>CAUDMG010003875.1:1300000-1802500 GCA_958450375.1 Homarus gammarus | reverse complement strand
TAAAGCTCAAACGATCGGGAAATGTAAACCAAATCCGCCAATCAGAATACTGTAATGTCAAGAGAATATACCCACCAATCAGAATAATGTCAACACAATATACTCACCAATCAGAATAATGTCAACACAATATACTCACCAATCAGGATAATGTCAACACTATACCCACCTATCAGAATAAGGTCAACACAATATACCCACCAATCAGAATAAAGTAAATATACCCACCAATCAGAATACTGTCAAGGTAATACATCCACCAACAAATAACTATACACGTAAATGTAAGTTTACTATTTACGTTTCTGTTTAAAGTTACGAAAAAAAAAATTGAAATACTAATGTTAACTGTACCTTGATTTACACTCCCTGTCACTCACGATGAGATATTGAAGGTAAGGAAAAAGTTGCTGTGTGTGTGTGTGTGTGTGTGTGTGTGTGTACCCTGTGACTGAGAGGCACCACGCGTCTTCCACCGCACCTGGGATCACGTTTTACAATTCTTCTTCCTCCTCCTCCTCCCCCCCACCTTCCTCCTTTTCCTTCATTCTTCCATCTTTTTCCTTCATCCTTTTTCCTCCTCCTCCTTCATAATTTTTTCCTTCTTCCTCCTCGATATAATGGATTTTCAATACCTTTACAGTTCGTTAGATGGAGGTTTCACAATAAACTGACACTATTTATTTATTTATTCTCAGACATGTTTTTCTTCCTCAGTGTAATAATAATAATACTCGTCCTCTTTCTACTGTGTTCCTGGTTCAGAGAAAATCATGACTTGTGTTGTGGTGTGACTCAACTCTCCCCCGCGACCCCGATGACGTGAATGTTACCACTGAGGAAACCGCTGACCACCCACCCACCCAGCTCATTAATAGTCCGCATCGATTGGTCACTCACTATAAGCCAATCAGAGGAGGTTTTCATAAGGCTTACTAACGCCACTCGTATTAAACAAAGGAAAGAGAGAGAGAGAGAGAGAGAGAGAGAGAGAGAGAGTACAGTGTAGCATTACCTAAGAGCCTAAATTAGAGGTATTAACTGTACACTGACGACACTACACTGAGAAATATATATATACAGTATAATATAAGAAGGTTTTATAGGTGAGAGGATATAAATTAATTGGTCTAGCCACCTGTGTGTCAGTCAGTCAGGTCAACCATCAACAAGCGTCAACCTGTGTGTACCGACTGTGTGTGTGTTGATTATTTCACCATCCTCACTCCTACCCTCCCACTCTCCCTCTCTCTCTCTCTCCCCATTCCACTCTCCTTCTTCCCTTCTTCCCCCCCTCCCTCCCTCCCTCCTTCTTTCCTTCTCTCAATCCACCCTCCCTGTCTTCCTTTATCCCTCCTTCCCTCTTTTCTACTTTTCACTCTCCCTCCCTCCCCTCCATCTCTCACTGTGTCTCACCCCCACCTCCCCCCCTCTCTCTCCATCACACCATGACTTCTCCTCCCCCTCCTCCCCTCTCCCTCTCCTCTCTGTTTAACGTCTTCTCCTTCATGCCTCCCACCTTCTTTCTCCTTCTCTCTTCACCCTTACCCACTGACATCTCCAGCACACCCTTTCAAACCCACCTCACCCTACCTCACCCCAGCTTTCCCTTCCCTCCCCCTAGCCCACCCTCTCTAACCCACCCTACTCACTTCCCAACCCACCTCTAACCCACCCTACTCACTTTTCAACCCACCTCTAACCCACCCTACTCACTTCCCAACCCACTTCTAACCCACCCTACTCACTTCCCAACCCACCTCTAACCCACCCTATTCACTTCCCAACCCACCTCTAACCCACCCTACTCACTTCCCAACCCACCTCTAACCCACCCTAATCATATCCCCACCCTCGCCACTCCTCACCATTCCCGTCCCATCCTTGCTACCCCTCCCCTCCCCCCCATCCCCCACGGCGCATTACAGCAGGCAGTGATAAGCATTACGCGGCGTATTTTGTCCTGGTGTCATGGCGTAAGTATGTGAGTATCTGCGTCACTGCGATGATTCTTGTTAACATGGAATAACAAGTCTCCCTCACAGTAGTCGCGTGTTACTTGGTGATCAGATAAAGGCCAGTCTTAGTAGGCTCCTAACATAACCTAACCTAACCTAACCTGACCTGACCTGACCTGACCTAACCTAACCTAACCTAACCTGACCTAACCTAACCTAATTTTGATTTAGTTAGGTTAGGTTTTACAGATTAACTCTAAATTCAGATACAGACATTCCTCGTGCTTAGAGCAATTTGCTTTTGAAATTTCACAGTGTTCGGTGCCTGTGATGTGGAGTTGTTCTGTGGACATGAGAACTCCCTGCGGACAGACAACAACCAGGAGCACAAACAGACGGACAGACACACAAAAGACACCCATATAGAGAAGCAAGCGGTAACAGACTGACCTACAGACAGAACGAGAGACGTTTAAGGGAGGGGTGTGTATAAAAATGACAAAGCAACCATCAACAGTGGAAATAAACGGAGACAGAAAGAAAATGAGGACAATACCAGGGAGGGGTAACTGACGTAGACCAGTGTGTGTGTGGAGGGCAGTAGGAAGCCTGAGAAATGTTTGCCCAGAGTGGTTTGTCAGAACTGGATTTCCTCGGAAGAGTGGGATGACGGCTATGATAAATGGAAGGCCCTCTTCACGTATCGATATTCGTACGTTCCACCCCATCCAGCCATCACCCCCCCCCTCCTACCCCCCTCACTCCTCCCCTCTCCCTCCCTCACCCCTCCTGAAATATATACCACAATCACGTTATGACCCCCCCCCCCCACCCTTATCTACGCGAGCCCCGACTATTTTTAGGTTCCAAGGTCGTGTTGTTGTTGTTGTTGTTGACAGTGAAAGTGATAGTGAGTGTTAGTCTTGGGAGGTCCATCTGCATCACAAGTATGTCATGTGTGGGGGTGGATGAGAGCCTCTTTTAAGTATGCCGCCTGGCCTTGTACGACACGACATGACACGACACACACACACACACACACACACATTCTATTCTTCCTCTTCACTTTCAGTCCTCCTCCTCCTCCCCCTCCTCCTCTTCCCCTTTCTCCTTCATTTCACCTCCTGTACATTCTCTTTATCAGTCAGTTGTTTGCCTCTCTCTCTCACTTTCTCTCTCTCTCTCACTTTCTCTATCTCTCTCACTTTCTCTCTCTATCTCTCTTTCAATCCTCCATTTGAATTTATTACACCACCACAGTCGGGTTTGTTTTTCCTGTAGAGTTTTAACCAAACTGATTCTAAAAGGTAACTGTTCAGATTCAGCCTCCAAGTCATATTTCTTGAGAAGGAGGCAATGAAAAGTGACTCAAGGAAGGGACGAGTGTGAGCCCTGTATGAGCCCTATGTGAGATCCCTATATGAGGTAGTTCAGTGTGTCTACATTTAAACCTTGAGGTATTGTGATGATATGAGAGTAGGCGATTGATTTTTTATTCATTGGTTCTCTCAAGGGAATATGTTTTAGCCTTTTCTGGATATCTGACCAATTTGTAAAA
Organism: Homarus gammarus; assembly: GCA_958450375.1. Lineage (NCBI taxonomy): Eukaryota > Metazoa > Arthropoda > Malacostraca > Decapoda > Nephropidae > Homarus > Homarus gammarus. Next base: position 1,798,984 of record CAUDMG010003875.1, on the reverse strand, counting down.
TCATTTGAGGGTTAAAGCGTAGTCGTTAAAGGGTTAAACAATCTTCGTCAAAGGGTTAAAATGTCATCAAAGGATACAAACATTCTCCTCAAAGGGTTAAATCATCGTTATCAAAGGGTTAAAACATTATCCGTAAAGGTTAAACCATCGTCCTCAAAAATTAAAACGTTGTCCTCAAAGGGTTAAACTATTATCATCAAAGGGTTAAACCATCGTCATCAAAGGGTTAAACCATCGTCATCAAAGGGTTAACTCATAGTCCTCAAAGGGTTTAATTATAAACGCCAAAGAGTTAATTCAACATCAAAGGGTTAACCATCGTTCTCAAAGGTTTAAATTATCAGCATCAAAGAATTAAAACATCGTCGTCAAAGGGTTAAACCATCCCCGTCAAAAACTTAAACCATCGTCGTCAAAGGGTTAAACCATCGCCGTCAAAGGGTTAAACCATCGCCGTCAAAGGGTTAACCATCGTTCTCAAAGGGTTAAACCATCGTTCTCAAAGGGTTAAACCATCGTTCTCAAAGGGTTAAACCATCGTTCTCAAAGGGTTAAACCACTCGTCCTCAAAGGGTTAAACCACTCGTCCTCAAAGGGTTAAACCACTCGTCCTCAAAGGGTTAAACCACTCGTCCTCAAAGGGTTAAACCACTCGTCCTCAAAGGGTTAAACCACTCGTCCTCAAAGGGTTAAACCATCGTCGTCAAAGGGTTAAACCATCGTTCTCAAAGGGCTAAACCATCGCCGTCAAAGGGTTAACCATCGTTCTCAAAGGGTTAAACCATCGTTCTCAAAGGGTTAACCATCGTTCTCAAAGGGTTAAACCATCGTTCTCAAAGGGTTAAACCATCGTTCTCAAAGGGTTAACCATCGTTCTCAAAGGGTTAAACCATCGTTCTCAAAGGGTTAAACCATCGTTCTCAAAGGGTTAAACCATCGTTCTCAAAGGGTTAAACCATCGTTCTCAAAGGGTTAAACCATCGTTCTCAAAGGGTTAAACCATCGTTCTCAAAGGGTTAAACCATCGTTCTCAAAGGGCTAAACCATCGCCGTCAAAGGGTTAACCATCGTTCTCAAAGGGTTAAACCATCGTTCTCAAAGGGTTAACCATCGTTCTCAAAGGGTTAAACCATCGTTCTCAAAGGGTTAAACCATCGTTCTCAAAGGGTTAAACCATCGTTCTCAAAGGGTTAAACCATCGTTCTCAAAGGGTTAAACCATCGTTCTCAAAGGGTTAAACCATCGTTCTCAAAGGGTTAAACCATCGTTCTCAAAGGGCTAAACCATCGCCGTCAAAGGGTTAACCATCGTTCTCAAAGGGTTAAACCATCGTTCTCAAAGGGTTAACCATCGTTCTCAAAGGGTTAAACCATCGTTCTCAAAGGGTTAAACCATCGTTCTCAAAGGGTTAAACCATCGTTCTCAAAATGTTAAGGTATTGTCTGCAGTGTTCTGAACTGGTGTTCGTTTTGTATGGCAACATGGTGTGTGGTGGTCATATCCTTGTATAACATTCTGAGAAGAGCTTCCGACCTACAGCCGATGTGTCTTACAGAGTTCTAAATATAAATACAGTAGTCGTCTTCTTCTTGTTCTTTTTCTTCTTGTTCTTGTTCTTGTTCTTCTTGTTCTTGTTCTTCTTGTTCTTGTTCTTCTTGTTCTTGTTCTTGTTCTTCTTCTTCTATATACTTTTGATTATTCTTTCTTTCTTTCTTTCTTTCTTTCTTTATTTCTTTGTGGGTGTTTGTGTTTGTTTTCTTTGTATAATTGTTTGTTTGTGTGTTTTGTTTGTTTGTTAATTCGTAGGTGTTTTGTCTATTTGTGTGTGTGTGTTCTGGAGCGTATATGTGTTAGCTCGTAATTCTGTCTATCCCCCCAAAGAAAATCCTAACCTAACCTAACCCGAAGAAGGAGGAAGCGTTACATAAAGTTGAGATAAGGTTGTTGGATGATGATGATGATGATGATGATGAGGATGATAATGATGATGATGATGATGATGATGATGATGATGACCTTGCTTGCCATAATAACGCCAAGCGGATTTTTTTTTTACTATTGTTTTGACATCTGTTGTTATGTTGGTATAATTTTGTAGGTAATAATAATAATAATAATAAGGGGGTGTTGGCGGTGATGAGGTAGTGGTTAGGTTAGGTTAAGTTAGGTTCAGATTTAGGTTAGGTTAGGTTAAGTTAGGTTCATGTTTAGGTTAGGTTAGGTTAGGTTAGGTTAAGTTAGGTTCATGTTTAGGTTAGGTAAGGTTAAGTTAGGTTCAGGTTTAGGTTAGGTTAGGTTAAGTTAGGTTCAGGTTTAGGTTAGGTTAGGTTAAGTTAGGTAAGGTTTAGGTTAGGTTAGGTTAAGTTAAGTTAGGTAAGGTTTAGGTCGTGTGGTTTGGTGTGTCAACATTGTCGTGGTGTTGTGTGGGAGTCGTGTTTATGTCGGTTGATTGACGTAGTAATTCTTGTAGTTTTGATGGGAATTGTATAGTACGGAGAGAGAGAGAGAGAGAGAGAGAGAGAGAGAGAGAGAGAGAGAGAGAGAGAGAGACTCCTAAGTAATCTAATCTATGGTCGAAGCTTCCCTCTAGTAGTACTATACTCATCACGTGTTGACTAAGGGATCAGCTGTTTGGGTCGAGGCTGGTGGTGACGGGAGGGGCGAGAATCCTGTCGGCCCGTGAAGCAGAACCAGTCCTTATGGGTGAGTGGGTGTCTCCTGGCGTCTCTGAGGTGCTTATCCTGACGTAGCTGTGATGTCTGCAACAGCCGGGGGATGTCGACATACTGTTTCTTGATGTGTCGTTTGGTCCGTCGTGTCTACTACTACTACTACTACCGCCTGTGTTGCCAACCCCTGTCAAACCTCCTGGTGAAATTACTCCGCTACACAAACCGTTTCTTTCTTCGTCTTATGTTTGGTAATTTTTTCGCACCATTTTCACTCTACCAATCTTACCGTTGATGTTTGCGTATTATCTGCGTATATTTACATCTTAAGGTAATTGCTTCATAGACATTCCTTAAAAGAATTAGTAATTAATTTTTTTTATTGTATCATCGTGTGGTTTGTATCCCATTGAGAATATTTTTTTGAATGTTTGAATTGTACATCTTATTGTCTGTTTACGCTTCGATTCCTTCGCATCCGCTACCTATTCACTTTGTTCACACACACACACACACACACCAGCCATATGAAGCAAGTCTTATATCTCAATATGTCTCATTAACGGATTCAAGTTCCGGTTCATAAATATTTTGAAGCCTTGTGAACGGATTGAAGCTTCTTGACACAGATCTTATGAAACCTCAAGAATGGAATGAAGCCTCGTGTCACAGATCTTATGAAGCTTCGTGTCACTGATTTTATGAAACCTCACGAACTTAAGGGTCATATATAATAGGTGGAGATGATGGCCTGACCGATTAAGCTTTCTGGTTAGGTTAGGTTTGGTTAGGTTAGCTTAGATACTCTCACCAATGTAGGATGTTGTGATGGAGAGAGAGAGAGAGAGAGAGAGAGAGAGAGATAGTGATAATGAGTGTAACAGAAAGAGAGAGAGAGGGTAAAGGGAATTTATATAACAGAGAGAGAGAGAGAGAGATAATGAGCGTAACAGAAAGAGAGAGGGGAAGAAGGAATTAGTGAGTATAACAGAGAGAGAAAGAGAAGAAAGAGAGAAAGAGGAGACACTACCTACTCACTCTACCCCTGACCCGTTCTGCCACACACACACACACACACACACGGTCAAGGTCATACCAGTTTCCTTATTGACCCGGGCTACTTGTTAGGGTCACAACAGGAAGGAGGTCAGCAGCCCAGACATAACAAGGTTGGAATCTCTTGTTAATCGCATTGCATTGGCGAGGTAGAAATTCACGAGTTGTTTGTCACTGTAAACAGATTAGTGTGTCATGAAACTGTGCAAGTTTAATTGATTTTTAGAATTCAGCAAAAAATTGGGAGATTAATGTTTGAATTGGTGTGATTTTTTTTAATTGAATGAAATTGGGGATTTTTTTTTTTTTGTATTCAGGGTGCATTTTGAATCACTATCACTAACACCACTACTACCACCACCGTCATCAAACACACCACCACCACAACTATCATCACTACTACCACCACACCGTCACTACCACTAGCGAAGAGAGACAACACACTGGTTACTAATATTGCTGTGGTCGTTGTGGTTTCATGATGGCGTAACATAAACTGATATTCCAAGAAGAGGTACGAGAGAGAGAGAGCGAGAGAGAGAGAGAGAGAGAGAGAGAGAGCACGTCACCACCACCACTAACCACCTCAACACCGCCAAGGTCAACACAGCCTGTCATATGTCAACACCACACCTCACTCCTCCTCCTCCTCCTTCTCGGTGTCAGTAACTGGGTCTCAGGTACTGACGCTGGCAACACACACATCAGGTAACAGTCAGGTGTGCAGGTGGCGATTATATTATTATTTGGAGATTATAACTGGAGTTAAAGGCTGGCATGAAGGGAATATTTGGAGTTCGAAGGCGTGTGTGTGTGTGTGTGTGGCGACGTTACAAAACATGAGATTCATTCCCCAAATACACCTGAGTACATGTATAATAATTAAAATCAAGGCTTAAGTTGGCTACTAGAGGCTTTGAAAAACATGGTGTTCCAGTATAATGCTATAAATTATAACATACTACTGGGGGAAAAAAACTGAAGAATTACTAAGTCTGGGTAGAACAATGACTCAACTACTGGAAATGTTTATCATATGAAGAAAACAAAAATAGCATACGTTGGTCTTAATGGTAGAGATATAAATGGATAGTTTTGACGGTATAAAGGATGGGTAAGGAGGTGATGGGGTAGGGGGGTAGGGGAAGATAGAAATAGGGATAAATGGATAAAATTAATGATTGGGGTTCTCGGGAAGACACAGAATATGGGGGTGGGGGATGGGGTGGGGAGAGGTAGGGTTGACATGGGTAACTTGAAAGTATATAGAGTAGGAGTGAGTGGGTAGGGGGGAGTGGTGGCCAACTCTAAGACGCTAGTTTGGCATCTTGAGTGGTTGATTTAGGTTAGGTTAGTTTTGGTTATTTTCCGAGTAAGTGAGAAATGGGAGGAGGTGAAAGGAGAGAAAGGGAAGTAAATAAGGAAGAGGAAATGAAAGGGGAAGGAGGAAGGGAAGAAAGGAGAGGGGGGTAAGAAAGGGGATGCTGTAGAAGGGAGAGGGAGGTAAGAAGGGAAGACGGGAGAAAAGGAGAGAGAGACAGAGAGACAGACAGACAGAGAGAGAGAGAGACAGTCCACAGTGTGTTGATCAGCAGGGGTGTGTCATCCAGCCAGCCAGGGGTATGTTGGAGGTGTCTGGAGGGGAGTTAACAGAAGAGGTGGAGAGCCCTTTGATACATCATCTCGTGTGAAGGTCAGGACACTGTGTAAGGGAGGGAGTACAAGACCCCTGACACCATAGATTGATCGATAAGCCGTTTAGATCGACAGCTATATTGGGTACAGGTACAGAGTATATATGTATAGTGGGTATATATGTATGAGGCTATGTATATTGGGTCTGGTTATAAAGTATGTATATTATGTATAGATAGGTACTCTGGGTATACTTATATATGCTTTGTGTTTGAGTAGATAAATGCAGAAGAATAATGTCTCTCTAACTCTTTCTTTCTTTCTCTCTCTCTCATTTTATCTCTCTCTCTTTGTATCTCTCATTCTGCACACGTCCTTGAATAGGAGTGATTCATACAGGAAATATACACACCAAAGTCTGTATATTCACGAGTCATTATACACCACACAAATATACACTGGAATGACATACATCAGTCATACACACGCACACTGCATACATTATAACCGTATCAATGTCGGGCGTTCATAATGTGTCTAAATGTGTGTGTGTATACAGTATATCAGGTACACACACACACACACACACACACAGCCTCGTATGTGAGTTGATAAATGCCAAGTGTCACTACAGGTTTTTAGCGGAACCATAACGTTAACACACTTGACGGCGTCCTTGAGAGATTTTTTTTTTATCCTTTTGGTGTCTGGGCGGTGTCCCGTGCGTCATAGTTCCCACCACGACCGCCAGGAGGTGTTTTAGTTCCTACCTCGACCACCAGAAGGTGTTTTAGTTCCTACCTCGACCACCAGGAGACGCTTTACTTTATTCCACGATAACCAAGAGATGTTTTAGTTCACCCCATGACCACCAGGAGATAGTTCACCCCACGACCACCAGGAGATGTTTTAGTTCACCCCATGACCACCAGGAGATGTTTTAGTTCACCCCACGACCACCAGGAGATGTTTTAGTTCACCCCACGACCACCAGGAGATGTTTTAGTTCACCCCATGACCACCAGGAGATGTTTTAGTTCACCCATGACCACCAGGAGATGTTTTAGTTCACCCCATAACCACCAGGAGATAGTTCACCCCACGACCACCAGGAGATATATTAGTTCACTCCACGACAGCCAGAGCACTAAACCCAAAAGGGGAGGGAAGTAGAAAGTGCATTTACGACTGTGTATATATATATATATTGTATCGGTTAATATCATAACTTTAATGTTTTCTGTAACGTGTTTAGTTTTATATCTCAGTTCAGTTAGTACGGCGGCCCGATGCTGTTCCTACACCCAGTTATTGATACTCATTAGATTCTTATATTCTTCGGGATGACGTCGACGAGACCGTATTATTTTCCTGGTTTTGGATAGTAATATAAACATTATTATATCCGTATGCCGTTATTTTCAAACATTATTATTATTTCCGTATTTTGGCATCAATTTCTGTTATTGTTTGGCTTTTATTTTTATTTTATCTCAATTTGGATTTTATTAAAAGACTCAAGATGGTGGTGGAGGAGGGAGACGACCCCAGTACACGGTGATGGATAGCCGCCACGGTCAACACACGGAAGCTTAGGTGGACTCTCAGGCGCCATCACCTCCCACCCCCCCCTTCCTCCTCCTTCTCTTACTCCTTCTCTTACTCCTCCTCCTACTCCTCTTTCTCAAATTGTTCCCCCTCCCCCGCTTTTCTTCCCTCCTTACCCTTTCCTCTCAATTCTCCTCCTCATTCTTACTCCTCCCAGTACCCTTCAAATTCTTCTTCTTCTTCTTTCTGAAATTCATTACTTCCTCCTCCTCCTCCTCACGCCTTATATCTTACTCCCCCTTCCCAATTTCTTTTATCTCTCCCTCCCCTACAGTTTCTCCCTCCCCTTCCAACCCACCCCCTCCCTCCCTCTCTCCTTCCCTCCCTCCCTCCATCTGTCTCCTGTTGATCTCCTTGGAATCTACCGTCTAATTGAGTTTCTCCCTCCTCCTTCTCCTCCGCCTCCTCACCCCCCCCCCCCTTCCTTCTTCCCTCTGTACCCTTAGAACTTGTGTGTGTGTGTGTGTGTGTGTGTGTGTGTTTACCGTTGTTGCCCTCCACACACACACACACACTTGTTCGTCTCCCCAATTTGCATGTGTACTTGTCAATTGGTCATCAAGAATTAATTATTAACTACCCACTGCGTAAAATGTAAGTAAGATTCTATCCAGGTGATTCTCCTTTCAAGACTCGATGTATTAGTTAATGAGACAGGTGGTTGTGGCCAGGTAGTGTTGACACTCACCTGGATTATCATCATCAACACGAACCACGTTAATTATACACCTGAGGAACGTGTTTGCACATCTCCTCGACATATACGGACATACTTGTGGTTTATTAAGAGAACTGCGTGTGACTACCAAGCATTTCCGCAAGGCTTGTGTGCTGTTAACTCCCCGTCTCCAGTTTTGAGGAATGTAACGTACACTGACTGCACGACACACACACACACACACACACACACACACACTGAGGGAGAGGAACATTAATGGTTATTGTATGTATCACTCACATTATTATGAACCTTACCTAGTAATTAATTCCGGTTTATTTTTCGTATTTATTGATAAAAAACCCCCTGAAATTGTCTCTCTCTCTCTCTCTCTCTCTCTCTCTCTCTCTCTTTCGCTTTGTGTTAGATGATAAGTGTTTCCCCCCCTCTCTCTCTCTCTCTCACACACACAGAGATATTAAACAGTCTTATTTTCTCCGGTTCTAAGAATTATGCTTCTCAGATAATCCACTGTAGACAGCTGCCAGCGGATCGACCAGAGATTAAAATACCCCAGGTCGTGAACTGTCGGAATAACGGGTCTAAAACGGGTTCATTTACTTCTGATAATTACAACACCAGTGACGACCCAACAATGGCATTATAATTACACCGAGACTCTACCGAACTAAACTGAAGGGAGGAACATTAGGTTAATGTTTTGGAGTGTGTCCTTGGCTCCCTGTAGACGACACCTCAGCTCTCGTGACAGTCGGAGAGAGAGTCACTTGTCAACATGCTTTCTAGAGAGAGTTTGACAGTGAGTGATTGACAGAAAGAGTTTGACAGAGAGAGTTTGACAGAGTTTGACAGGGAGAGTTGACAGAAAGAATTTGACAGAGAGAGTTTGACAGAGAGAGAGTTTCACAGAAAGAGTTTGACAGAGAGAGTTTGTCAGAGAGAGTTTATGGTGTGTTATCTTACTATCGAGAGAGTCTGTGGTCTAGGGGTGGTAGGGGGGAGGGAAGGGGGTAGAGGGAGGGGATGCCAGAAATGGGGGTTGGAGGGGGGGGGGGTGGTGTGATGTAAACGGTATAATAGTTAATGTTTATGTTGTTTAAGGTATACAAAACTGTATGCTTTATGTCTTCCTGCCACACACACACACATACACACACACACACACACACACACACACACACACACACACACACACACACATAGACAGTTATATATAGAAAGTATCAGTCACCGCCATCATCCTCTTAAGGTGTGACCCCGGAAATTAGTGTTGACTCCGCTAACTACATCTGTTTAGGATTTTTTTCTAAGTCCTTTAGAGCAGAGGGGAAGGATACAACTCATTTGTTTATTTACTCCTTCCTCTTATAGCGTCCACTGAGGTAGCTGCTCAAAAGGAATAAAAATAAATATAATCACCTTTTTTAACCACTGCTTCAAAACACACACACACACACACACACACACACACACACACACACACACACACACACACACACACACATTTATTCTCTTACCTAAGACACCTACTCGAAATCATCTTGTGACAGTAACTACATAATAGTGATTTAGTTTAGCAAGAAATTCAACTGGAGAAAAAAACTAAATGGTACCTTTTTTTTTTTGCCTATAAAGAGTATCTAATTCTGAAGAGGAAGTGGAATCTCGAAATAGAAAACTCTTTTATGTGATGCTGATATAGAACTCTTTTATGTGATGCGGATATAGACGTCGAGTTTATAGATGCCCTGCAGGTGAGACTTCGTGTGGCTATTAACTATAGGTATGAAAATTATAGGTCTTAATTACTTTGTTTGGATGATAGTTATTGAGACAAGTTATAGGTATTATTAAGGTCTTTCGTGTATATTTGTGTATAATATTAATAACAATACTGTCTCAGGCACTTTCCAAAACGGTGTTGGAAAGTGAGATTAATTGTGGGTTTAATCTTATCCTGTTTCCTGCATTGATGACCTTGGCCTTTTGACACACACACACACACATGAAAGCGTCTATAATAAGGTAAAGAATATGTTGCAGATGTGTGTTCAAGTCCCGACAAAAAACAAGTTACACAGACAGTTTTAAGGCCGTGTGTTTATAATTGTTCCAGTTACGCAATTTTACTCAGCTCCCGGGGTCTTGTTGTAAGTGTTTTTTGTTTTTTTTTGTTTTTGTCTGTCGCCTCTAATACCCTGATAGTTGTGTTCAGTGGGGCGACAGTAAGCCACAACCCACCACCACCATCAACAACAATTTCCGAGGGCGGTGTCTCTGGGATCCTTTTTTTTTTTTTTAGAGCTTATTTGGGTTGTGAGCACAGCTACCAAAATAGCCCGTAATTACAAGCGGTGTTGGGTTCCTCAAATTCTCCCGTTTTTCCCGCCACTGACATTAATATTTTGATTACTTCGCATCTAGTCCACAGCAACTGCATCCACTGTTAAGAAACTGTCCCCTCCTCCCCGGTGCTGTCTCATACGCTCGCTCGCTCGCCCTGGCTTACATATGTTTGTTGACTGGTCCTGTTTGCGACCAGGTGTCAAGCCAAGGTGTGTTTGTCTCCTGAGTTTTGTCCGAAACTCGTTCGGTGACGCTGTGCAGTGTGGTAATGGTGTGTTGGTGGCGTATTATCGAGCGAAGAGAGAGAATGTTGTTTTGAATAAACATACAAACGTTTTGTGAGCGAGGTCACAGACAATACTCTCTCTGCCTCCGCTTCCCCCTCCCCTCCTCTCCTCTCCTTCCTCCTCCTCCACGGGCAGACATAGACGCTGTGGGAGAACCACTGGTGTACTAGGTCAACACTGTACTTGTGCTACTTCTCCTCCTCCTCGCTATTGTGCCCCCGTCAGATATATCGCTTCCTCTCCCACAAATACACTCAAGCTCACCCCTTCCATTGCGTCGTATTTTGAGATCTAATCCAACGTATACAACAGCCCCACCCACCCACCTCCATGCATGTGTCTCACCACCTCCCAGATGCACAAACAAGCAAAACTTCCCCCCTCTGTCTGCTCTTCCTCACACACACACTCGTCTGCGCTGCCGCTTTTAACCCACATTTATTCCTGTCACTTAGTACGTTATTTCCTCCCGTTGAGTGTTTCACTTGGCTAAACCATCACGCCACACTTATCTCCTTGTGACATCGTTCACCGCGTAACTAGTGTTGTGAGGCGTCTCCACTCTTGTGTCTTACTCACGGTTTTGTTGTGGTGTTGTGTGAGTTTGGTTTTGGTGTTTTGTGTGTTGTGTTGTGGTGTTGTGTTGTGGTGTTGTGGTGTTGTGTTGTGGTGTTTTGTGTGTTGTGTTGTGGTGTTGTGGTGTTGTGTTGTGGTGTTTTGTGTGTTGTGGTGTTGTGGTGTTGTGTTGTGGTGTTGTGGTGTTGTGTTGTGGTGTTGTGGTGTTGTGTTGTGGTGTTGTGTTGTGGTGTTTTGTGTGTTGTGTTGTGGTGTTGTGCGTTGTGTTGTTGTGTTGTGGTGTTTTGTGTGTGGTGTTGTGTTGTGGTGTTGTGGTGTTGTGTTGTGTTGTGGTGTTGTGGTGTTGTGTTGTGTTGTGGTGTTGTGTTGTGGTGTTGTGTTTTGGTGTCTAGTCTTGTATATGTTTTTCAGTAATTTTTTTCCTAAGTTCATTTTTTGTTGTCAACGAGGCCTTATCCCCCCAAACCTAAACTAACCAAATCTAACTTAATATGATCTAAACTTAAACCTACTCTAATTACTTTAACCTAACCTAATTAATTTCAGTATATAAAACTATCAGAAACGAATATACCTCTGTTATTTCGGAGTTCGTGGTTAGGAGGGTGAGAGATTTAAAGGTTCAAGGATTCATGGATTCAGGTGTTCATGGATTCGGGATTGGAAAGTTCAAGGGCTCGGGGTTCGAAGGTTCGGGAGTTACCAAGTCGTGTAGTATTTGCGTCTTGCATTGTCTATCAGGGAATGGGCGGGTTCGGCGTGCGGCTACTCTTTGCCTGGTGATAAATAGGACGTGGGTTCGAACCTCGCCCTGTGGTCCGGGTGTCAGGTGGGGACCGAAAATAATTCTTGTAGCTGGAGAATAGAGCCAGGTCTGGTAGTCAAGGTAAGATTGTCAGAAAATATTGGTAAACTGCCGTAGCTTTTTGAGGACGATATTTTAATTATTTTAGGACGATATACTAACATTATGAGGACGATATACTAACCATTTGAGGACGATATATTAACCACCTGATGACGATGACAACTCCTCCACTACGATGAGTTGGCCTCTTGAGTACTATGATTTGACTCCTTGAGGACGATGAAAACTCCTCGAGTACGATGATTTAACCCACTGAGTACGATGAAACAACCCCTTGAGTACGAGGACTTAACCTCTTGAGCATTGATGACCTGATGGTTGAAGGGCGATATGTCATCGTTCTCAAGGGGTTAAATCATTGTACTCAAGAGATTATTTCCTCGTACTCAATAGGTTAATTTCTCGCACTCAAGGAGCTAAACGTTTAACAGCTCCTACAAAGACTATAGCCAGTAGCAACGTTTTTCTTTCTTTTCGAGGTTCACTTTGAAACACCTGTCCGAGAACGTTCACCTAAACTCTCAAATTCAGACATAAAAAAAAATCTAACCTGAGAATCTTATTCCTCGTATCTTCAATAAGTGTCTTTCTATGTGCTTCCCTGACCTCTACATTCTCTCACTGATCTTGTAAAGTTTCCTCACTGAAAACAAAAGACGGTCAAGGTATTTTTTTTCTTTGTGATTTTTTTCAATTGATTTTTTTATACTTTAATTTAATTTTAGTTTATTTTTGTCTGAGGGAAGAAGAAAAATGTTTTTACGCCATGTCTCTCTGGGTTGTACACACACACAGACACACACACTACGTGTCTGCTGTTCAACACCTCAGCTCACATGATCTACGTGTGTAAACATTAATCTGTATGTTCACTGTATGTTCCTTTACCTTTCTCTAATGAAGGCTTTTGTTAAACCACCAATGTATGTAATAAGTCATTTATGTCCAATGTATATTTTCAGCCTTCGGGCTGCAAACTTTTTCAATAAACCGTTTATTATTATTATTATTATTATTATTATTATTATTATTACACACGACAAAAATCACCCACTTATATTTAACAGTTATAATTATTTTTACCGCCCATGCGCCCCCTCCCCAGAAAAAAGTTGATAATAAAAAAAAAAAAAATAGTTTCACGTGTCTCTAGTGCCTCCCAGTCCTCGGGGTATGTCTAACCCCGCATTTATTCCTATTATTCTAATTATGTTTTCATCCATGGTGCCTAATATGATAAACCATGAATTAATTGGTAAGTAGTGGCAGTAGCGACGCCCAGTTGGCAGGAATGGTGGTCAGACGAGCTGGCCAAACTTGTTGTGCATATATATTAGTCGGATCTTTTTTGGGGGGAGGGGGAGGGGAGAAGGGGGGAGGAGGGGGCGAATCATCAGGTAGGTAGATACCATTGAAGGGGGGGCGGGGCGGGGGAGGGGGCGGCGGCACATAGCATTTATTGTGGTTCTTGTCAGATGAGGGGAACAGGTAGAGGTGGTGAGGCGACGGAGGTATTTTGTGAGGGGTGGTTGAGGGGGGTTGTGAGGGGGGGGGGGGAGATGTTTCTGTGTGTTTGTGAGGTCGTGAATGTGTGTGTATGTGAGGAACTGTGAGATAAGGGAGTTGTTTCTGAGGGGTTATGAAGCAGAGTAGGTGTTTGTAAGGGAGTTATGAGGTTATAAAGGTGCTATAAAAAGTTGGGATGGTATGTGTGTGTGTGTGTGTGTGTGTGTGTGTGTGTGTGTGTGTGTGTGTGTGTTAGAGCCTCTCATTAAAGTGAACCTAAGTCTTACACACCCATCATCAATCTTTCTTCTTCTTATTCCTACTATCTTCTCTTTATCATTCTCTTCCTTCATCCTTTTATTTTTTCCATCCTATACTTCATTTTATTCCTCATCAACTCCTTCCTCTTCTCTCTTAGTGTTCCTCGTCTGCGTGTGGCTCCTCATAACACACAAACTTGCCTCTGGCCGCCATCATTATCTCAAGAGGCAATCAGACCCACTACCACAGTCAACACATATGCTCAATTTTGCTTTCGCGGCGAATGACTGTATACCAACCCGTCTTTAGAAGTGTTTTACAGAGGTGTTTTATGTAGAGGTTAGTTTAGGTTTAGTTTGGTTTGGTTAAATGACAAAAATCAGCGTTAAAAAGATATGGTGTGGTTTATCATTTTCTTCCCCGTCCCCCTACTACTACTACTACTACTACTACCATCACTACCATCAGTATCATCATTATATCATCATCATCATCATCACTACCATCATCATCGTCACTACCATCGTCACCATCACCATTACCACCATCATCATCATCACTCCCACTACCCACCCTTCACAAACTACTTTACGTCGTTACTTAAAAAAACATAATCACTCACTGACTCGTTTTGTTTACCTCTGGATGTTCAGTAAGTAAGTAAGGTTAGGTTAGCTTAGCTTAGCTTAGGTTAGCTTAGGTTAGGTTAGCTTAGGTTAGGTTAGCATAAAGTAGATTTACAAACCGAACTGGGGCAGATTGGAACCACTCGTTATAAAGCTTTCTTTTATTAAGCGTACAATTACCCTTGATAACAATTATACCATCCATTAAGTAACCTAACCTAACCTAACCTAACCAAACTTAACCTAATATAGAGAAACAAAATCCGTAAATCGGCCTAATCTGTATAAAACTTGGAAATACTCGACCAGTTCCGGGTATTTATGTGTTAGCGTTCACCAGTAAAGCTAATCTGTTTTGATGAGAGAGAGAGAGAGAGAGAGAGAGAGAGAGAGAGAGAGAGAGAGAGAGTGTGTGTGTGTGTGTGTGTGTGTGTGTGTGTGAGTGTGTGTGTGTGTGTGTGTGTGAGTGTGTGTGTGTGTGTGTGTGTGTGTGTGTGTGTGTATGTGTGTGTGTGTGTGTGTGCACTCTCAGTAGGTCAACTGTACCATTCCACTTCATTATCCGTAATAATCCATTTTAATTAATTCATCAAAGGTAAGACATGTTTTGGGATATATACACTAACTTTTTGGGCAACTAATATACACATAATGTATGTATGTATGTATGTATGCCCCTTCATATGTCAGGTGAAGTAAAATCAAAATAAATAATTGTAAGTCCTTAAAAAATAATGTTACTGATTTATAGATGCAACACTATACGAACAACAACAACAACAACAAAAATATCAAGTAATAATAATAATAATAATAATAATAATAATAATAATAATAATAATAATAATAATAATAATAATAATAATAGGTGATATATATCTGTATTAGAATTGAATCCGTCATGAATCCATAATGGGAATGAACCCGAAATAAGAATGTGTCTTGGTGGCGTGACGTGGAGTGGAAATTAAGGGCGGGGACTAATTAGCATCTTAAATAGATTATACATTTGTGCTAGTAGTCGTAGTAAGGGTAGTAGCTGTGGTAGTAGATATGTCAATAATTATAGTTTTTGTTATTGTGGTAGTGGTAGTAGTATGGGACGGTGCTGTCGTTGTAGTGCCATTATTATTATTATTATTATTATTATTATTATTATTATTATTATTATTATTATTATTATTATTATTATGGCCAACCTTTATACCTCGTAACTTATAACTAAATGCATCCTACATCAAACTGGTTGAAATTCTTCAGTATAGAGTAATTGACACCAGAGGGTCCTTGCGTCACCCTGGTAAAATAAATTCCAGGATATCCTAACTTTTAGCTTCTGTCTAACTACGGGCCAGCTAACACGAGCTAACAAGGTGGGAATTATATTCAGGTTGCTTAGACAATTCCGACCAGCCTAACTTTTAGCTCCTATGTAATTACGCCTAAGCCAACGCTAACTGGTAAAATGGTCTCGAGGTTACTTAGAACACCCCGGCCATGCAGCCTAAGTCGCTACCTCTGCACGGGTCAGGAATTTTTCTCGGCACCGCCTTCTCCATCTCACTAGGGTAGGCGGGTCCTCCCTCGCCCTAGGGGTCATAGGAGCCCGCTGCCCGTCCGCCCGCCTCGCCCACCCGGCCTCGCCCCATCTCCCTGGCCGGGCTCCTGCACTGTGCATGCTACCCGGGTTTTTACAGTATGACGAAGGGCGCCGCCCCTGGCTATGCACGCCCCGCCACCAGGTTTTTGCCGTGGTCTGGTGTGCGTTTGTTGAGCGGTGGCTGACTCTGTGAGAGATTGGGTGGGTCTTTGAGTGATTGGATAATGAACTGGGTGTTAAGGTGATTAGGTGATGCAGTGAGTTAATGTTAGGACGTATCAGAGATTGGAAGGTGTGTGTGTGTGTGTGTGTGTGTGAGGGGTGAGTTAGGCTGTCGTGTAAGAGGGCTGTTCATAAGGTCAGTCTGGAATGAAAGGAAACTTGCTAAACCCTGACCCCAATCCATACCTGAACTTCTCTTATACTAACCTAAGCTTACCAAAACTGAACTGAAACCTAACCTAACCTAACCTAACCTAACCTTTAAAATGAACTAGCTTGACGGGGGGAGGGAAGAGGGGGAAGGAGGTGGGTTAAGTTTGGCCCCTAAATGAAAGTGACCAATCCAGGTTAGAGTGACTGGCTTGGCCTGTTCGGGGAGTCAGTATGATCAGCTGCCTACACAAGTGAAATGACTGGGAAGAGTGATTGTTACTGACTGTCTAGTGTTGGCGGTGTTGGCGTTAAGAGGATTTTTTTTTATGACTGATGGGAAGTATCTAGCGTTTGTCATTTGTTTTCTCTTTTGTTTTGACCTTTTAATTATCTCTCTCTCTCTTTCTTTATTCTCTCTCTCTCTCTCTCTCTCTCTCTCTCTCTCTCTCTCTCTCTCTCTCTCTCTATCATTGAGGAAAATTACACAAAACTCGCCAAGAAAAAAAAAACGCCCAAAATCCCGACATAAAATAAAATAATCAAGGGGGGGAAAGACTGCACAAGGAAGGGAAAAAAGTTTAGGGGAAAATATAGATAAAGAAAATGATTCCAGAGAGAGAGAGAGAGAGAGAGAGAGAGAGAGAGAGAGAGAGAGAGAGAGAGAGCTGTCAGAGTCGCCACATCAGTCACCAGCCGTTGACGTGTAGTACGCCAGTCTGTGAAACAAGTGGGTCTTCCATCAGGGACTATACGATATTCTCTCTGTGTTTTTTTTTTTGTGTGTGTGTATGTGTGCCACCGCATTGTCTCTCGCTGGGTTTGTGGTCGCGTGCTGGTGAGGAGAAGGGTAGTGAAGGGTAGGGAGGGAAGGGGGGATAGAGGGAAGGAAGGGGGAGAAAGGGGCAGTGGAGGGAGGGGGAAGGATAGTGGAGGGAGGGAAGAGGGGATAGAGGGAAGGAAGGGGGAGAAAGGGGCAGTGGAGGGAGGGGGAAGGATAGTGGAGGGAAGGAAGGGAGGCGGAAAAAGGAGAAGGGAGAGAAGGGGAGAGAAGGGAGGGAGGGAAGGGAGGAGAGGATTTGGGTGATTGGAGGGAAGGTAGAGAAAAGGATAGTAACAGGAGGGAGGGAAGAAGAGAGAAGGAAGCAGGAGAGAGAGTGAGGGAAAGGAAAGAGAAGGATAGTGGAAAGAAGGAAGGAAGGAGAGAGAAGTGGGAGGTTTTGGGAGGTGTGGTTGGGAAGTAAGAGAAAGGGAGAGAGGGAAGAAGGGAGGGAGGGAGGGAGAGATGGAGGGAGGGAGGGAGGGATAGAGAGAGGGAGAGATGGAAGGAGGGAGGGAGGGAGGGAGGGAGGGAGGGAGAGATGGAGGGAGGGAGGGAGGGATAGAGAGAGGGAGAGATGGAAGGAGGGAGGGAGGGAGGGAGGGAGGGAGGGATAGAGAGAGGGAGAGATGGAAGGAGGGAGGGAGGGATGGAGGGAGAAGAGGATAGAGAGAGGGAGAGATGGAAGGAGGGAGGGAGGGATGGAGGGAGGGAGGGATAGAGAGAGGGAGGGATAGAGAGAGGGAGAGATGGAAGGAGGGAGGGAGGGAGGGATAGAGAGAGAGAGATGGAAGGAGGGAGGGAGGGATGGAGGGAGGGAGGGATAGAGAGAGGGAGAGATGGAAGGAGGGAGGGAGGGATGGAGGGAGGGAGGGATAGAGAGAGGGAGAGATGGAAGGAGGGAGGGAGGGAGGGATAGAGAGAGGGAGAGATGGAAGAAGGGAGGGAGGGATGGAGAGATGGAGGGAGGGAGGGAGGGATAGAGAGAGGGAGAGATGGAAGGAGGGAGGGAGGGATGGAGGGAGAGAGGGAGAGAGAGAGGGAGAGAGGGAAGAAGGGAGGGAGGGAGGGAGAGATGGAGGGAGGGAGGGAGGGAGGGATAGAGAGAGGGAGAGATGGAAGGAGGGAGGGAAAGTGTTTGGCGTGGAGTGAGACATATACCCATTATTGATGTGCGATTTATCACAACTGTCCGTCTGTCGGTGTGTCTGTCTGGCTTTCTTAATCTGTCTATCTGTCGGTCTATCTATCTGTTTGTCTGTCTGTCTGGCTGTGTCTGTTTATCTGTCTGTCTGGCTGTGTCTGTTTATCTGTCTGTCTGTCTATCTGTCTCTATTTCTTCAGTTTCCTTCGTCTCATTCTCTGTTTCCGTCCTTCTATCTCTCTAATCTTCTTTTTTTCTCTCTCTTGTTAATCTCTTTTCACCATCTCTCTGTCTGTCTGTCTGTCTCTTTTTTAGGTACTACTGAGGGTATCTGGTTCTGTCACTCAAACAGTCACCGCTAACACTCAAAGACACACACTATGTACTCCAACTGTAACCTAACCTAACCATTGGCACTCATTGCAGACATCTAGATCAGAGGCACTCAAGGCACTGTCTACTTCTGGGAACCTAAAACAATGTGTGTGTGTGTGTGTGTGTGTGTGTGTGTGGTAGGAGACACTATAAACTCGTCCTCTCATTCATGACGTTCATTGAGGTCGTTAGCGTATAGTTGCGAGGCACTCATGGCCCCAGCTGGGTAGTGGCACTGGGGCACATGAGTAGGGAGAGAGAGAGAGAGAGAGAGAGGTCAGTGAGGTGGTGCCAACGGTGCAAGAGACGTACTGTACGGAGAGGTTAGTGACTGACAGTAGTACCAATGGGGAGATCAGTTGCTAGAGGTACTGTCAGTATACTAGAGGTACTTTCCCTGGAGTGTGTGGATCAATTAACACACCTTTCTATACTTACCTGGGCTCGGATTCTCAAAGGTTTTAAGTTAAATATTTCCTCATAACTATAGTCGTAAGTCAGATTTTAGACGGTAATTAATTTTTTTTTTGTGAATAGAGACGTAATTACTCTATTAATCAGATAATTATGAGGTATATATATATGACTTTTAATAATGGCTTCAGAATTACACCGAGACTCTACGCTTTCAGTTTCCTCCGTATAAGTAAAATTTATTCTTAAGTTCTTTCTACAGTAAACCATAATTCATTCACAATGGAAACAGACTGTCTTCCTGTGGTCTTGTCTATAGTAACAAGCACACACAAACACACACACACACACACACACACACACACACACACACACACACACACACACACACACACACACACACAACTTCCCAAACCAGTATCTTGTCAACATTGAACCGCATATATGACCTCTTAAAAATTCAATAATAATCGTTAATTGATAAAAACCCCCCAGTAATTTCTACCTTCATACAGGGATCGTCCTACCTGTTGTCTTAGTCTCTTCTCCTCACTTTCTACACCTTTTTTTCATTCTTCCTCACTATGTCTTCCCTTTCTGTATATTTTCCTTACCTCCCTTGTCCCACCCCAGACCAAAATAAGAAGAAGAATAAAGATAAAATAGAGATAAAATAAGACAAAAAAATATATATACAACCAAAATTGATGAACCATTGAAGATAATTAAACCATTTCTTTACGGAATTCTACGTACGGATAAGACATAAATGACAAAATTAAATAATAAACCAATTACCGGAGTAACAGAAATATATTAAATGGTTTTCTTTCTTTCTGACACGTTCTCCTCGCTGTCTAGAGTTGCCAGTTGACTCGACAAAAGTCAATTATCGCCAAAAGAGTTAAAAAAGGATGAGGAAATTGCTGTTGGTACTTGGTGGTGGTGAGGGGGGAGATCCGGGAGGGAGTCTTTGGATGATATGGTTTTATAAGGTAACAAGTTTGACAAAAATAGTGTGTGTGTGTGTGTGTGTGTGTGTGTGTGTAGGTAAGACGTTTGTTGTGTGCCTTTAAGGACCTAGAAATCAGTGTCATGCAAACTCTGAACTCTTGAACGTAAACACGAACAAGAGTCAGGTCTTGTGTTAGCCAGATATGTTTATCAACCCAACACACACACACATACTTGTATTATTGAACACACACACACACACACACACACACAGGTTACCAAAAGCAGTCAGCATCGAACCAACTTTGTAACCCCTTGCTTTAAACACGACCCTTTATATCCAATGTTTAAATATCTGTAATGGTTCTAAATCAACACACCTTTCTCATTGTTCTGCTTCAGGCGGCACATTAGAGAGGCCGGTGACCCATTACTCATACACAGTTCCATCCGCCCATTCATTCTCCTACACTTTGGATATTAAGGTCAAGTGGTAGGGGAGGGCAGAATCGTCTACCTCTCCCCGTTTTTAGATTGTCTAGAAAGGTCACTTGCCCGGCTCACTCTCCCTGGATCCATGATGCAACCCTCCTGGCAGGAACTCTCTCGCTTCACTGCCGCTCCGACCCTGAATGACCCCACGTGTAAAGCTTTTTGGTCATTGACTCCATTCATTGTTCTCACGTGGGCAGCACTTGACTGAGGATAACCCCTCCCCCCCCTCCCCCCATCACATCTTATATTTTTTATCTCTAAATGAAGGAGATAAATATTACACTGACTGAATCACTCATTCACTGGCGGAGACAAAGGTGACCATTATCGCCATACATTGACGGATCACTCGATAGAAACTCAGACCATGATTCTCTTTCTATATAACTTACGTAGATAACGATTTTCCCACCTGACTGAATCACTCACACACACACTGACAGAGAAGAAATCAGTATCAGTCGCTTCATTCTTCTCTATATATAAGACTGACAGAGAAGGGAGTCAGTGATTATTATCCTCACGTAGGTTGAACACCAGTCTGGTACCTAAGGGGTCATCCACGTGGCCAGCCCTCATGTACACGAGCGAGGTGTGAGCTGATTATTTGTCCCGCTCGTTTCGTCTGAATATTTGTGGGCCAGTCGGGTTGTTGTGTCAATCCGGTGGTGATGTGGTTATACTACTAGTAATAGCTCACATGACAAGCTGGTGATGTGGTTATACTACTAGTAATAGCTCACACGACAAGCTAGTGGAAATATGAGAGTAAACAAGAACAAGAACAAGAACAAGAACAAGAACAACAACAACAACAACAACAATAATAATAATAATAATAATAATAATAATAATAATAATAATAATAACAATACTACTACTACTACTACTACTACTACTACTACTACTACTACTAATAATAATAATAATAATAACTGGGAAAGAATCACTGAATACAGGAAGTTGCATTTAATTAACCTACTATGAAGTCTTATGAACCACTAAGGTCATCCAGAATATCACAGAAAGCCTCCTCGTCCAGATCATGTAATTAAAACCATCAACTGTAAATGGAACTAACTAATTACAATTGAATTACTAATCACCCTTCAACATATCTAATTATCTGTCATATAACGGTAATCAATGAGTTTATTTTATGTCACCTGAATGCTAATCACCTTTTAATCTATCTAATCCCATGTATAATTTACTAGAGTTTAAGGGGGGTAATTAATCACCTGGAAACTACGGTAATTAGTGAAATAAAGTAGAGAGAGACGAATTAGAAGGATCGAAGTACTGTCATCGGGTTTGATCGGTGTCTCATTGTCATGCACTGGAGGAGGTTCTCAGGTCTATTTATATCGACAAAAGTTGGCACCAGTCACAGACGTCCCTCTTCAACCTGGAGTTAAAAAAAAAAAAAAAAGAGAGAGGAAAAAACCCAACTTGCCCAAACTTTCTTCCGTGGACCGTTATTCTTGTCTTTTGTGAATACCTCTCTCTCTCTCTCTCTCTCTCTCTCTCTCTCTCTCTCTCTCTCTCTCTCTCTCTCTCTCTTTCTCTCTGCACCAAAACGTCATAACAGAATCAAACTTTAATGTGTTGAGTATAAGAAGAGATTACCTTAAGTTATGAGAGGGGGTGATTCTCTTGTGTATATTCTATGTGTTGTGTGTGTGTACGAGGACTCTCTCTCTCTCCCTCATGACCCTGTCTCTTGTTGCTTCACAGTATAAGTTAAATTCCCAAGATCGACAACTCCCCCAGAAACCTAGATTTAACCATTATACGTGTTGTGTCTGTTTCAAAAGTCACCCGTTCACCTACACAATCAAACACGTCTACCTGGGGGGCCACACCCTCCCCTTCACAATGCCTTATATGTCATTTTCTATATCAAAACTCCATTAAAAACTCCAAATAAACCAAAATTTACGAGAATATATATAATACTCATTTATCTACTGTAGTTAAAAATTTTTATCTTTATATTAAACCAGTCTCCATCTTAACCTCCTTGTCTTTCCTATAATTTCATCAGTTTCTTCAATAATATCGGGTAAAACGATCAAAGTACCCAAACCCCTATATCACCCTATATCACTTCTGGCGTATATATCAAAATCCAACCCACACGCCTATATATAGAACCCATCTATCTCTATATGAGGCAACACCCTTACCCATGGCCCCTTCTAGCGTTCTATAATGTCGTCAATTTCTTTCTATAGCGGGCGTTGGGCGAGGAGGTATCGGTCATTTCCTCTATATGGACCACTGCGATAACCTGTACTGTCCGGGGACTAACATGTGCAAGTAACTGACTGACTGCCACTATAGGGTTCTCCGTATTAATTCTGACATCATCTGAGACGTAAATTCGACGATGCATTTCAATTCGGTCACTCTGACATACTCCTGGTTATTTGTAGTCTATGATGTATTACTCCACTGTGTGTGTGTGTGTGGTGGGGACCTGCAGCCGCCGCCCCAACACCAGACCAGCCTTTCCCCGGCTTACTTTCAGTTCTGCCCTTACGGTGCCTCCCTCGTCTAGCGGGCCGGGGGGCTGTGGTGTGTGTGTTTGTTTTGCTTTGTATGTATGTATGTATGTATGTCTGTATGTAACAACTGCAGTGGAATTAATGAGGTAGAGTAATACAGAGTATCTTTAAAAAAAAAATCTATCAAATTTTTTTTCCCAGGTGTCTCAACTACCATGGCTATCAAACACCTTTCACTAGAAGATCTTAGTTTATACTGGGAAAAAAAATATATCCCGTGATTCTAAATGGTATATGTGATCAAGTGTTTCTTCTCATAGGTAAACACTGTGGACCAGGTGTTGTGGAGGTGAGGCGCGAGTTTGGTTTACTATTTACTGCAGAGTTGACTGTGCCAACACCCAGGTAAGACTAAGAGTATCTGCCGTCAGTGTCTCGGTATTGACTGGCTCGTTGGGGTGGGTGGGGGGGGGGGGGGGGGGTGTTTTAATTTGTTTGTTTTTTTGTCTAGGTTTTAGTTATGGTATTTTGTTGTTGTTGATATTATTATTATTATTATAGAAGGAAAATAACCTCTGTACCGAGATGGTCGTGTGACGTTGATAAGAAGGAGTTAAGTGTGTGTGTGGGGGGTGTGGGGGGGTGACGTACATATGCACTCGGTGTGGTTTCCTCCATGATCTACCCCACAGATCTGAGTGTGGCATCGTATTGCAGTGGTCCTCACCTCACTCCTCATCACACACACACACACACACACACACACACACACACGAAAATAATTCAACAGGTATGGGGGAAGGGGGGGGGGGGCTCATAGCTGGGGGGAGGAGACTCGTGGGTAGATGTGTGGGGGGACTTGTGGGACTATCCCCTTTACTCACTCTTCCCCTCCTATTCCCCCACGTCTCCCCATTCCCTCAACCCCTTTACTCTTCCCCTTCCCGTAATCTCCATCTGTCTACCAATATAAGAAGGCGGCGGTAGGGGGGGGGGGGCGCTAAGTTCCTCTCCTCTTCTAATATTTAATCACACTTACAGACAGTTCACTAAGCGTTCTTCTCAAGAGGCGGGGGAGAGGGGAGGGGGGAGGCAGGGGAGGGAGGAGGGGGAGGGGGGAGGCAGGGGAGGGGGGAGGCACGGGAGGGTGGAGGCAGGGGAGGGAGGAGGGGGGAAGGGGAGGGGGAGGCAGGGGAGGGGAGGCAGGGGCTGGGGGAGGCAGGGGAGGGGGAGGCAGGGGAGGGGGGAGGCAGGGGAGGGATGAGCGGGGAAAGGGCGGTGGGAGGCAGGGGAGGGGAGGGGGGGAGGGGGGCGGGGAGGGGCAGGGGGGGGAGGGGAGGGGGGAGGCAGGGGAGGGGGAGGCAGGGGAGGGGGAGGCAGGGGAGGGGGGAGCCAGGGGAGGGGGTAGGCAGGGGAGGGGTGAGGGAGGGGCAGGGAGGAGGCAGGGGAGGGGGTACGGGGAGGCAAAAGGAGGGGGGAGGCAGGGGAGGGGAAGGCAGGGGAGGGAGGGATTCGGTGTCGTCTGTTAAAGCCAATCACCCTGACCCGGATTTTCGTAACCTAACCTAACCTAGTTGAACCTTAACCTAGCCTAACCTAACGTAAATAAACCTTAACCTAGCCTAACCAAACTAAACTTAACCTAACTTAACTAACCCTAACCTAACCTAACTAACCCTAACCTAACCTACCCGTAACTTTAAACGTAATGGAGTAATCAATTTTTTTTATATGTATATGAAAGTTTGGATCAGGTTTTGGGTTTCCTGTACTGAAAGTTACCCGAGTTGTCCCTTTCAATGTTGGTGAACGGTGAGGGTGATGAGGGTGATGAAGGGTGAGGGAGAAGAGTGATGAAGGGTGAGGGAGGAGGGTGATGGAGGGTGCAGGGAGGAGGGTGATGAAGGGTGCAGGAAGGAGGGTGATGAAGGGTAAGGGAGGAGGGTGATGAAGGGTGAGGGTGCAGGGTGATGAAGGGTGAGGGTGATGAAAGGTGAGGGTGATGAAGGGTGAGGGTGATGAAGGGTGAGGGTGATGAAGGGTGAGGGAAGAGGGTGATGAAGGGTAAGGGAGGAGGGTGATGAAGGGTAAGGGACGAGGGTGATGAAGGGTGAGGGTGGAGGGTGATGAAGGGTAAGGGAGGAGAGTGATGAAGGGTGAGGGAAGAGGGTGATGAAGGGTGAGGGTGGAGGGTGATGAAGGGCGCAGGAAGGAGGGTGATGAAGGGTGAGGGTGGAGGGTGATGAAGGGTAAGGGAGGAGAGTGATGAAGGGTAAGGGAAGAGGGTGATGAAGGGTGCAGGAAGGAGGGTGATGAAGGGCGCAGGAAGGAGGGTGATGAAGGGTAAGGGAGGAGGGTGATGAAGGGTGAGGATGGGAGATGATAAGTGAGGGTGATGAGGGGTAAGGGAGGAAAATGATGAGGAGTGAGGGAGGAAGATGATGAGGGTGCAGGGTGGAGAGTGATGAAGGGTGAGAGAGAGGGTGATAAGGAGTGAGGGAGGAGAGTGGTGAAGATGGAGAGTGGAGGATGATGAAGGGTGAGGGTGATGAAGGGTGAGGATGAGATGAAATTATTAAATATCACTTCAGGCCCTCTCCCTACGTCTCTCTCCCCTCTACGTCTCTCTCCCTCTCCCTACGTCTCTCTCCCTCTCCCTACGTCTCTCTCCCTCCCCATACTTTTCTCTCCACCCTCCCTCCATCCTTTCCCCTCCTCCTGCCATCGCCTCCCTCCTATCTCCCTCTCCTCTCCCTCCCACTTTACCTTCGTATAACCATTAACAGAATATCAGATGGTTGAACGGGCACCTCCCTGGCAGTGTCCTTCTTGATGTACTCTGTCTGTCTCTCTGTCGCACCGCCGTCACCCAGCCCGTCCAGTCCATCTGTCCCTACCGTCCATCCTCCCGTCTCTTCCTCCTCCACAGAATGCTAAGTCAACCCTTTAATCCACACCGTTAATCACACCCCCTAGTCGGACCTCTCAAATCCTAAGAGAGTTCGAAGCGCTGATCACAATCACTTCATTCCTGTTGACTCGAGATCACAGGAGGGGGGAGGGGGGGGGGGTAGAAGAGGGGGAGGGAGGGGGTAAGGGGGGAAGGAAGGGAGGGGAGCTGTCGGTGTGGTCTGGTAGATGTGTGTAATGTTTTATCATGGGAGTGGCCGTGTGTATGAGGCCATCTGCATATGGGTATCACCGTTCACCTGTATTCTGCGACCCTGTAAATCATCAGTCTGTACTCCTCCTCCTCTTCTTTCTTCTTCTTTTACTCACTACTTTTCTTTCTCCTCCACTCACTCCTCATCTTACTCCTCTACTCACTCCCATTCCTCTCCTCTACCCTTACTCCCACTCATTCCCACACCCACTTCTCTACCCCCGCTCATCTCTATCTACTCATACTTCTCCCACTTTACTCTTCTCTCTCTCTACCCCCACTCACTCCCACTCCTCCATCCCCCCACTCACCATCCCCCCCCCCAATCCTCTCTCTTTCACTGAGAAATAAAAAACAAAATGAACTTCACTGAGCTATATTATAAACATCTTTCACTGATACATAAAAGAGAAACATGCCTCGGTGGCCATATAGTGAACTATATTACGAAGCATAACTCACCTAAAATGGTAAAAAAAAAAAAAAAAAAAAAAACAGAGGGTTTATGGAGCCTTTTTTTGCCGTCCTTTTACTGAAACATTCTAATATGTCTCCCATGAGCCATATTTTTTCTCTCGGGTGGTCGTATCATGGATGTCGTCAGTGAATTTTTTTTTTTTTTTTTTTTTTTTTTTTTAGAACTTTCATAATTTTTTTTTTTTTTGGGGGGGGGGGGTGGTGGGGTTAACTGAGACATTAAAAAAAATTGTTAACTGAGATATAAAAGAAAGCATCGTGAGACATAAATCCTCGGTAGTAAGTAAAAAGACCCCAGTGAACGCATTTTACCCCTACATTGGTGAGACATAAAAAGCGTTAAGCGGGGGGCCGCCCCCCCCCCCCCCCCAAAAAAAAAAAATGAGACAAAAATTGACAAAAATTACTGAAACAAAAAATAAAAAGCACTCTAATGAAACATAAATGGCACTGAGACATAAATTATTCACTGAGACATTAAATTATTTACTGAGAGACACAAATAAAAGAAACAAACGATAAATAAAATAAATAATTCCCTACTGGAACTTTAATAGCACCAGGAGGATAAAAATGTTGACTGAACCATAAAAATCCTTTACTGAGACACTTTAAATGTCATGAAGTGGCTCAGTAGGTGTTCAGGATGACGTAACTTTTCTGGCCAGAGCTTTCACTGAGACATAAAACCTTGAGAGAGACGTAGAAACCTTTACTGAGACATTAAACCTTGAGAGAGACGTAGAAGCCTTTACTGAGACATAAAACCTTGAGAGAGACGTAGAAAGCTTCACTGAGACATAAAACCTTGAGAGAGACGTAGAAAGCTTCACTGAGACATAAAACCTTGAGAGAGACGTAGAAACCTTCACTGAGACATAAAACCTTGAGAGAGACGTAGAAACCTTCACTGAGACATAAAACCTTGAGAGAGACGTAGAAACCTTTACTGAGACATAAAACCTTGAGAGAGACGTAGAAAGCCTTCACTGAGACATAAAACCTTGAGAGAGACGTAGAAGCCTTCACTGAGACATAAAACCTTGAGAGAGACGTAGAAGCCTTTACTGAGACATAAAACCTTGAGAGAGACGTAGAAACCTTTACTGAGACATAAAACCTTGAGAGAGACGTAGAAGCCTTCACTGAGACATTAAAAATCTTGAGACAAATCATCCATCGTGAGAGATAAAAAAAATCCACATCGGGGTATAAAAACGTTCACTGAGGCATAAAATGACTGATACATTATATATCAATGGTAAACAAAAAAGTGTTACATTAAAACTCTTACCATGAGACATAAAAAAAACACCACCATGAGACATAAAAAACACCACCACGAGACATAAAAAAAACACCACCACGAGAGTAAAGCGAAGCAGGAACACCAAGGATAGAAGAGGAGGGAGGAAGAATAGGAGGAGGAGGAGGGAAGAGGAGGAGGAGGAGGAAGAGGAGGAGGGGGAGGAGTTAGCTACACGTGTTTAGGGCGTCGTGAAGACCCCAGTAGTAGTTGACTGTTCTTTGCCTTATACATCACTCCTGATTAGCGTGCAAGTAACCACCTTGATCATTACCGCTGCTGTAGGGAAAGAGGGAGGGTAAGGGGGGGGGGGCTGTTTTTCCGCCAGGCTGCACAGACTCGCATTAACACGTATTTGCTAGGTCCTCCGAGACGCGCTTATTACCCCTCGAATCATTCTCTTCCTATTATCTCTCAAGAAAATACGACGAATTATACCTAAACGAATATGGCAATCAGTCTTCAATAAATAAGTTGCTGGGCGTTTTGGGCCGCTTAAATTAACAGGTATGTTCTGTGCAAAGGTTGGGCCGCCCCTCTTTTAACATACCTGCAGCTTCTCCGACTCCTGCTGTGTTAACCCGACTGGTTTGTGAGGCCCCGGGCAAGCTTACATGACTCTCCGTTTACGTGAGATGTTGGTGATGGAGCGATGTGTCCCTTCCCTCGTTTACATCCGGATATTAATTGGTGCTTCGTCGTGTGGCGGGGTCGGTATATCGAGGTGGTGAGTGCTCCTGACAGACAGCGGAAGAAACGGCGCCTGCCTCCACCTGATGAGGCGAGATAATGACAAACCCACACTGGTCATTAGGTCGGTGTTCCGGCAGCCGCGTACTTTAAGTCCGGGCCATAAGTGAGTGCCTCGGCGGGCCACACCGATCCTTAAATTGTTTAGAAGGGTTTCACGGGATATATTTGCCGGCAATGACACACATTAGAGAGTGGATGTTGCCTTCTGCTACTGATCGTTCTTCATCTCGCTGTTATTTATGTAACCTGAGTGTCGTTAAGGGCGATACTGACGAGTGATAAAAGTAGAACACACGGCGGCAGTGGTGTGATAGCGTAAGCCACACGCCACAACCCGACACGACCAAAGAAAAACTCGGGATCATTTCTCAGTCCCAATCACTGCGAGAAGGCGCAGCTCCTGCCGGGGTGATGTGGCGAGTTTGGCGGAGGGGGAGGAGGGGGGTAATGTCTCTCAAGCGCTCGTTCTCAGAAGCTGAGGTGGAGTGTGAGGGTCCCGGCACACGATCCTGCCATGACTGTCACTGTGATCACCTCCAACCCTCCCTCACACCTCTCACCTTTCCTCTCGTACCTCTGGTCTTGCTCCACCTCACACTAATACACCTTGAGATCCATGACTGTGTTTATCTTTCAACATCCTTGAGTCATTAGTAGTGTTTCTCTCTCTCTCTGGTATATCACAGTGTTGTATTAATCATTATTTATCTCCGTCTCTCCCAATACATTCCCTACATACCAACATTCCTCCACATCTCCCTCTTCCGTTTTTCTAATAAAATCTGTCACTATCCTTTATTTCCCCTATTATCTCTCCATCTTTTCTTTCTCTGTTATAATCATCCTTATCTTTCTCCACTCTTCCTCCACCACCCCCACCCCCCCTCTCCTGTCACCACCATTACGCAACAATCCCTGTCATTACTCGTCGACCTGTCATCACCCTCCCATTCATTATCATCACCACAATAGGAGGCAGAGGATGAAAAAGAGTTACCACAAGAAAAGGTTTTGATTCAAGAGAAATTGGTTTATTGGTGGCGCATTTAAACTCCCACAATCTGATGAAATTTATGGGTACATGAGTGATGCCGCGGGTCATCTCGACGCTTACAAATGGGAGGCGAAATGTGCCGTTATGTCTGGGGAAAGATTGGAGGCGAGGAGACCAGGGGCGAGATTTAGGAGTGTTCGATGGAGGATATATCATAGTTGGAGATCCTATGGCTAGATGGCTGGATGAATTTCCCCAGAATCAATGTGGGCAAGAAGGGGAAATTTAGATGAAAGAAATCCTAGTGTCCGGATCTTGTATGACCAGATATGATTCATAACATTTTATTTTGATAGTGTTGAAAGAGTTTTGTCTTAAGAATGTTGTAATGTGGCGTTCCTGGGGGGTCGGATGAGTCACACACACACCCACACACACACACCCACACACACACACTTGTAATACTGTAACACTGTCACTATGTTGAAATGAACTGTAGTTTGAGCTTTTCCCCATCTAAGTTATTATATGTCTTATTTGTGTCACTTATGTTACTTGTATATTATTTGTAATTCGTAACCCATTCCCCAAATATGTAACTGTATATTTTCAGCCTTCTGGCTGCCAAGCTCCTTCAATAAACCGTTAATTATTATTATTATTATTATTATTACACACACACACACACCCACACACACACACACACACACACACACACACACATACACACACACTCTCTCTCTCTCAACACGTAAATACCTCACAGGAATATAAACTTTGTAAGGTTTAGTGATACAACATATTTCTTCAGTCAGGAGACTACTGAGCCGGAGGATCTGTTTGTAAGATCAGACTTGACCAATAATTTGAATATTTAGAGGAAGGACCAGCCAGAGGTTTCCCCTTATGGCTGTTCGCTTTCATTTTCGATAATTATAGAGCGTGGATCCTCCCAAGTGGCTATGATTATGCGGGTTAATACCACCAAGTTTTAATTTAGAGATAAAGGTGAAGTGAATTATTTCAACTTACGATTGTAAACACCGAGGTTAGCGTGTTTAGGGTGTAGCATCTACTTGTGGATCTGTTAACAGTTTGTGGCTCTCTGGTGTGGTGCTACCCACTGATTATCCTGTCCAGACACACAAACACGATAATGGTTCTCTCTCTCTCTCTCTCTCTCTCTCTCTCTCTCTCTCTGTGCCCATGTGATACAGATAAGTGTAGTTAGTGCACCTTAAACCACCAGGGTGATCCACTGTCTAAAGGAGGAAACTTTGAGTCAGGTTCACCTGTCATTAGGTAGGTTGGCAGGCGCATACCTCTGGCAGGTATTTCCCGGTCATATACGACCATCAGCACAGGTCACAGAGCAGGTATTGATGAGACAAGTTCAAGAGTGATAAACCAGCAGCGTCTGCTGGTACCATATCATCTGAGGTAATAAACATTGCTTTAAAGAGGCAAAGAAGAAGCCTGTTTCTCCCCTCCCTTGTTATGGGGTACTTGACGTTTATAAGTCATTTTGAGCCGTGGCACACACACATTATATATATAAATATATATTATACAGTGAATTATTAAGCATGGCGTTTCACTAACAGGTATTTTTAATTACAACTTAACTAAGTTTTAGTTCCCGCTTTAACGACCTCTCCCAGGACTGAACATACTGTACAGCACAGTTGTTATCTCGTCAGTTTGTTTAGGAAAATATCGCCAGTCTATAACAATGGTGGACCTTTAGTCAATAATGTGGCGCTCACAGTATACCACCACCTTATTACTAGACTATTTGTCGGAGTGGAATTCTGATAATGTAGGACTAAGCAGGAAACACCTCTTCAAGTTATTAGAAACTGCATCTACAGACTAGTTTTTAACCCGTGCTGGTAAAACTTTACACTCAGCCACACGGGGTTACTTCCCGGCCTCATTAAATTATTGCTAATGGGTTTTTATATTATTTTGAAAATTTGTGGGAAGATGGTTGGTGAGGCTCATGTAAACCTGCTGTTCGTAGATGACTCACCCCTTCTCTTAGGGACGGTTACACCTCCAAAATTTTTCAGATGCTTTAACTCTTAGTCATCCAGTCATGAATTTCACCTGTGTGGGATTAAAGATTTCTTAAAAGTTGGCATTTTGGGATGAGTTCATGACTAATTACAGGTGACGGTTCACTACTTCCATTAAGCGACTCACCTGAGATACCCGCTTTAATCGTATAAAGACATTGGTCAGTAGGGTCTTTAATATATTTTCTCATTTTTAAACTTTCTGACTAAAAGGTTCACCACTACAGTAACTACTTTTTACAGGGATTATGAGAAAGTTTTGAGATGACAAAGTTTCCCTACCTACATTAATGACAGCAGTGCCCAAGGTAACTCTTAATTAAACTACCGTAATCATGCCAACAGACCCGAAGACACCTAATGTTGTGTACTTGTGAGACCCGGTGTTGTTTAGCATTATCTTCCTAACCGTAGTTTTAACATTCGATCACCTTTATTGTCAGTTTCGTATTCTTTCGGATGAGTTATATTTATATCTTGTCATTTCATGTTATACAGTGACATCATCAGCTTATTTTATCCATGTATACTTTCGACTTTAAGGAACAGTTTGATGTGTACGACAGTCAGCTCTTGGCTCCTCGGTACCTCAGACTAGTGACGTCATCTCTGAGGCTAGTGACGTCATCTGAGGCTAGTGACGTCATCTGAGGCTAGTGACGTCATCTGAGGCTAGTGACGTCATCTTCCCAAAACGTTTAACTAGAATTAGGACGTGTATGTTTGTGTGTGTGTGTGTTGATTTAAATGCTTTTACACTTGTCAGTTCAGTAAATACCGCAAGGGAGAAGGTGGTGGTGGTGGTGCGGGAACCCAAACTGACATCTCGCTAAGTGACGCAGCCAGTGTGAAGGACGTCCAGTGCTTGCGACACGAAAGAGTGTGAACCACCACCACATACCTGCCGCAGGAGAGCTCCAGGTTGTATAAGCCGACGGGAGACTATAGTAGTACTCCACCCTACCTAAGTCTTTTTTCCCTCTCTCTTTTTCCCTTTCACCCTCCTTACCTCAATCCCTCTCACCTCAAGTCCTCCTCCCCTTTCTCCATCCCTCCTTCATTCCATCCTTCCTCCCCCACCCCTCCTCCCAACGCCCTTCCCACCTGTCTTTCTCTTGATTTACAGCTCATTAACTCTACTTTCTCTTTGACGTAACTCAGAAGCGAACACCTTTCTTTTGGCGCAAGATCAGACAAGCAATCTAACCCCTTTCTTTTTCTGTCTTTCTTTCTTTCTTTCTTTCTTTCTTTCTTTCTTTCTTTCGGACCAAGACAGCGATTTCTAACTTTCTCTTCTGGTTTGCTAATTCTTATATTTACATTGTCTAACGAGAGAGAGAGAGAGAGAGAGAGAGAGAGAGAGAGAGAGAGAGAGAGAGAGAGAGAGAGAGAGAGAGAGAGAGTTAAGATTCATTTAGAGACAAATAGAGAAAAGTGAGAGAACTCGGTAAAGATAAGAAGAAACAAAGAAAAAAGAGTAATATTTCCCCCTCTCCTTCACCCTCCCTGCCTCATTTTTCGCGTTCCAACCCCCCCTCTCCCTTCCCACGGCCTTTCCGTTGGTTTTTCTTACTGTTGAACCTTCAGATGTTCACCTTCAGAAAGAGAGAGAGAGAGAGAGAGAGAGAGAGAGAGAGAGAGAGAGAGAGAGAGAGGAAATTCTAATATTTTTTGCTAACATTATGACTTTTGTACAAAACACAATTAACCATCCGTTCACATACACGATAAAACAGAAGGGATAATTGTTTACTAGTTTCGTGCTAACCTAACCTAACCTAACCTAACCTAACCTAACCTAACCTTGAAGGTATTTGAAATTGGAGAGCATCAGTTTATATTTACAAGACTTTCCATTCTTTAGGCTATAAAGCAACACTGCAGGGTTGTCATATTTAAAGTCACGATAGCTATAACTCTTGGCAACGCTGTTCGATGACGTCAGTGGGAGAAGGAGGGAGGGAGGGAGGGAGGGAGGGGAGGGAGGGAGGGGAGGGAGGGAGGGAGGGAGGGAGGGAGGGAGGGTAAACGTCACTTTATCCAGTCTTTCTTATTTCACCTGAGATTGTAAGTGTAAAGGTGCGCCTGACGACACAGGTAAGTAAAATCTTTGCTCTTTTTTCTTCAGGTGAAACATTTGTAAGACTTTAAGGAAATTCCGGAGCTGTGAAGGTTCTTGAGTGTGTGTGTGTGTGTGTGTGTGTGTGTGTGTGTGTAGTCATGGCGGTTCTTCTTGAGGGTCCCCCAAGGTGTTGTTTTGGGTGATGAGTGGTGTAAATTTTGAGTCGAGGGAGGTTACACACACATACACATCAAGTCTTAGTTTATCAATTCAAGTTTTTATTTAATTATTCTTCAAGGTTTTACCATCTGTTCCTCAAGGCCTTTTCTTTGCATTCCCTGAAGTCTTGTTAGGTCTTACACGAGGTTTCATTTGAAGTTTCAGTTACTTGAATATCCATCAGCTGTCAATAAGCCCCCTTCCCCTCCCCCACCACCTCCTGCCCCCTTCCCCACCACCCCCTGCACCCTTCCCCACCATCCCTTAGTCCCCGTCCCCCTACCACCACCATTTCGTGCGCCTCAGACTATCTATTCCAGGTTCCCACAAGTAATACAATCAGCAGAAATTTCATCCCCCCAGAACAAAACCCCATAACGAACTAAACAAACATGTAACGAATAAGAGTTGACTTTTGCTCAGATCTATTCCAGGCATCGAATAACACGACGTCAACCTTGGCTTCTGCCGGTGCGGGATTTCCACGGCTGCATGCGTTTCACCTTATAGTAACAGTACCGTTGTGCACGTGGGTTTCCGAGAAGGACTGACTTATTTAGCCCATAGACGTGTATATGTTCAGTGGTTGTGATAGTTTTATAGTTCGCCCGACTATTGCCTGTGATTTACAATAGTTTCCCCGTGATCATCAGCTTTAAGAGGATCATGACAATATCCTATGTGATTTTAAATTGGAAAATATATTAAGTTTTTTACCTGAGGTGGTTGGAGTCTTCCGTACGTAGAAATTCCCGTTAATCTAAAAATAATAGTGATATAAGTAGTATGGATGATAATAATAATAATAATAATAATAATAATAATAATAATAATAATAATAATAATAATAATAAAACCACAACTGTAATAAATAAAAATAAAAGACGAAAAACATAAATAAAACATATGGCCATTATTAACAACAGCAGCAGGTTAACCATGTACACGAAGAAGAGTTATATATATACCCATATTAAGGTGACAACGGGTTTGGCCATGAATTTGTGGCCACTCGTGCGCACACACACACACACACACACACACACACACACACACACACACACACACACTAAATCCAATAGTCTGACCCTCTCATATCTGCACGTATGTCTGTCCCTCTTTCCATTATATCTGCTTGATAATGTTGTATAATGAGAGAGAGAGAGAGAGAGAGAGAGAGAGAGAGAGAGAGAGAGAGAGAGAGAGAGAGAGAGAGAGATCAGAATTACGGTACAAATCGAGATAAGATTAGATAGGAAAAATAGACATACTTAAAAAAAAAAGCGAGACACACAGACAAATAATAAAAGAGAAACAAGAAATGAACTTGATAGATAAATGGTCAAACAGACAGACAAATGAAATATCCCAGCCACACAAGCAATCAATCATGTGGGCAATTAGACAGACAGGCACACAGACAGAGAGACAAACAGACAGATGTATAGTTAAAGAGATGAGTAAATAGAATGAGAGACTGAGAGGCACACACACACACACACACACACACACACACACACACACACACACACACACACACACACAGAGCCACATTGAGACACCCATCATGACAGTATTGACAGGCAGCCTTCAGAGGTTGTAATGCACAACAGGTAGGACATCCTGCTTGCAGTGTCTCCTCCCAGTATCTATGTTATTTCCAGCCTCAGTCACCCGCCGCCCCTGCACGCCATAGTCACCCCTGTCACACACACACACACGGACCCGCCTCCCTTGTCCCCTTCCACCAATGACGAATTTTGAGAACCGAGTCGCATGCCTCCATTATCATAACTATTTCACGGACACGCAAGATTATAGAGAACCTTTAAAAAAGAGCTGCGGCCTTAACAAAAGGAATTCTAGGAACATGTGTAGTGGAAGGGTATTATAGTAATTGTTGTTATAGTTATTGTAGTGTATAGTTATTGTTGCGACAGTCGGCAGAAGGAGGCTAGGCACGATGGCCCACAGGTTATAACGCCACTCTGTGTCCTACTGATGCTGCTGCTGCGTCGTTTCAGGGAACACGAGATGATCACGGTGGTGCAGGTATGCGGTGGCCGTCGGGAGGCCGTCTTAGACCATGGTCGCATGCACCCGTGGCATCACCGGCTTGTATATAAGCGTGTGTTTGGTTGACTGGCCACTACTTACACACGAGAAAAACGCCAGTTATTTGTCCGTTGACAATCACACTAGCCGATGAGAGAAGCCGAGTGCGCTGCTGTTTGTTGCATCCACGGCCACTAACAGCAAAGGTCAGGTATTGGCTAACAGGTCGCCAGGAAAAAGCTGTTGTCCGTGTAGTGTATAAAGTGAATCCAATAATTGTTTCTTTCACTATATACCAGAAGGCTGATTACCTGTTGCCGCTACAGCCAAAGGTTGAGTATTGTCACCAGCACAAGGAGGCAAATCGACTCCTGTTAGTGTAACCTACAGTGTGAGTTCAGTTCTTTGCTCCAAACCTATAGCGATGTTTGGTACAGCTCAGTGATCCTACATGAACGGCAAAGACTCTTGTCACGTGAGAAGACATTGTTACCAGATACCAGAGACAGAATTCACGTGTCTCCCAGACTTGAACGTACACGGTGAGATGGGACTAAAGGAAACTCGCTAAAGAAGGCTTAAATAACGAAGGAGAGAGAGAAAGAGGGAAGAGGATGTATAGTGTGTGTAGACCATCACCACGGACACACTGGAGACAGACACATAGATATACACATAGAAGCACAGACATATAGATACATATATACGTGCACAGATACACCGACATATACAGACGCACAGGTACACCGACATATACAGACGCACAGGTACACCGACATACAGACGCACAGGTACACCGAAATATACAGACGCACAGGTACACCGACATATACAGACGCACAGGTACTATAGATGGATAATTTTAGGTATATATTTATAGATATACAAGTAAATTGATGTGATAATTGGCAACTATGGTAGAACTTGAACTGTCGATAACTTTGAGAGAGAGAGAGAGAGAGAGAGAGAGAGAGAGAGAGAGAGAGAGAGAGAGAGAGAGAGTCAAACAGACGAACGTATAAACAAAGACAGAGAGGGACATACATACATACAGACAGACAGACAGACAGAGAGTACAAGAGACAGACAGAGAGCGATGACCTATACACACGCAATCCAGCCACTGAGAGTTATGTTGGCAACAATGAAACAGTTGTATTTTATCATCTTTCAATACTTATAACCTTTTCACACGACCTCTGTTATCCCGATGGCTGATGCTAATGATCTCACGGCTGTATAAACCTCTAATGAGTTTGGTAATTTAACGATGGCATATATTTATTTATTGTTTTTAATTTGATGAATAAAACTTTTTTCTCTTTTTGGGGGAATTTTATAACGGTGAATAATAATAATAATAATAATAATAATAATAATAATAATAATAATAATAACCTAAAATAAACTAAAATAAAATAGAATAAATAAATAAATCATTAAATCTGATTAAAAAACAAACATTTATAGTAATTTTTGTACAGAAACGAAAAAAACCCACCCAGAAACACGTGACTAGCAGCAGCCAGCTAGTAGAATCAAGCACTAAGCAGCTGTCATAAACACCAACGTTATAAGCTGTCATAAAAGGATCACATCGGGCTATTACAGTCTGCCAACCCTCTCTTAAGTCCGATCCGAAACCCATAGAAATGCTTGACCCACCCAGACGGCAACACGATAGAGCTTTCACAGATTTAAGTTGTGTTTAAGTCCGACCAGACGGCTCCCCTCTCCCCCTACCCACACCCCCCCTCTATCCATACGTCCGTCCGTCTGTCCATCCGTTAAGAGAGAACTAAGGTAATTTGCCCTTAAAAATCTGGTATTTCGTTTGTTTTGGTCGTGTTCTGAGAGAGTGAAAGAGAGAGAGAGTCCCAAAGATATGATTACCAGTTAGAGGCAATTTGGATATAGCACACTGTTTACTAAGCCTTCGGTACATAAGGAGGTAGCATGGCCGGTACTGCATTCTACAGCATTCACTTCCCCAAGTTGTAAATTTAGGTAACCATTTAATGCTGGGAATGCCCGGGGATCGAACTACTGACCCCTGGAACAGAAGACGAGCAATGTATGTACTCGACCACCTCATTCCGAGAGAGAGAGAGAGAGAGAGAGAGAGAGAGAGAGAGAGAGAGAGAGAGAGAGAGTCAAGTACTTCAACACACACACACACACACACACACACACACACACACACACACACACCTTCCACATGTTTACCGAAGGATCAACATTCACATTTCACACTCACAACAGGGAGGGTCTGGTCAACGAGTACATATTTCACACTCACAACAGGGAGGGTCTGGTCAACTAGTACATATTTCACACTCACAACAGGTAGGGTCTGGTCAGCATTGAGTCCACAACTGCCTATTGTATCGTTGCATATATTTCTGTGAGTGTTAGCCTTTAGAGCAGCCACACCCAGCATTATACACTGTTATCATTCAACCGCATCCTCTCTCAGGGCGTCCATAGCCAGTCGCTACACACACACACACACACACACACACACACACACACACACACACACGAAGCTATCAGTCAAGAATACACACTGTGAGATGTTCTAAGTCTCAGATAACGAGTGGCCACAGACAGACAGACAGACAGACAGACAGACATTTGATCAGTCGGTTTGTGATATCAATAAATATCTGCATATTTTAATGACATTGTGACGCCTGCACTTATAGGTAGTCCTGGAGAATATGTGTGTTATGGGCATTTGATGGTGTCCTCTCTGTCTGTCTGTCTCGATGTCTGTATGCTATTTTTTTTTCTACCTAACTTTTTCTCAGTCTGTCTGTTTGGCTGTCTGTCTGTTTGGCTGTCTGTCTGTTTGTCTGTGCCTCTCGTCATCCTAGAGAGAGAGAGAGAGAGACTCCTAAATCCATTGGCGCCTGGCTATCTTCCCCTCTCTTCTCTCCCTCCACTCTCTCTCCTTCTCCTTCCTTCTTACCCTTCTATCTCTCTTTTCTTGTTCTTCAACCCCCCTAGCTTCCTTTATCTCTTCCTCTTTTATCCCCTTCTTCTAACTTTGACAGAAACTTCCTTTAGTTTTCTGCTAGATAGAACCAGACAGATCCTAATCTAACCAAACCTAACCTAACCAAAGCTAGTGTTTAGTATGTAAATTTGGGTCTGGTTACAGGTTCAAGAATAGTTTGGTCTTAGAATCTTTTGTTTAGAAGGATTTTCCGGAATTGGTAACATTAAAAGTGTCTTACCATCAAATGCTGTATCGGTATATTTGTAATGTATGATGTTATGGGGTATTATGCTTTTTAAATGTCAGTTAGTCTGTCTGTTTTAAACTGCTGAGGGTTAATATTTTGTTGAAACTGCCCACCAGTGGGCATGTACACTCCCCTTCACTTGTGCGTTTACAGTGGCTCAACAGGTTATGTGCAGTGTGGCAGCCCTGTGTTTGTTTATATTCGACAGAAGGAAACTCACAATAGTAAAAATACTATGGAATCAAATTAAAATAATACTAAAACAAAGATAATGATTTGTGGAATGTTTATATGACGAGTCCCTGTTAACGCACCAGTGAAGGGGGACTGAACAAAAGAGTCAGGCAGGCAGTGGAGAGAAGGACTTATATAGATATGTTAACTTTATAATCCTTCAACCTTGACCTCTTCATGACCCCTCACCAAGGTCACGAAGGTCACAATCCATAGAGGAGAGCTAGACATGACATGGCATCTCTAATTTACCAATCCTTATAAGATACCCCAAAGAAATGACCAAGAACTAGGTATATAGCTAGTTAGTACGGGACTAATTGTACACCCGACAGCGTATATATAAAGAGACATATTTAATAAAACACCCTCACGTGGAAACATACTTATCAGTCAAGAAGTCAGAGAAAACGTAGCAATCATTTGGCCCAGAAACTTTTAACCCGATTAGACAAAAAAAAAAAAAAAAAAAGTTTGGTGGAGTTTTCAAGTCTTGTGTTCCGTGTTAACTTGTTACTTCGATATAAAGTTTGAGTAAGAAGAAAAACAGAAGGTAATGTTTCGCGGTGCATCGACATCACCCGGGCGGACCTTTTCCCCTGGTTCATGAGTCCCTGCCTTGTGTGTGTGTGTGTGTGTGTGTGTGTGTGTGTGTGTGTGTGTGTGTGTGTGTGTGTGTGTGTGTATGTGTCGGTCTTTTTTTGGTACTTTATGAATCCTGTTGCTATTTTTGTTGTTGTTGTTTAAGTTGTTATTGCTTTTGTTGTTGTTATTGTTGTTCTATTACTTTTACGACACCTTGTTCCTACTTTAGTTACTCACACTACATCTCTGTGTACTAAAACAATGCAGCTCACCTTAAAAGACGACTGATGATGGTGTGAGTAAGGGTGGTGGGTGGTGTGAGTAAGGGGGTGAGTCAGGGTGGTGAGTGGTGTGAGTAAGGGGGTGAGTCAGGGTGGTGGGTGGTGTGAGTAAGGGGGCGAGTCAGGGTGGAGGGTGGTGTGAGTAAGGGGGTGAGTCAGGGTGGTGGGTGGTGTGAGTAAGGGGGTGGGTCAGGGTGGTGGGTGGTGTGAGTAAGGGGGTGAGTCAGGGTGGTGGGTGGTGTGAGCAAGGGGGTGAGTCAGGGTGGTGGGTGGTGTGAGTAAGGTGGTGGGTCAGGGTGGTGGGTGGTGTGAGTAAGGGGGTGGGTCAGAGTGGTGGGTGGTGTGAGTAAGGGGGTGGGTCAGGGTGGTGGGTGGTGTGAGTAAGGGGGTGAGTCAGGGTGGTGGGTGGTGTGAGTAAGGGGGTGGGTCAGGGTGGTGGGTGGTGTGAGTAAGGGGGTGAGTCAGGGTGGTGGGTGGTGTGAGTAAGGGGGTGGGTCAGGGTGGTGGGTGGTGTGAGTAAGGGGGTGAGTCAGGGTGGTGGGTGGTGTGAGTAAGGGGGTGGGTCAGAGTGGTGGGTGGTGTGAGTAAGGGGGTGGGTCAGGGTGGTGGGTGGTGTGAGTAAGGGGGTGAGTCAGGGTGGTGGGTGGTGTGAGTAAGGGGGTGAGTCAGGGTGGTGGGTGGTGTGAGTAAGGGGGTGGGTCAGAGTGGTGGGTGGTGTGAGTAAGGGGGTGGGTCAGGGTGGTGGGTGGTGTGAGTAAGGGGGTGAGTCAGGGTGGTGGGTGGTGTGAGTAAGGGGGTGGGTCAGGGTGGTGGGTGGTGTGAGTAAGGGGGTGAGTCAGGGTGGTGGGTGGTGTGAGTAAGGGGGTGGGTCAGAGTGGTGGGTGGTGTGAGTAAGGGGGTGGGTCAGGGTGGTGTGGTGGTGTGAGTAAGGGGGTGAGTCAGGGTGGTGGGTGGTGTGAGTAAGGGGGTGGGTCAGAGTGGTGGGTGGTGTGAGTAAGGGGGTGGGTCAGGGTGGTGGGTGGTGTTAGTAAGGGGGTGAGTCAGGGTGGTGGGTGGTGTGAGTAAGGGGGTGAGTCAGGGTGATGGGTGGTGTGAGTAAGGGGATAGGTCAGGGTGGTGGGTGGTGTGGGTAAGGGGGTGGGTCAGGGTGGTGGGTGGTGTGAGTAAGGGGGTGAGTCAGGGTGGTGGGTGGTGTGAGTAAGGGGGTGAGTCAGGGTGGTGGGTGGTGTGAGTAAGGGGGTGAGTCAGGGTGGTGGGTGGTGTGAGTAAGGGGGTAGGTCAGGGTGGTGGGTGGTGTGAGTATGGGGGTGGGTCAGGGTGGTGGGTGGTGTGGGTAACGGGGTGGGTCAGGGTGGTGGGTGGTGTGAATAAGGGGGTGAGTCAGGGTGGTGGGTGGTGTGAGTAAGAGGATGGGTCAGGGTGGTGGGTGGTGTGAGTAAGGCGGTGGGTCAGGGTAGTGGGTTGTGTGAGTCAGGGTGGTGGGTGGTGTGAGTAAGGGGGTGGGTCAGGGTGGTGGGTGGTGTGAGTAAGGGGGTGGTTCAGGGTGGTGGGTGGTGTGAGTAAGGGGGTGGTTCAGGGTGGTGGTAGGTGGTGTTAGTAATGGGTGGGTCAGGGTGGGGTTAGGGTGGCGTCTAGAAGGGGAGAGAGAGAGAGAGAGAGAGAGAGAGAGAGAGAGAGAGAGAGAGAGAGACTCGAGGAAGGGTAGACAGAATGACAGAAGACACAGGAATGAAACCAAAACAAAAAACACTCAGACGAAGAACCAGTATCACACCTGGACATACCACACCATACACCTCATGAAGCTACTGCATACTTCCCTTGTCTAAATGAAAATCAACTACCCTAACTGTGTGTATTTCTTCCCCTTGATCCCTCACTTATTTTTAACATCATCAATGTGTATTTTCTCCCTATTTTCTCTAATATGACTCTATTAACAATTATATCCTTCCCTGGTTGCAATATTTTCCTCATGTTAATTCTTATTTTGTATTTTTTTTTGTAATGTTTCTTCTTGCACCATCTCACGTGTGTGTTTACTCCCGCCTCACTAACCCATTGGTCAGACAGTCTTACGCCAAGTCACTCGTGTTAATAGGGGCCCCCGAGAACAGGCCTACACCAAAGCTAGGCCTTGGAGGAATTATTGTCCACAAAAATATTGCCGACGCTCACGTGTTACTCTGTGGTTAAGGGATAATGAGCCACTGGACACAGGTAAGCCTGGTACCTTCACTTCTACCAGGTACCTTTAGGTCACCCAGGAACCTTGAGACCTTCCAGGTCACCCAGGAATTCATGAGGTCTTAAAGATACCTCCAGGACACCCAGACGATTTACAGGTACCTCCAGGACACCCAGACGTCTTAGGTACCTCCAGGTCACCCAGAGGTCTTACAGGTACCTCCAGGACACCCAGACGTCTTACAGGTACCTCCAGGATACCCAGACGTCTTAGGTACCTCCAGGTCACCCAGACGTCTTACAAGTACCTCCAGGACACCCAGACGTCTTACAGGTACCTCCAGGACACCCAGACGTCTTACAGGTACCTCCAGGACACCCAGACGTCTTAGGTACCTCCAGGACACCCAGACGTCTTACAGGTACCTCCAGGACACCCAGACGTCTTACAGGTACCTCCAGGACACCCAGACGTCTTAGGTACCTCCAGGTCACCCAGAGGTCTTACAGGTACCTCCAGGACACCCAGACGTCTTACAGGTACCTCCAGGATACCCAGACGTCTTAGGTACCTCCAGGACACCCA
The DNA here is from genome assembly GCA_958450375.1 of Homarus gammarus. Classification (NCBI taxonomy): domain Eukaryota; kingdom Metazoa; phylum Arthropoda; class Malacostraca; order Decapoda; family Nephropidae; genus Homarus; species Homarus gammarus. The sequence goes on along the minus strand of CAUDMG010003875.1, from coordinate 1,755,955 downwards.
GACGTCTTACAGGTACCTCCAGGACACCCAGACGCCTTACAGGTACCTCCAGGACACCCAGACGTCTTACAGGTACCTCCAGGACACCCAGACGTCTTAGGTACCTCCAGGACACCCAGACGTCTTACAGGTACCTCCAGGACACCCAGACGTCTTACAGGTACCTCCAGGACACCCAGACGCCTTACAGGTATCTCCAGGACACCCAGACGTCTTACAGGTACCTCCAGGACACCCAGACGTCTTAGGTACCTCCAGGACACCCAGACGTCTTACAGGTACCTCCAGGACACCCAGACGTCTTACAGGTACCTCCAGGACACCCAGACGCCTTACAGGTATCTCCAGGACACCCAGACGTCTTACAGGTATCTCCAGGTCACCCAGACGTCTTACAGGTATCTCCAGGACACCCAGACGCCTTACAGGTACCTCCAGGACACCCAGACGTCTTACAGGTACCTCCAGGACACCCAGACGTCTTACAGGTATCTCCAGGTCACCCAGACGTCTTACAGGTATCTCCAGGACACCCAGACGTCTTACAGGTACCTCCAGAACACCCAGACGTCTTACAGGTACCTCCAGGACACCCAGACGTCTTACAGGTACCTCCAGGACACCCAGACGTCTTAGGTACCTCCAGGACACCCAGACGTCTTACAGGTACCTCCAGGACACCCAGACGTCTTACAGGTACCTCCAGGACACCCAGACGCCTTACAGGTATCTCCAGGACACCCAGACGTCTTACAGGTACCTCCAGGACACCCAGACGTCTTAGGTACCTCCAGGACACCCAGACGTCTTACAGGTACCTCCAGGACACCCAGACGTCTTAGGTACCTCCAGGACACCCAGACGTCTTACAGGTACCTCCAGGACACCCAGACGTCTTACAGGTATCTCCAGGTCACCCAGACGTCTTACAGGTATCTCCAGGACACCCAGACGCCTTACAGGTACCTCCAGGACACCCAGACGTCTTACAGGTACCTCCAGGACACCCAGACGTCTTACAGGTATCTCCAGGTCACCCAGACGTCTTACAGGTATCTCCAGGACACCCAGACGTCTTACAGGTACCTCCAGAACACCCAGACGTCTTACAGGTACCTCCAGGACACCCAGACGTCTTACAGGTACCTCCAGGACACCCAGGTTGCCTCTGAAAATACACACGCTGCCCATAAAGACCTTCAGATATTACTCCAAACATCTGTTATACTAAACATCTACATCATCGTATACGTATTTACTATCCATTAAACACGTGTCCTATTATCCTGACACATGTGTTATTTCTTAGTTATCTGCAGTAAAACTTGTTCACATCCACGAATTTGTTATAGTTTGTAAGCCTATTATTCATCACGCACCTCAAAATATTAACATCTGCATTTAACTACACCTCCTGCCCCCGTACACTGCTCCCCACCACCTCCTGCCCCCGTACACTGCTCCCCACCACCTCCTGCCCCCGTACACTGCACCCCACCACCTCCTGCCCCCGTACACTGCTCCCCACCACCTCCTGCCCCCGTACACTGCTCCCCACCACCTCCTGCCCCCGTACACTGCTCCCCACCACCTCCTGCCTCCGTACACTGCTCCCCACCACCTCCTGCCCCCGTACACTGCTCCCCACCACCTCCTGCCCCCGTACACTGCTCCCCACCACCTCCTGCCTCCGTACACTGCTCCCCACCACCTCCTGCCCCCGTACACTGCTCCCCACCACCTCCTGCCCCCGTACACTGCTCCCCACCACCTCCTGCCCCCGTACACTGCTCCCCACCACCTCCTGCCCCCGTACACTGCTCCCCACCACCTCCTGCCCCCGTACACTGCTCCCCACCACCTCCTGTCCCCGTACACTGCTCCCCACCACCTCCTGCCCCCGTACACTGCTCCCCACCACCTCTTGCCCCCGTACACTGCTCCCCACCACCTCCTGCCCCCGTACACTGCTCCCCACCACCTCCTGCCCCCGTACACTGCTTCCCCACCTCCTCCTGCCCCCATACACTGCATCCCACCACCTCCTGCCCCCGTACACTGCTCCCCACTACCCCCTTCCCCCGTACACTGCATCCCACCACCTCTTGCCCCCATACACTGCATCCCTACCACCTCCTTCCCCCGTACACTGCACCCCACCACCTCCTGCCCCCGTACACTGCTCCCCACTACCCCCTTCCCCCGTACACTGCATCCCACCACCTCCTGCCCCCGTACACTGCACCCCACCACCTCCTGCCCCCGTACACTGCACCCCACCACCTCCTACCCCCGTACACTGCACCCCACCACCTCCTACCCCCGTACACTGCTCCCCACCACCTCCTGCCCCCGTACACTGCATGAGTCATGGAACTCATCACCTGTATCCCCTCGTACCCCAAGGTAACAGGAACCTGCCGTTTGTACCCATCATGCTCTACACGACACTTGAAACTCATTTGTTTTACTCGCCACACTTCAAAATTCCTGGAACCCACCACTCGTACATTCACTCACTCATAAATGCCCCCGAAACCTGACTTATGTATACCCAATTTACTGTTCAAAAACCCTGGAACTCAACACTTTTACATCCCATACTCTTAAAAAGTCCTGGAACTAAACACTTATGGACCTCGTACTCTGCACGAACTCTGGAATCCCTTACATACGTTCTTCATACTCCTCAAGATACTTTGAATCAGATAGAATCGGTCTCCATATTTTTATACGTTCTGAGATCCGGCACCTTCGGCCCTCGTGTTCTACAAACGCCTGGAACCCGGCACTTTTCTTTATCGTGTTCTTCACGTCCCGGGACCTGTGTTTTTTATACCCCGTGCAAAACACGCGCTCTGGAACCTGCTATCTGCAGCTCCATGCCATGCACGTGCCAAGTTGCTCATCACTTTCACGCGCCCTGTAAGTATAACTAATCCACTTGCAGCTTCCATGGCCTGCGCGTGCCCTGCAACAGACCATGTGCTGCCCCTGTACACGGCACAAGCACCTACCTGGCTCAGCGAAGCTGATGATCTCCGACGTCTTGGCGTAATAGTCATCTTCGATAAGCTCTTCGTGAGACGACTGTATCTGCGCCTGTTGTTTCTCCAGAAATTGGCGGTCCTCCTCGGAACGGTAGAGAGTCTGTAGGAGAACTTCGCGCGGAATACTCGACGTCACATTGGGTTTCGCTCTAAGACCTAGTTTGCTCAGAATTTGCTGTTTGATGCCCTCAATACGGAGAGTCTCTAAGGCGCTGGCGTCGGGCACTGAGCGCGGGTGGACACAGTTGGGGCAGTGACGGGCCTCGGACGGTGCCTCTGGGCGGGCCCGTGTGGGCCGGGCCAGCACGGCTAGCAGCGCCGCCGCCACCACCCACAGCCTCCTGGCGGTGCTACTCATCAGTCCCGAGCGCCGCGTCCATAGCAGGCCAGCGTGTGAGCAGGACGGGGGCTGCGGCCTCACTGAGCCAGACGCTCGCCAGACAGCCGCCACTAGCATCGTCGCCCACTGGGATGCCAGCGGTCGGCGGACACTGTCACACGGCCACACGGCCACCACCCACCACCACTACCATCACCAGCTAGCAGCAGCACCAGCAGCAGCAGCAACAGCAGCAGCAGCATCAGCAGCAGCAGCAGCAACCCGCCAGGAACGCAGCAGACCAGTCCGACAGGGTGCTGTTGCGAGTGGGCCTCATAACTTAGCAGTCTCAGACCGGGGAGGATGCCAACTGCATTGCCTCCCACACAGATCGCGCATACCTGCATAGATGCCTGGACACACAGCAAAGACTGACCTCAGCACAAGATACACACACAAGTTTCCCCCCTGACACACATCATCAACACGCTCTTAATGGTAAAGGGTTAAAATCGAGGGTTTTATTTCGTCTTAGAGAGTCCCGCAAGGAGCACCAGAAAATGGGACGGACAGTAGCGAAAGAAGATACCCAGAGGCGCCTGGCGAGCGGGACCCGGAGAGACGAGTGACAAATCCTCGCTACCAACACCGACACCGCTGACAATGCTTCATTATTACCACCAACACGGCTGACACGGCTTCATTATTACCACCCACACGGCTGACACTGCTTCATTATTACCACCAACACGGCTGACAATGCTTCATTATTACCACCAACACGGCTGACACTGCTTCATTATTACCACCCACACGGCTGACACTGCTTCATTATTACCACCAACACGGCTGACACTGCTTCATTATTACCACCCACACGGCTGACACTGCTTCATTATTACCACCAACACGGCTGACAATGCTTCATTATTACCACCAACACGGCTGACACTGCTTCATTATTACCACCCACACGGCTGACACTGCTTCATTATTACCACCAACACGGCTGACACTGCTTCATTATTACCACCCACACGGCTGACACTGCTTCATTATTACCACCGTGTTAAGCCTCACTCATACGGGAGGTTTATACAGGGTGAAGCAAAACACCGAAACTTTAGTTGTATTTATTTTTTAGTCTTATTGTAATAAATACTCAAACTACACGGGTCTCTTACACACACACACACACACACGTTCGTTCAGGTGCTGCACCGTTTCTCACACACCCTCATTCACCTCACTAAGAAAAGAACACCCAAATTACATCTCCTGCAGTCCAACGTCAATACCTGCAGCATCTTAAGAATGTTCATATTAATAGTACAGCAGGAACACCACCCACCACCACTATCACCACCCACCACCACTATCACCACCCACCACCACTATCACCACCCACCACCACTGTCATCACCCACCACTACCACCACTACCACACCACCATCAACACCTACCACCACTACCACACCACCATTAACACCTACCACCACTACCACACCAGATCTATAAGATGAAATGATCAAAATTTCCTGATACGTTTTAAAGGTCTTCATTGAATCAGAAATAGACAGAATCACTTTGCATGGGTGTGGAGGCAAGGTAACTGAATTAGGTTAGGTTAGGTTAGGTAGGGGTGAGTGGGGTAAGGTGGCTGTGGTGTAGGTGTGGGGTGGGTGTAATGTGGGTGTGGGAACTTACACGTGATCTGGAACCAAAACAAGTTAGAGTAAGTTCTGATGAATTAGGTTAGAGGGTTTATATTAGGTTAGGTTAGGTTAGGTTACGATCCCGGTTCCGTTATATTAGTGAGAGTACCGGTAATCGGGGGAATTAAACCCAATGTCACTGAGGGTGAGAATATGGTGTAGATTTATAGGTTGGTCGCCACTAAGGTATGGAGATGGTGACTGCTGGAACTAGGGGCATGAAAGTTGTATAGCACAGTTGTAGTGTTAATACAGTAGATTAGGATATTTATTATTATCATTATTATTATCATTATTATTATTATTATTATTATTATTATTATTATTATTATTATTATTATCACAAATAATTGTTGTTGTGTTAGTAATCGTCCACTGTCCATTAGTATCAGGTCCGTCACACCCCGTCAAGGTGACGCCTCAGTGAATAGCTTTGACAGCCATACTCATCCCATCTCTCTCAGCCTGTAGTTGTTACGTGTATATATATATATATATATATATATATATATATATATATATATATATGTATATATATATATATATATATATATATATATATATATAATTAGTTTAGTTTCATTTATGTAATATAATAATGTACTATGTACAGTATGTACAGCAGACTCTACATCTCCATTCATTTGATAATTGATTTTACAACTGAAGACAAAATAAAAATAATCGTAAATATGGTAAAAAGACGTGGTAACCTAGCCGTTGGATTTGAGTGTCATTCCGAATGAATTTTAATCCAAGTGGGTCTTGGCCTTAATGGATCATATTCTTAATGCGAGTTTCCATTCCTAACAGTTAAGGTAGGACTGGCCCTGTTGACTGTAAGCTCAGCCACCACCCGCGTGTACGAGCGAGGCACCGACTTCACTGACTGTTCTTATGCTAACACCACCCGACCACTTGATGAATGATTTATAAACCCTATACCACCAAGGCACCCGATTTCAAGGCCATGTGGTCCACAGGATCTAATCCTTCACGTTTTCATGTTAAGAGCAGCAGAACTCACCATTTGGTCTTAAACCTGCAACCTTCAACCATTCACAGGTAGAATTTTCCATAAATAAACTGTTTCCTGTAACATTCAATTCCAAGATCTTACGTATTACATGAACCAACTCTTCGTGTTGAAACGGAGCGTCGCTTTTTAAGGCTTGACGCACACTGAAGGACACAGAAACAAAGTCACCCTATGCCTGCATCTGTGTCGACAGTCAAGGCCAGCTTTACCTGTCATGACAATTCCTTGTACAGTCTCACATTACCAGTTAATCCAGTCGTGCTGCTGTCCTCAGTAAATGAGAAAAACTGGGTCCAAGTTTTAGTACACATTTGATAACCTAACCTAACCTAACCCATTAGGAGTGAAGGCCAATCAAGAGAGGCCTTAATTCTATAAGGATACAATCGTAATAAGACACAATTCTAAAGATCCTCCGAAAAATTAAGTTGGTGTGCTTAGATTAGGGATAGAATGTCAGGTTAAATTTTGAAAGGTTAGGTCAGGGATATCAGGTTAAGTTTAGTAAGTCAGATTAAATTAGGTCAGTTTGATTGGGTTAAATTAAGTTAAGTTGGGTTAAGTTAGGTTAGATTTGGTTGATTGGGTTAGATTAGGTTAAGGTGTGTGTGTGTGTGTGTGTGTGTGTGTGTGTGTGTGTACGTTTAATACACATAGGTTTGAAACACACCACATCTACCTCTTCAGAACCACACTCTTTTATCACCACAAGTCAACAACTACGAAGTGAACCACAACAACTACCACCACAAGACCTGTAGGGGAGTTAAGTTGGTCCTGAAGAACAACCTAGATACCCCACGTCCGAGCTCCCACCCCTACCACCCTCCCTCAGCCCTCACACGTGTGCCAGGAGAGCGCCACCACCCAGCAGACATGGAACTGTGCCTGATTCAGCGTGGCAAGAAACAGTCTGTCTGCCCGAAGATGGACGTCCTTCGCCTTAGCAGCGAGGAGGAGGAGGAGGAGGAGGAGGAGGAGGAGGAAGAAGGAGGAGGAGGAAAGGGAGTGAGAGGAAGCAAGGAAGTAAGCAGAGGCAGCAAGATTCTGGCGGGTATGAAGAACAAGACGCCAAACTGAGGTGAGGAGGAGGAGGAGGCCGGCAAGGCACTAACTGACTGCCGCATGTCTCCTGCTTGACACACACACACACACACACACACACACACACGGATAAACACATAAAAACATTCATATACAATCATATTAAATTCAGAAGCGTACGCACACACTCGTTCACATGCGAGTATAAACTGTATAACACACATATTGTGTGTGTGTGTGTGTGTGTGTGTGTGTGTGTGTTCAGCAATAAAATAAGAAACTAACCTCACGAAAACTCCCTCCTTATCTTTACAGAGACAGTTTCGTTTTGTTGTCGTAGTAATAAGTGAACGCGTCACTTTAAGAAGGAAGAAGACTTGTTTCTTTAGACCTCAACAGATACAGTACATTAGGAGTGCACTGACCCAGGCTGTTGACCTTAAGATAATGTGTATAGGACGCTTGTGTCCTCGTGGATGCCTGAGACTAAACTACAAACTAAAGACTGTACTTAAAAATTCGACCTCGAAAAACCGAACTTTTTCAAAATAGTCAAGCAAGTCTGTTTGATATTATGTGGCTAGAGTATTATAACTAATATTTATCTATTAATAGAAAGTACTCGTAGAAGGACTAAATCCTTTATTCATGAATTCAGCACAACGTCCTTGGGAGGCACCTGGGCAGGTAGACGGGTGGAGGTGGAAAGACACAGGAGGCCAAGTGGTCAAGGATTTGGGTGTACTAACCCACCACCACCCGGGGCTTAATGACCCTTACCCTGGGTCATCTCTCTCTCTCTCTCTCTCTCTGCGACATTGTAAAGACAATAATATACAGTACAGTACAGTACATACCTCCAATATCACACCAACAATTTAATCGATGTTGGCTAAGTCTTAAGAACAACCGTTGAATTAGTTTAAAGTATATAAATCGATAATACAAACCTAACTTAACTTTACTATCCATTGTTAGTTGTATTTAAGCCAGGTTTAGTTGGTTATTATTGTCCACTTTAAATCTGGAATAGTATTTAGTGATCTAAGTGGTTTTATTCGTGGTTTACTTGTAACGTTGTTCTGTGGGAGTGAAGAACAATATTTTCTAGGCGTCATTTTCAAAGGACCGTCACGTATTGACAGATGGCGGATTCAATGACAACTACATTGATTTTATTCCCAGTCGATTTTACTAAACGTTAATTTCTATGTAAATTTACTCAGATTTTTTTGCTATCAGACTTAATGTAAAACAATTTCATTAAAGTGCAAGTGGTGACAAAAGATGAGTTAATGTTATGTACTCTACACGACACAATTAATAAAATTATGTGTCGCCATTTCTGACATAGCAAAAAATAAAATAATTAACTTTCATTAAATCTCCAATTTCTCAAAGTTGAAAGAATATTATGCGTCCAAACTTTACCAAAAGAAATATATACAGTTTTACCTTCTATATATTCTATCTACAAATATGAATTTTGTTTGTTTATCTAAATATCGTATGTGTGTAAGCTCCAGCTATTCAGGCACGCAGGAAGACTAGAATTACCCCTGAAATAAGTCATCTCGATTATCCAAGTAAACTGAGGGACCCTGAGACGGACATCCCTTCAGACAAGACACAAGTGGCCGGTCCTCGTAGAGACATTAAAAATCTTAAAATGAGATGGAAACATAAACCCAGATCACCTCTTGAAAATGCCAGGAGCTACACACAGAGAAGAGGCCAGAATATCAAGCCCGTTATGATGTCAATTCAGAACTAATATTAGGAAGTGCTTCACTCAGAGGCTGATAGACCTAGAGACCAGTCTACTACACAGCTGAGGCCGTGGTGGTGATAGACCTAAGGAACAGTCCTTCAAAATGGCCCCCAAACAATGCTATTAACACCGATGGGTAGTTCCTGCACACAACACCGAGTCACCGACCCCTCTCCTCCTACGTGACCACCTCCAGTTGTAGCTGCCTGAGGTAAATTTATCTAGAGATGTATATGAAACTGCCGAGAACGTCTTAATAAATTTCAATCCTAGGTTAGGTTAGGTTAGCTAAGGACTTTTGAGAATTGGGAGTCAACTTGATCTGGAATCCGCTGTACCACACTACCGCTGACCCCTCGTGCCGCAGGCCAGGTAGGAGGGATGCAGAGGAGACGTGTGGTGGTCGCGTGCTGCTGCAAGGAGTGTGTGTGTGTGTGAGGGTACCGCAGGTTCCCTCACCGACGCCTTGATGGGTAATCAACTTTTTGTTCGTGGCGACTCTGACAGCGTGGAGGCCTCTCAACCCCGGGACCTTGTGTACACGTTAATGTGAACACAACCACTCTACCCGCCCATAGCTGTCTTCCCTTTACGTTTTCTCCTGCCCAAATGTGTCTCTTCTTGCCCACTTGTGATTCATATTGCCAAAGACTTGTCCCCTTGCCTATAGGTATCTCCTTCTTGCTCATAGGTGAGACACCCATAAGGTTATCGTAGTCGTAAACATTTAATAAGTTCGTGTAAGTTGCACAATACACAGTAAAATACTTGTAATTGTGATATTATATAATATACAAGTGGGTGGTGGTGACCCGGGGGATATATCACACGCCTACTGGCCCTACGGTGGAGGGAGGCAAGTGAAAGGCAGTTGTGTGCAGTGTCGGCCACGCTGTCTCCTTGTATACCAATGGTTTAGTCTTCTGTGTACAGTATCCACGGTACTTAATGGACCGACAGGCGTATGGTCCCTAAATACTCTTACATGTATGTAACATTAGTACAGAACGTAACGTGATAAAACTAGTGATACAATGAGTCAGATACGATGAAAAATTTACACTATAAATGACCTAACGTAAGAAATTGGTGATAAAATTTACGAATTATATTTTAAAAATGTGTAAGCTATAACGAAAGTTTGTAGAAACATTTGGAAAAAATCTTGCACTTAAAAGGGAAAAAAATCAAGTAAAGTGTGAACAATTGAACTGCTGTTGTTGGGTTGTTTAACTGGGGTCTCGGTCCAGTGTGGGTCAAAGGACTGTAGTACCTGGCGGGGTGAGGGAGTGGACTGGCAGCTGACTGACACAGCTTACTGAGAGGGAGATAACAGTTTTTGTGTGTGTTCGGAGACACGATTCGTTGTGTTACGAGAAGTGGCGGCCACATCTATACCACCACAGTTGATGCCCGTATACAACACCGGGTCTTACCACCACAGCTGATGCATGTATACAACACCGGGTCTTACCACCACAGCTGATGTATGTATACAACACCGGGTCTTACCACCACAGCTGATGCCCGTATACAACACCGGGTCTTACCACCACAGCTGATGCCCGTATACAACACCGGGTCTTACCACCACAGCTGCTGCATGTATACAACACCGGGTCTTACCACCACAGCTGATGCCCGTATACAACACCGGGTCTTACCACCACAGCTGATGCCCGTATACAACACCGGGTCTTACCACCACAGCTGATGCCCGTATACAACACCGGGTCTTACCACCACAGCTGATGCATGTATACAACACCGGGTCTTACCACCACAGCTGATGCCCGTATACAACACCGGGTCTTACCACCACAGCTGATGCCCGTATACAACACCGGGTCTTACCACCACAGCTGATGCATGTATACAACACCGGGTCTTACCACCACAGCTGATGCATGTATACAACACCGGGTCTTACCACCACAGCTGATGCCCGTATACAACACCGGGTCTTACCACCACAGCTGATGCATGTATACAACACCGGGTCTTACCACCACAGCTGATGCCCGTATACAACACCGGGTCTTACCACCACAGCTGATGCATGTATACAACACCGGGTCTTACCACCACAGTTGATGCATGTATACAACACCGGGTCTTACTACTACAGCTGATGCCCGTATACAACACCGGGTCTTACCACCACAGCTGATGCATGTATACAACGCCGGGTCTTACCACCACAGCTGCTGCATGTATACAACACCGGGTCTTACCACCACAGCTGATGCCCGTATACAACACCGGGTCTTACCACCACAGCTGCTGCATGTATACAACACCGGGTCTTACCACCACAGCTGATGACCGTATACAACACCGGGTCTTACCACCACAGCTGATGCATGTATACAACACCGGGTCTTACCACCACAGCTGCTGCATGTATACAACACCGGGTCTTACCACCACAGCTGATGCCCGTATACAACACCGGGTCTTACCACCACAGCTGATGCCCGTATACAACACCGGGTCTTACCACCACAGCTGATGCATGTATACAACACCGGGTCTTACCACCACAGCTGGTGTATGTATACAACACCGGGTCTTACCACCACAGCTGATGCCCGTATACAACACCGGGTCTTACCACCACAGCTGATGCCCGTATACAACACCGGGTCTTACCACCACAGCTGATGCCCGTATACAACACCGGGTCTTACCACCACAGCTGCTGCATGTATACAACACCGGGTCTTACCACCACAGCTGATGCCCGTATACAACACCGGGTCTTACCACCACAGCTGATGCCCGTATACAACACCGGGTCTTACCACCACAGCTGATGCCCGTATACAACACCGGGTCTTACCACCACAGCTGATGCCCGTATACAACACCGGGTCTTACCACCACAGCTGATGCCCGTATACAACACCGGGTCTGAACAGTAAGTCTCACCGGGTTTGTTGGGAAGATTAATTTAGTTTAATGTCTTGTGTTTTCTTGAGAACTGTTGTGATTATCGTGGGCGGGGAACTTTGTTATCGGAAAACTTCACCCAAATCCCGGGAAGAAATATAACGGGTACAGTTTTGGTAAAGAGTAGTTAGGCAAGTGTTAATGACTCCTCTTCAAGTCAACAAGTTTAGAATTAGAACAAACATCAAAGGTTATGCTGGTCAAGGTTTTATATTAGTGTTTAGTGTATAGCTCAAGTGAGTTAATTGAATTAATTTACATCCAAGGTCACTGACGGTAGAGCATCGATACACAGTTGTCACACACACACTCGTCACCTTCAGAAGTAATGAACGAATCTAAACATGTAAGCTGTCAACCTTCGACACTTTCGGAAAATAATTTATGTAGAAACTTTGAATAAATTACTATCATTAGAATTATCATATCACGTTTTAATACTATATACGAGGCGCCCAGCTGTCCAGACCAGACATACAGAGAGATTATTGTTTTTTCTCTAGATATACCATGTTATATGTGTGGTGTACCCCTGGGTGTCCAAACATATAGATGGGTGGAGTGGTAATGTTGGCACGAGACCTCTAGCGGTGTGGGTGATGCCGTGTCGTGTGCGGAGAGTGAACTGAGACAGAGGATAGGATGTGAGTGTTTGTGACAGAGACATACTGTAGGTAAACTATAGGACAAAATTACCGAGAAGGGCGTTCGATTTTTTTTTGTCAAGTAATATAAAATAGAAGCGAGTTAAAAAATAAAACTAACATTAATAATAAAAAAAATATTGAGAGGTTAAGGAATTAAACGATTTAAGAATGCTAATTATGTAAAATAAAGTAATACAATATAGAGTAAAAATCGAGAACAATACAGTGACTAGAGGAAGATGACTGGAGAGTGAGCAAAAAGGAGGGAAGGTCGTCCTTGGTGTTGGAGGACGAGTTGAAGTAGAGTATCACATTAGGACTCAACTGGTAGAAATGAACATGTTCCATTAATATTGTGGTAGTGAATAATAGTGTTTCCAATAGAGAGACGAGTCATGCATTACCGAACTTAAGAAACATCAGTTCACCTTCGTTCGTAAAGATTCTCTCACCTTATAGCGAGGCCTCAGCGAATACCGTGGTGGAGAGAGAGATGTACTGTATGTGTGTTATGAACTATGCATACTAGCTGACGATATAATAAACTAAAGGATATTGGTTATAAATTCATAATAAGTATTAGTAAGTCCGTTTGAGCTTTGTTTTATCAAAAGTATTCATATCTTAATTCTTCCCATATACTCACTTATTCTCTCTCTCTCTCTCTCTCTCTCTCTCTCTCTCGCAGTGAACATATAAATATACCCACGTAGGCCAAGGTCACGCGTGAGTACAGACAGACAGACAGACAGGAGAGATGAGGGAGGATGGCAATATCTCCTCCTTTATTGTTTAGATATTCATGAACCAACTGTGTCTTAACAAGTTGGTGGGTTTGTCGGTATTATCTCAAGCCATACACGTCTGCCCTGGCCCTCACGCCCGCCTCACGCCCGTCGCCGCCTTAGCGCTCACTCGAACCAATGAACCGCCAGCTTATTCTACTCTTATTCTACTAGTCAGTCAGTCACTCCGCCACCGTAATAGATCGAATAGAGTTTGCAAGTGTGTGTGTGTCCGCCAGAAGGTCTCAAAAGGTCATCTCTGTGTCCGAGTAATGTACGAGTGACCTACAGCGTGTTAATCGGTTTGCGGATCATATTCCGGGGTAATGGTTAGTCAGTGCAGATTTTTTTTTTTTTTTTTTTTTTTTTTTTTTTTTTTTACACGGGGATTAGCCCACCCGGGCACAGGTCACTGACCCATATCAGGGCCCGGGGGGCGAAAAATTAATAATAATAATAATTCATAGTAAATAAAATTTATAATAAAAAGTAAAATAAAATATTAATGGTAATAATAACACCGTGATAATAATAAATACAAAGAAATGCAAGAATGAAAAAAATCAACAGTGAGAAACGCTATATGTATGTGTGTTGTTTTGTCCTGTAAGAGAAACAACTGAGACCCTACAATTGTGTGTAAATGAGGCAGAAAGTCAGATCAGCAACCTGGGACTTGGTGACAATTTTCGTGATGCCATATGGCAGCAGGGTCTACCATTAGACAACACATTATGCTGCCAATATCTTCCCAGGCGGTAGTACCTCCCTGTTCGGTAGCTGCCTACTACCTACTACTACTATTACTTCTCGGACTATTCCTTGACACTGGGTCATGCAACTCGTTAACTTAAGGTGTGGCTGTTGTGCTGGCTACAGCTTCTACACCTTAAACAAATTCACGCCTTGGTGGCCCTTGGGCCAGCCATCCTCGTTACACCAGGGGCAATCATTATTTTTATTTTATTTTAGAAAGAGAGACAGCCGACTTCCCTGTCTACACCTATACTGTGGTAATAAAACGCACCCAAAAACGAATCCATAACATATGTGACGGATGGATTAACAAACACTATAATAGTACGTGTTGTCCAGTGTCTTGTTCGATCACTCTGCCATTAAGATTATTCTACAGTGCACAATCCTGTCTACAGCGAATGGTTGAGGAGGGCCTACAGATCGTGTGGTCAAGAGTTACATTACATGGACGTGATATGCAAGACGTCCTGAATTTCACTTCGATAGTTGTCTCGTGCAGAGGTTCATCGAGAGTGAAGTAGGATTTGGTAATAATAGATCTGTGTCCTAAGAGAACTTTTAACCATTAGGATTGGGGTCTATTGGGGTTTGGGGGCCTATTAGGAGTGTGCCCTAATCCTACAGGTTAGGTTAGGTTAGGGTCTTTTAAGAATGAAATCCAATTAACCAGTCAACTTCTTGATAACGAAACCTTGATCTCACAATTTGTCGTGTTTATTGAAGCAGCACCTGGATATGTCTTGGCTCCATCAAGTGATCCCTTCATCATCACACTGAACCCCACACCATTCCATCATCTCGGTTGCACCACGCTCAGTTCCCATGTTAATGGCTTCCCTTGATCCATCCTCAGTTTCGGGTTTCCTCAATACTTCACTTGTTGAGCTCTGGAGTCGGGTTAATTTTCTGACCGCCTGTGGTTCACTCTGAGGCCTCATTTGATCAGTCGCCAGTAATTAGGTTGATGACACTTGCCGTCGCCAGGGGGCACATGTATCCTCCCAACCCAAGATCAAAATGCATCTCCAACCGTTATGGATTTTTCTAGATGTTAAAGGTATAGTTAAGGCTTCCAGAGTTGGTGTGACACTTATTTTGGGGACCAAACACATAATAAACGTCGTACACACACACACACACAGTGTGTTTACTGTGATTGTCTATCGTTGCATGCTCGCCTCGCTAGCGAGCGGACCCGGGTTCGATCCCCTGCAGGGTGATACTCTGGGCAAGTTTCTTTACGCCATTTGCCTCTGTCTACCCAGCAGTAATTGGGAACCTGGATGTTAATCGATTTGCAGATCGTGTTCCGGGGCAATGGTTAACCAGTGCAGTTGGCGAGTTGTCCGGTCTTCTCTGACTATTCCTTGACACTGGGTGATGCAACTCGTTAACTTAGGGTGTGGTTGTTGTGTTGGCGACAGCTTCTACACCTTAAACAGCCTCAACCTTCTCTTCATTGTAGGCTCTACCCTCTCCTGGCCACCTGGCGCCTCTCAAAAACTACCCAGATTATTGTCTTGACTAAAACATTGGAGGGTGAACCTGCAGTATAGATCTGCCTATCTGTCTGTCTGTATTTTTCAGTACCCCGAGAGGCTTACCCAATGGCCCCTGTGTTTCCTAGTAACTTGTGGTTGAGTTAACCTGTAACACAGCCTCCTTCCTCACCATCTCTTCCAGGGCCCTTGTGTTTCCTAGTAACTGAGAGCTCCAGGGGTTATCAGGTCACATGGCACTCTTACACCAATCCCAGACCCTTCACCATCTGCCTATAACATTTCCTGGTGACTTGAAATTCCTGGAACAGTGACATGTAAGAGAGACGTATGTAGCGTAACTCTCCCTCCCTCTTCACCACCACAATCACCCATGGTCACCTCAACTTCTGATAACCTCCCCTCCAAGCTGCTAATCTCGTCGTCGTGGCCAGTTGCGGTGGTGGCTGTCGGTCTGGGCAGTGTGTCTGACGTTCCGACACGCGCCGTCCGACATTCCTCCCGTGGCGGGGCCCGGCACTTACGGCGTCTGCCAAGAAACATTATGTCCTAAGATTACTTCACACCCTTTCATTGGCCTTGTAAAAGTTAGTTGCTTGGGTAGGTGGTGGGGGGGGGGGGGGGGGGGGGCAAATATGTACATGGAATAGATCGTCACCTTTGATACCTGTGTGTATATATTTAACTCTCCACCCAGTCCACCCACCAACCCCCTTCCCCACCACCTCCCCCTTCCCCACCCTCACCCCACCACCTCCCCCTTCAGAAGTAAGATCCATTCCCTTATCATAGGCATTGGTTAGCTTTTAGTGAATGTGTAACCCTGGGAGTGTCAGTACCAGAGTTTCCAGGGGTAATCTTTATGCAGTTCTTTATTAGGTTTCGTGTGTGCAAAATTTTCCTGTTTATTATCTTATGTAAATATCTCTTTGGCGGATTATTGTGTGACTGTATCGCTTTCGTGTCTCTCTCTCTCTCTCTCTCTCTCTCTCTCTCTCTCTCTGTTTGTCTACCTTTCATCTGTCTCTTAGTTTTCTTTCTGTCTGGCCTTCTACATGTCTACCTTTCTTTTCTGTCTTCTCTATTATCTGTCTGGATCTCTTTTTTTTTATCACATTCTTTCTTTTTCGTTTCCTCTTTTTTTTTTTGCCTCACTCCCGTTTTTTTCAGTGAAGGTTATACAGTGTAGCCTGCAGTGTGGGCTGCTGAGTGTAGCCTGCAGTGTGGGTTGCTAAGTGTAGCCTGCAGTGTGGGCTGCTGAGTGTAGCCTGCAGTGTGGGCTGCTGAGTGTAGCCTGCAGTGTGGGCTGTTGAGTGTAGCCTGCAGTGTGGGTTGCTGAGTGTAGCCTGCAGTGTGGGCTGCTGAGTGTAGCCTGCAGTGTGGGTTGCTAAGTGTAGCCTGCAGTGTGGGTTGCACGATCCATAAGAATTAGGACCCATTAGTACGAGGACCCATTAGTACGAGGACCCATTAGTACGAGGACCCATTAGTACGAGTACCCATTAGTACGAGGACCCATTTGACCAAACACAGACCAGCAATACCAGTACACAATCGGATATTTTTCTTCGTTTTAAAGGAGCTAAAAAAAATAAAAAAAAATCAGTTCCAATAATAATGTATACCATAGATTCTGACTATCTCGAGTGGTGGTAGTAGTGGTAGTGATGGCAATATTAATAGTGGTGGTGACAATAGTGGTAGTAGTTGTTATAATTGTGTTAATAGCAATGATTATAATAGTAATAGCGATGACAATAGTGGTTATAGTGAAAATAGTAGTAGTAGTAGTAGTAGTAATAATAGTAGTGGCGCCAGCAGTAGAAAGGTAACTCCCCCCTCCGTCAGGCGGGTCATGGGGTTCTCTAACGGGTAGCGTATTTTAACCACAAGATGGACACCGGAGAACTTTCCCCCACTGGAGGTCTTGTCCCTGTCGATGATGAGCTGTTCCTCCCGTGATGTTTACCTTGGTCCACACCTCTCTCTCTCTCTCTCTCACGACAACTTCTACAGCGTGACCAAACCTCCGGGATTTCACCACCTTAGCTCCACACCAACTCATTCCCTTCACCTGTGGCACATGGTTCTTACCTGTGCTTCAATGGCGTCAAACCTGTGATGAGACGCTACCTGGCTGAGTCTAGTTCCACTCTCTCTCTCTCTCTCTCTCTCTCTCTCTCTCTCTCTCTCTCTCTCTCTCTCTCTCTCTCTCTCTCTCTCTCTCGTTCATAGTGTCTTTGAGAATTAGTCTATCTATGACACTGTTAGAAGCGGATTGTTAAGGGGTAAAGGAGATTTAAAGGAGGGAGATGTTATATTTAAGGGAGGGAGAGGTTGTATTTAAGGGAGAGGTTGTATTTAAGGGAGGGAGAGGTTGCAGGTTGTATTTAAGAGAGGGACTAAAAACACACCTTATACCTGGGCAATTAATGGCTGTCACTTTGTTTTATAATATCACATAGTTTTCTCAGTACGTTATTAAGATATTAAGACAGGTGAACCAAACAGGTATCTATTAACCGAGGGATAATATTGTTGTTTAGAAATATACTATTGTCATGAGTGGTTGTCATGGCATAGCCGAGTGTGTCATGAGTTGCTTTTTTTCTGGATATATTTGGTTTTAAGTCTGTATTTTATTTATTTATTTATTTATTTATGTATTTATTTGATATATTACATTACACGGATTCACAGGATTACAGGATTAGGATTTTGCTTGTACTTTTTTATGAAAGTTTGAGAGAACGAGATGTTTTTTTATCGTTAATTTTTTCTTTGTTTACTAATTGGCAACTCATTTAGTTTGGCGCTATATAAGGCTTGGTGTACACACATAATGGTTATTTGTCACTGGTATCTCGAGCCATCAGTCAGGGAAGGTTTATTAGGCAAGGTGAATGTTGACGATGATCAGGTGTGGTGGTGGTGGGCAGGTATGGTGGTGAGCAGGTGTGGTGGTGGTGGGCAGGTGTGGTGGTGAGCAGGTGTGGTGGCGGTGGGCAGGTATGGTAGCGGTGGTGACCCGGTGTGGTGGCAGTCCATAATCTTCCTTTCTCCCTCACCCATTTTACTCCCCACCTTCCTTCTCCCTCATCTCTCCCTCATCTCTCACTTCTCTTACTTTTCCTACCCTTCCCCTTCCTCCACCCCTCTCCCCTTAGCTCTCACCCCTTCCCATTTATTCTCCCCTTCTACCCTCCCTTCACCTCATTCCTATCTCCCACCTCTCCACCCTAACCTATTCCCTCCACCTACGTTTTTCCCCCCTCCCTCTACTCTTTCCCCCTCCCCTTATCCCTCCCCCCTCACCCCTTGCAGACCTAATGACCTCCCCCCCTTCTCCCCCTCCCCCCCTTCTCCCCCTCCCCCCTTCTCCCCCTCCCCCCTGGCCTTGTGTCATCTTTTCTACTTCATCGTCACCTGAATAAATAAATAAATAATAAAACACGCACAGTTATTGTCTCAAGTGTGTGGCGAAACCTGACTCCTACGGCCACCAGTAAGCCACCACCTCTCTCTCTCTCTCTCCTTCCTATCTCCCTTTACTCCCTCCCTCCCTTTCTTTTTCTTCCCCCCTTTTCTCTTCCTCCCTCCTATCTAACTTCCTTTCTCCTTTTCCCTCTCCCTATCTCCCATTTTCTTCCTCCCTTTCTCTCCCTCCTACCTCCATACTCTCCCTCCCTCCATCCCTATTTATCTTTTACCTCCCTCATTCCTTCTTCTCCCCTCTCCTCTTCTACTCCCCTCTCCTTCCCCCCCCTTTTACCTCCCTTATTTCATCGCCTCTCCTCCTTTTTCAGTAAATTTGTTAAACTAAAAACTAAGAAAGCCACCCCTTATAATTATATCGCTAAGTCGCTAATTATAGCAATAAGACGCTCACCAAATTGCTACATTTTCATTTGTTTTAGTCGCCGATAATAGCAACAAGTCGTCGAACAAGGCTCTAAATGCCCCTGTGGGTCGTAAGTCGCACACTGAATTATCGACTGACTCTTTTTTTAACCTGCTGATTATGGCATCATGTCATTAGCAGTTGCCATACTACACTTAATATTTTGATGATGAATTTTCTGCATCAGTGAATTTGGCAACATCTCGCTAGTTAATTGCCATATTCTTCGCTTACTATTTTGTTGCGGGATTTTCTGAGTCGCATAATACTATATCATCAATTCACTGTAAGCTTCATCATATCACAAATTAGATCACCGTGTTACTAAATAGACTGTGTTACTAAATAGACTGTGTTACTAAATAGACCGTGTTACTAAATAGACCGTGTTACTAAATAGACTGTGTTACTAAATAGACTGTGTTACTAAATAGACCGTGTTACTAAATAGACCGTGTTACTAAATAGACCGTGTTACTAAATAGACTGTTACTAAATAGACCGTGTTACTAAGTAGACTATCAGGTCATTATAGGCTACACCAAAATGCTATTTATTATCACCAATTCGGTCATCAAGTCACTGTCGTCTTGTTAAGTCACGGATTATATCGCCAGTTCACCACAAGAGACTTCACCAATTGGGTTGTTAGCTCGTTAAGGTAATTATCACTCGCCTGTTAATCAAATCGCCTCGTTTTACAGGTAAATAATCACGTCACCAGCATCCTTATGCGTTACACTGGTTTTGCTAGACAGAAAATTAGGATTGGTGAACATTGGTGCTAAATCGCGTAATATATCCCTGTGCGCCACTGAGTTATTAATATATCACCAAATTCATCTAAATCGCTAAATATAATCACCCAATTCCTCTAAATCGCTAATTATATCACCAAATTCCGCTAAATCGCTAAATATATCACCCAAGTCCTCTAAATCGCTAAATATATCACCCAAGTCCTCTAAATCGCTAAATATATCACAAAACTCCTCTAAATCGCTAAATATATTATCATTTACTATTACACCCTTATTTATACGACCAAGTACTGCTAAATCACTAAGCCACGTTGAAAAATATATATCACCAAGTTATCTTCCGTATTATGTATCGCGGCGAACCTCTCTCACTGAATCACAATGTGTCATTTATGTATAAGTTGTGTCAAGCTAAATCTCTCACCGGGTCATTGAATATGCAATCCAGCGGCGCTCTCTTTGGCAACATCACCCAGCTAAATCGTCGGGTGTAGCTACAATGTTTATTATTATTATTGTTGTTGCTGACCAAAGTTTATGGATCGCCAACTCACTCCCGTGTGTGTGTAGGTTCGTCTCCCCCCCCAAAAAGTCAGTTCATTTTACTCTTTGACTGGTCTTTCATCACTAGTTAGTCTTTTTGGTCTCTCTCTCTCTCTCTCTCTCTCTCTCAAATGGGGTCCAGTCTTAATAGGCCCCATTTTAACCTGACTTAAGACTCATAAAGACTTGGGATCCATTAAGACTTAAGAAACCCATTTAGAATTATTTTCTTTTAATATTTTTTTTTTTTTTTTAGATAAACGAACATTATTTAACTACGGTAGAGTGTGTGAGTAATTTTGCCGTCATGTTGTTTCAAAACTTAAGTAAATTCTAGTAAAGTTTCTTCTTAAATCACAGTTATGAGATAAAATGAACTTGAGAATTTCTTAATCTATGAGTCAAGTCAGATGAACCTTTGAGAATGAACCTCTAAGTTGTCGGTATCAGATATTGTCAAGTGTTCATGGAATTCTGTCCGCCATTGTACGTACAAAGGTGAATGAATTTACCTTAAGATCTCATTATCTCCCCTTTTCTCTTACAGGTGAGATAATTAGCAGGTGGAGGTAGAACAGAAGACCAGGTAGATGGACTCAATCTATCTCATCAACTCCTTGTCATCTACTTAAAAGTGCCCTGAAGTCATCGTAATGTAAGTATCCTAAAGTTTCTTGTTTATAATCTCCCTGAAAGTCTACTTATAATCTCCCTGGAAATATAATGAAGAGGAAATGGGATCACAGTTGCCATGACAATTAATTTATGTGTGTATGAGTGTGTGGGGGCGTAGATGTGCGTGCGTGAGGATGTGCGTGTGGCTGTGCGTGCGTATAATGAAGACGTTTACAGTGTCTAGTCAAAACTTGATGATACGCCAACTCTGACCTCTTGGTGTTGACCCTTAAAACCAGACCTGACATTGATTTTGGGGTCATACACACACTCACCCACCTACACCCTCACCCACCTACACACACACACACACCTACACACACACACCCACCCACCTACACACACACACCCACCCACCTACACACACACACACACACACCTACACACACACACACACACCTACACACACACACACCTACACACACACACACACACACACACCCACACACACACACCCACCCACCCACACACACCCACCCACACCCACACACTAAAAAAATATTCATCATGGTTCCAACTCTAAGCCCGTGATCTGGCCTCTTCAGTCAACTTTCACCTTCGTAGACTGTTGGCTGCCTCCCACCCGGTCCTGACATTCTCTAAGACTCTTCAGAATATATACATAAGTCGGACGTCCTTGAGTTAAAATATTGAAAGGATAGTTTACAAATGGTGTGTGTGTGGGGTGGTGGGTGAGGGTGGGTGTGTGTGTGGGGTGGGTGTGTGTGTGGGGTGGTGGGTGAGGGTGGTGGGTGAAGGTGGGTGTGTGTGGGGTGGTGGGTGTGTGTGTGGAGGGTGGTGGGTGAAGGTGGGTGTGTGTGTGGGGTGGGGTGGGTGTGGGTGGTGGGTGAAGGTGGGTGTGTGGGGGTGGGTGAGTGTGTGTGTGGGTGGTGGGTGAAGGTGGGTGTGTGTGTGGGTGAAGGTGGGGAAGGGGGGGGGGTGAGGGTGGATGTGTGTGTGTGGTGGGGTGGGTGGGGGTGGGTTGGGGAAATGATTAGAGGTGGGTGGAGTTGTGTGTGTACGGGTGTGTCCCAGTCTTAACTGACTCTCGGCTTATTGGTTCTAAATGCTAATGAACTGTAATGTTAATGGCTTCCAGTCTTAATAGGCCCCAGTGACAAAGGGGTTTCTAGGAAGGGGGCCTTGTTCCCCCCCCCCCCCCCCTACCCAAAACAGGGACGTGGTTCACCTCCTTACACTCACTTGTCAAAATCCGTAAAAAAAAAATAAATAAAATATAAAGTCCATTTTATAGTCGGGACACAGACAGACAGACAGACACAGACATACAGATATACACAGACAAACATACAAAAAATACATTACAACAGCGACAGTCACCTACCCCTTAACTACCTCACCCCTTCTTCCCAGGTAACCTGCTAATTACCAGGTGTCGCTCCCCCGCTAGACACCTACACAGGTACTCAACAAGGACACCTATATACTTATTTACCCATCAGGCTTGTTAATTAGTGCACACACACACACACACACGCACGCACACACACACACACACACACACATGAAATGGCATCCATAGACTTACACAATATTTAAGGATATTGATAAATATATTCATCTGAGTGTAAATATATCTTGACTTAAGGGTGATGAAATATATATATATATATATATATATATATATATAGATATATATATATATATATATATATATATATATATATATATATATATATATGCAGTATATAGATAAAGTAATTATTTCGTGTGTGTGTGTGTGTGTGTGTGTGTGTGTGTGTGTGTGTGTGTGTGTGTGTGTGTGTGTGTGTGTGTGTGTGTCTAATCTACTTATTATTCCACATCCAGCTATTCTCATACTTCTATATTCTATCTTGTGTCTCCCTCCTCTCGCCTAAACAACCCGTATATTTATGCAGCACTACACTCCTACACTGCTGTATATATTACCTGCAGAAAAATGGAACAAATGTATTCACCCACCCACACAGGCTTATCCTTGCTAATGACGTCACGAGTGTCGCCTCCGCAGGTGACGTCAGAGGCCAAACTCCTCCCTCTTGTATGACGTCAACGAAAGAGGCACCCAATCACAGTTGAGAATGGTTGTTACGTCACTGCAGCTCAGCCATGACGTCACAGGGTATTTTGATGGAGTTGGGTTAAGATTCTGTGAGACGAGAACGAGAGACAGGCATAATAATGGCTCGTGTCTAAAAGAGTTCAGGGATTTTCATTTATTTGTATCTGCGTATTTATATAGACATGAATGAACGAAGTGGTAATTCCAGGTGAGAGTGACAGGTCTTAGGAAAGAGAGAGAGAGAGAGAGAGAGAGAGAGAGAGAGAGGAGCCTAACAGTGTCTTTAATACCAATAAACAATTTCTAAATGCCGAAACATTATCTGGGATCTCTCTCTCTCTCCCTCTCTCTCGTGTCTCTGATTAGAAAGAATAGAATCCTCAATGTTGGGGCTCCGGAATTATTGTAAAAAAAACATACATACATACATACATACATACATACATACATTCTATCTCAAGAAGAAAGAAAATCTTATAGTCTTTATTCTACGCTGTGTCCTAATTTATCTATATAGAATACAGTGTGTGTGTGTGTGTGTGTGTGTGTGTGTGTGTGTGTGCGTACTACTTATACAGTATTACAAGATGCCCCCCGGTGCTGTCATGGATCATATGAATTTATCTTTTGTTCGGGTAAAGGAGGGGGGGGGGGGGTAGGTCTGGCTCGCTCCCCTCCCCACTTATTACCTCTCAGGGCTGATGACAAGACTGTAGTGGGTTGGACAATGCTATGAGGGAGGAAGGAAGGTGGGGTGTGAGGTGAGGTGCGGGCGATCTTACATATGTTTGGTTGATGACGATATTACGGTGTGGGAGAATGACAAGATGAGACACGAACAAGACACACGCACACATACGTACATTCACACACACACTTGGATACACACACACCCGCATACATACATACACACACACGATTTACATTGTAGGCAAATCTAAAATTTCACTTTGTTTGAATTCACGGCGAGAAACATAAACACGCATAGACAGAGAGGACAAACTGATAGGTTAGGTTAGGTTATTAAGGGGGGGTAGGTGGGTAACGCTACCTGGGTGACGTCATACAGGTAGTAACTCGAACACAGGAGTTCATGGTGTGTTTTCCTTATGACTATGGCTGCGTGTAGCTGGTGGAGTGTGATGTCTTTACCGCACGACACAGGAGGAAAATATCTTGTCGTAAACCTTCCAACACAAGAGGACCTTATTGTGTCATAACCACACAACACAAGGTAAAGTTGTTCGTGTCCTGAGCTCTCGTCACCAATAGTAGCGTCATTACCCACAAGTTTAATAATAACAGTAACATCAACAATAAAAATAATAACAATGATAATAATAACAATGATAATAATACAGGTAATAATGATAACAGAACGGTGCCACCTCGGCCTTGCCCTTGACTGCAGGCGTCTCCTCTCATCACTCTGGCGGAGGTCCAACGAGTCCTGCGTCGTCGCCTCTGTTGATCTGCTGTTGCAAGGTCACGAATCACCCCTACCCGCCTCTCCCTTAACCTTCTCCTCACCCTGCCCCTCCCCCTTCCCTCCCCCTCACCCTGCCCCTCCCCCCTCCCCGTTAACCTGCCCCTCTTCCCCTGGTCCCACCCCCTGCCCCCGTCCCCCTCCCCTCTGTCGTCAGTAATGGTTTCTGTAAATGGCACCTAGCAAGGTTATGCCCCCCTTCCCCCTCTACTCTCCCTACCCCCCCCCCCCCATCTGTCTCTAGTAGCGGTTATTGTGGGACGCTATTAACAGTGTAAGCTCCCCCTCCTCTCTCCTCCAATCGTCCCCTCCCCTCCCCACAAACCCCTTTCCTTCCCCTTCCCAGCCACCCCACCTTCCCGAACCCTCCACCTCCCCACAACTCTCCTCAGTCCTCCCCCCACCCCCCTTACCCCTGGCTAATTGCTTCATGGATGTTTCTCACCCCCCCTCTTCCCCGCGACCTTCACCCCCCACCCCCCTCCCGCATTCTTCCCCCTTCCTCTCTCCCTCCTACCGCCCCTCCCCCTCTTTCTTACCCACCCCTCCCTCCCTCCCTCCCTCCCTCCCTCCCTTCTCTCCCTCCCTTCTCTCCCCCTCCCTCCCTTCTCTCCCTCCCTTCTCTCCCCCTCCCTCCCTCCCTCCATCCCTTTTCCGCCCTTCTCGCTGTTCCCTCTCCTTCCCTCCCCTATCTCTCGTTCCCTTCTCCCTCCTTCTCTTCTCTCTCCCTCCTTCCCTTCTCTCCCCCTCTCTCCCGTCTCTCTCCCCCTCCCTCCCTCCCTTCTCTCCCCCTCCCTCCCTTCTCTCCCTCCCTTCTCTCCCCCTCCCTCCCTCCATCCCTTTTCCGCCCTTCTATCTGTTCTCTCTCCTTCCCTCCTCTATCTCTCGTTCCCTTCTCCCTCCCTTCTCTCCCTCCCTTCTCTCCCTCCCTTCTCTCTCCCTAACTCCCATCTCTCTCCCGCCCTCCCTATCCCTACCCTTCTCTATCCCTCCCTTCCTTCTGTCTCTTTCCCTCCCTTTTCTCTCCCACTCTCCCTTCTCTCCCCCTTTCCATCTCTCTCCCTCCCTCCCACCTCTCTCCCTCCCTGCCTTCTCTATCCCCTCTTCTCTTTCCTAACCTCCCTATCCCTCCCCCCCCCATCTCCTCTATCCCTCTCTCCATTCCTTCTGTTTCATTCCTTTCCTTTCCTTTTCTCTCCCTCCCTTCCTGCTCTATCCCCCTTCTCTATCCCTCCCCCCCTTCTCTATCCCTCCCTCCGTCCCTCCCTCCATACTCTCCGCGCCGCGTCAGTAACTTCCTTCCCCCACATCTAGTCTTCCTTCACCCATCCTTTCTCTTCAAAAAAAAGTAACACCAGTACTCACACACGCACACACACACACACACATTCTGCTTGACACTGCTTACGCCTCTTTCACATCTCCTTCCTGATTGGTTTATTTACCTTAGGTGTTTCTGTTGAGCGGTGGGTACAGCTTACAGGTAGAAGGCAAAGAGTACCAACACGTATACATTTATTCTCTGTAAAATGGTTAGAGAGAGAGAGAGAGAGAGAGAGAGAGAGAGAGAGAGAGAGAGAGAGATCCTATAGACTCTCCATTAATATCTTTTATAATATGGCCCTGTATTTTAGCATCACAACCATATAATATTTCTAGTCGATTTTTATATCCGTGCGAGTCTAAATTAACCCGTATTTACCCGAATCTTTCCTTCAGAATCCATGAAGATCCGAGAGAGAGAGAGAGAGAGAGAGAGAGAGAGAGAGAGAGAGAGATATCACACACACACACTGACGGGGCGGAATCCAACACCGACACCGGTACCAGAATTGAGTCAACAAGGTGATATTTTCCTCAGCGAACCCCCGCATCTGCATCGATCAGGGCGGCGACCACCTTGAACACCTACGAACTGGGTAAGTCTGTTTATTCTCTGGCCGTAATGACCCCCCGCGGTAAGAGTATAAAATATTCTGGTTCTCGGAAGGATGTTTCTGTTGTTTAATCGAGTTTTGTGGGTTTATTGATAAAAGGAATATTCTTTTAGTGTTCTTACAGGGGGTCAGGGAGGTGAACGTTCGTGACGGTGTGTGTGTGTGTGTGTGTGTGTAAATAAGTTTATACGCAATAAATTTGCACACACACACACACACACACACATACACTGCCACAGCACACGTTTCTTCCGCTATAGACTGTCGTGGCAACTGACTCCTGGTAATTGATGCTGTATTAAGAGTGGCTTTTCATCTGGTGAATTATTAGGAGCGGTGTTTGTGAATCTTGAAGTGTTGTGGAAAATATTTTACTGTGGCTCTAAATATTCAAGCGTAGCGGCTCCATACGCCTTATGGCACTCGTCTGGGTGTACATTTCACCGTGTTAGACGTTCCTGAGTATGTGACGCGTTGATCAAAATCTTGACTTATTAGGAAGTATCTAGCCCAGGACACAATATAATTGAGTACAAGAGACGAGTTATCACTCCCTCAAGACATCAGCTCGACATTAAAACTAAACTTAGCATTTCCAGAAATGAGTGAAGCCAAACTGTCGCTTAATGAGTGGATGGTAGTAGTTTATGGCGGGAGGGCAGTGGACACTAACCTCCAATTCCGTGTTATCTATTGGCAAGGGGGAGTACCATGTTATTAGGTCACCCGGAGTAGAGGTGGCGACACTGTCTCCTGGCACATGGACACCCGGGTCTGGCGTCAACCACAGTCAATAAAGAGATGTGCATGTTGATATGTCTCTATATACGTATAGTACCAACCCTAAACGTATCAGGAAATTGTACACTATTTTCACTCGTACAGTAAAATCTGGTGACCAGCAAATGTTGGTTAATCTTGGGCAATGTTTATTACAAAGACAATGATTTTATATGAGTAGCAACATAAAGCTGCCATTTGTTACATAATACTGTACACGAAATATTAAACCCGTCTACATTTTTTTGCTCAATTAAACTCGTCTTAACAACTATGAGAAAACTCAGTATTTTCCATTATATTTCAAACACGGTAATTAGTGTTATGTCGGTGTTTGTGGTGAATATTTTGCTGCCACTGAAGGGAATTTTATAATCTATTTTTAGATAAGAAAAATGTTATATAAAGATTGTTTTTCATATATAAGGAACAACAAAAATAGTTGTGCTCGGGTAACAGTACCAAGTAATTATCGATTATAGCGTGAAGTGGACCAAATGTGACACCAATAAGTGTCCTACACCATGACACGAACACACATGCAGGAAGAACCTAACTATGGGGACGGTTATGGTGGGCGAGTGTATACAGCACTTGTCTCCTGTCCTCAGGGCTGCTCGTTAGATCCCGAGACACTCCCAATCCATCCAGCTGTAAATAGTTACCCGACTTTACAAATACAGGGGAAGTGAAGGCTGTCGAGTGCAGTGTTGGCCACACTGCTATCTGGCGTACTGATGGCTTGAGTATACTGTACACTGTGCAGTATACAGTACACTACTCACAGTCCCTCGATAGCAATCATGCCTCCAGGACACTTACATGGCTTAAGTTACCATACCGGGGCTACTTGTCTATGTATGTATGTACGTACGCACGCATGCTTGCTGAAGGTGTTGTGTACACGTGGGTGTCAGCTGCTACGCCAACATTCCCCACCACTATAAATAACGACACTCTTATTATCACAAAAAAATTATAGCATCACCCAATTTGGTTCAGACGTGTGTGTGTGTACACGTGTGTACTGTCTCACCCATAAGTTGGTTAACTCTCCCAGCCAGCTATTGCTGCACTGCCTGCTTCAGGTGCTTGAAACTGTCTCCGTACAAACCAGAACATGAAACCGATACGAATGAATCTAAAGGTTCGAAATAACAGACTCAAGTTCAAACATCTGAAGCAGGCAGTACAGCAATAGCTGGCTGGGAGAGTTAACCAACTTATGGGTGAGACAGTACACACGTGTACACACACACACGTCTGAACCAAATTGGGTGATGCTATAATTTTTTAGTGATAATAAGAGTGTCGTTATTTATAGTGGTGGGGAATGTTGGCGTAGCAGCTGACACCCACGTGTACACAACACCTTCAGCAAGCATGCGTACGTACATACATACATATGCTACGCCTCACCATTTCCTCTAATATGTCATGGAAGCCACACATCCACAACATTGCTAAAACTGCCCCCCGAAAGCTGGGAATGCTTACAGATGCCGTAGCTACTTCACTCCTGAGCAGTTGCTCCAAGTATATAAGGGATTCATTCGTTCTAACTTGGAGTACTGCTCTCATATCTGGGGTGGCTCTTCTTCTGTCCAACTGTTAGATAGGGTGGAATCAAAGGCATTTCGTCTTATTAACTCTCCCCCTTTAGTAGATAATATTTCTTCCCTTTCTCTTCCCCACTATGTTGCTTCACTCTCTCTCTTTTACAGGTACTTTAACGGGCAATGTTCGGTGGATTTGGCATCCAGTGTACCGCCGGCAAGGCAGGGGGCTCGTAACACACGTCTTGCCCGCGGTTCCCACCGTTTCTCTGTGGATGTCGGTCACACTAGAATAACCCGTTATAGTACATCCTTCTTTCCTCACACAGCCAAACTGTGGAATGCTCTGCATTTTTCTGTGGTTCCATACTCATACAATCTGCCTCACTTCAAAAAGCTGGTTTTCCGGCATCTTCATGGTGTAGATTAATATAATCTTTTTCTTTTCTATTTTTAATTTCTTTTTATTCTTCTTTTTTCGCACCCCCCATATATATATATATATATATATATATATATATATATATATATATATATATATATATATATATATATATATATATACAGTTTATATACGCCCCGAAAGACACACACATACACCACGTTACACAGCCACATACGCATAGATATGTGCATTACAGTACACTTTACTATACACTCTGGCTTAACGTACACCGAAGTACCAAGACACTCAAGCGTGAAGATAAAAGTAACATATCATGAAGCTGGTGATAACATGTATGCTAATTCCTGGAAAAGAAAAACGAATCACAAAAAGCACGAAAATTTCTGTGTAGAAGAAAGTTCTTTAAAAAGTGATGTCATAAAAAGTGGAAAAATAATGGAAAAAAAAGAACTTCCTTAACAGAGGCGTCCTGTAACAACAACATAAGGGATGATAAATATCTGGATTTTAGTAAAAGTTTAATTGTAAATATTTGGGCGTTTTTCTTTTTTCTTTAGTTCGTGTAGTGATAAAGTTATCTCTCTCGTTAGTCTCTTAATTACGTGGCTGTTGTAAAGTTGGGTTAGAGCAAGGTCAATGGTTAGAGGAACTTTGGCGGTTTACGTAGATAAAATTGAAAATCAAATCTAAAATGCCAGATTACGTGTGGTGTCAATAGGGAGTAGGTCATCTAACAAAAGATTTCAGCACAATAAGAGGAGAAAACATGGTGTGGGGTGAGGAACAAGTTAACCCACATGATGTTGGCAGGACTTTTTACATGATGTTGGCAGGACTTTTTACATGATGTTGGCAGGACTTTTTACTTGATGTTGGCAGGACTTTTCACATGATGTTGGCAGGACTTTTTACATGATTTTGGCAGGACTTTTCACATGATGTTGGCAGGACTTTTCACATGATGTTGGCAGGACTTTTCACATGATGTTGGCAGGACTTTTCACATGATGTTGGCAGGACTTTTTACATGATGTTGGCAGGACTTTTCACATGATGTTAGCAGGACTTCTTACATGATGTTGGCAGGACTTTTCACATGATTTTGGCAGGACCTCATTTGTACTGAAGTGTGAAGGTCGCGATCCTTGGCTATGTCCGATCCTCACAAACACACACACACACACACACACTCCTTTACCTGTCATCCGGCGTTGAGTTCCTCGTAGTCGGTGTCTCTGTCAGTACATTGGCGAGAGTTCACCCAAATGAGAGAGATCTAAACGCGAAGAGATCGGTGTCACCTCCTTCGACCCATGTTCACCGCTCCACATTGTCATCTTTGTATCAGTCTTGGCTCAAACATCATTCTTTGCACTGGTATTGCCTCCTGGGAGTTGAGATGTGATGGTGGGGGGGGGGGGGGAGGAGGAGGGAGGGTCTACTTTAAGTCCTAAGTTGTTCACTCACGCCCTAGGAACATTCCCCTGCTATGGTATACTGTGTGTGTGTTCGAGTCGACTTTATTTCTTTCCCACTCACAATATCTCATTTTTTTTCATTTTTTCTCTCTCTCTCACCTTTTCCATTATAGTCCATCCTTCCCTCCTTCTTTTTATTTTGCATCTTCATTTATCTCTCCTTTTCTTTCTTTCCTTTGCCGTAATTCCCTCTCCCAATTTTCCTCCATTCCTCTTCCCTCCCCTTCCTTTGCTTCCTTCCTTTTTCCTCTCCTTCCTTCACATTTCCTTCCCTTCCTTTCCTCCTCTTTCCTTCCTTCCCTTCTCTTTCCTTCCTTCCCTCCTCTTTACTCCCTTCACCCTCCTTCTTTACTTCCTTCCCCTTCCTTTACTTCCCTTCCTCACCTCTACAGGCCTCCCCGTCACCAGCAGACACCTGTTCCTCCACTAATATTTACCGCTAACGTGTGGAGGCGGGCAGGAATGTGTCACTCCCCTAAATATAGCACCAGCTGGGACGGCCCTCTACCCATCCCCTCCCTCCTAAAAAACCTCGCCTGAAGACACCTGGCAACTCCACCCTCAGCTGACCCCACCATCGCTAAACCTACCCCTGTCTCTCTCAATCTCTCTCTCTTAGTGTCTCTCTGTGTCTCTCTCTCACACCTTATAACAATTACACGAGTCAAAAACATGAGACAGTGATAGGACTGGTACTTTCTTTCACTAGTTAAGAGTTGTTTTCACAATTCATTTTAAAGACAAATCTAATTAGGAAAGTTAAAGTTTATAAAATGTGAAGTTGAAGCTATCATTGAACTGGAGGGTTGAACGTGATAGCATTATATATTTCCCTCCTATGGTAATTTTAGTTCCAGATTCGAGTACGAAGGTTGGTGTTGTTGAGGGTCTGCCTGGCCTTGGTCGTGTGTACTAGAAGTGTCCCGTGAGTTCTGTTTTCTGGTCGTCTCTGGAGTCAGAGAAGTTCAGGTTAGGTCATGTCTCCGGGTGCTGAAGGCTCTGTTGTTTATATGAGGTCCTGATAGTTGGCGTAGAGGTGTTCCGCGGCTACTACTCCAGCATATTTTATCCAGAGTAGAAGCTAATATGGAGAACGAAACGAGTCATCCAAGAGAGCGGTGATTACTCTTGACGTTGGGAGAGTTGTGCCTGGCGTAGTGTTTTGCAGCTTCTGTTGTGCGTAACTCATCGTTGTCATCTCTAGGGTCAAAAATTTCCCTCAAAGAACACTGTTATTGTTGATGTTTGTTCTTGCACCACCATCCTGCCACACACACACACACACACACTAGACCCACCCAGTTCACGCTTCCTGATGATGACCGATATCCGAGTTCCATCGGTGGTAGACGTGACCAGTCATAGTCTACCCCAGGTTGATATAACTACAAGGCGTTGGTTGGGACATCTCCTCCCTAGTTAAGAAGCTCAGAGTGCAGGTATCTACTACTACTTAGGCTCCAGGTACAATATGTTGAATTTTGCTGAGGCAGACATTCCTAACTGGTTTAGTACACCTGAGGCACGTCACTTGTAATCATACACTGTTAGGTTCTGTAGCCACCATGACACAGGTTACGACCCCAAAGATAGTGCCCAGGGAGGTGTGGGTCTTTATTATAGGTTCCTAGAGCCCCAAGTTTCACCAGGAGACCTTGATGCCACGCCCGGGCCAAGGCGCCAGCGACCTCCACGACAACAACTGCCTCTGGTCCCCTATACGGTCACGTGTGCACTGATCTGATTAATATTTGTTTGTATACGCACACACACACACACACACACACACACACAAAACATACTCATGTTCCTCGTTGCCTTAACATTACCTCATCACACCTATAAAATAAATAATGGTTGCCCCCCGTGTAACGAGGATGGCCGGCCCAAGAGCCACCTAGGCGTGAGTTTGTTTAAGGTGTAAACGGTGTCGCCAACAAAACAACCACACCCTAAGTTAACGAGTTGCATCACCCAGTGTCAAGGAATAGTCCGAGAAGACCGGACAACTCGCCAGCTGCACTGGCTAACCATTACCTTGGAATACGATCCGCAAATCGATTAACAGCCAGGTCCCCAATGACTGCTGGGTAGACAGAGGCAAATGGCGTAAAGAAACTTGCCCATAGTTTCACCCTGCCCGGGGATCTAACCCGGGTCCCCTTGCTTGCGAGGCGAGAATGCTGACACGTACAGACAATCGCACACACAGGCATGCATTCCATACACGAACACATTTAAACTCACAAACATACATACAAACACATAAAGAAAACACACACACACGAAGAAATAGAAACTTGTCGACCAAACACAACATAACACACACTAAACTCTCAGACCACAACATCTAACTAAACACTTCTCTCTCTGGTCATATTTCTCTTCTCTTCATTTTTACCAACATTACGAAGAACAGAATATAATAAACGTGTAAAACTGTTAATAATTGTTCCCTTTAATCCCCCCCCCCCCCCTTTCTCCGGGTGTATAAGGGAGCCGATTCTCAACTACAGTCTTTCTGGATCCCATTCTTGAACCCATTACTTCTGCATCCGAGCCTCTTATAGCGGTCTGATCCCTCTCGCTCTGCAGACGATGATGTTATATTGTTACCGGAGACGACCAGGTCTTCCTCTTCCGCCACCCGTGTTTGTCTCTCTTCTGAATGTTGCGATGAGTGTGTGTGTTTGTGCGCGCGTGTGTGAATTTGTATATGAGAGATGTTGTATATATGGAAATCACCCTTGAATTACGTGACTGTTTTTTTACTAAATTGATTAAATAAACAAAACGAAAAAAATTTGTGGCCGTAAAGGTGTTATGTTAAGTCATGTACTGTTTATAGGTGATTTAAACGAGAGTGCCATTGACTGTTTACAGGTTAATGGCTCGACAGGTGTTTAGAAATAGTGTGTATGTTGACTTGTTGTGTTGCAGTGTTTATGAGATGTTGCCGTGTGATATTAACTTTACGTGGAGTTTACCTGTACTAAGGCAGGTGGAGAGGTTCCCTTAATGTGCCAAATTGACCTCTAAACCAGGAACCGGAACCAATTTGTATATCAATACTGCGGATGTGGTTGTTAGGTTGTGTTAGGGGTTGGTGAAGTTACGTTATAGGTCAAGGGTTAGTTTGATTAAGTTATCCGTTAGGTTCAGGGGTTGGTTAGATTAAGTTAGGGTAAGGCTTGGTTTGGTTAGGTTACGTTAGGGAGCCTTAGCGTAACGTAACTTAACCAAACCAACCCTCTGAGTTTGGAGTAGGGTGTGGGAAGGTAGAGCGCGTGTATGCTGCCTGTTGTAACACACTGTACACCTGATCACTCGCATCAGTGTGTACGGTCACAACATTATCCGGTAGTCAGCTGTTCTCGGTAAACACCTGGTCGCTGCTTCTGTGGGACTTCCATCTTGTTTAAGGTATTCCCTGAAAATTAACCCTAAACTTTTGGATAGTGTCAATATGTCTATAATCGAAACTAACAAGACGATAATTATGAAAAAGAAGAAATATCAGAGAAGAATAATGATAATTAATAAGAGAACAGTTGTTCAGTATGACGGTGTTTGGCAGCCTCAGCGGGACGTCACCATCGGACATTAAAAACAATATTTGTTGTTATTTACGCTTTCCGTCGCTGGATGACAACGTGCATTGTCAACCAGCGCCACTCAGAGGTGACTTTGGTACAACATCGCCTCCCCTGACCCGTCACCAGAACGGTAAGAGACATGTTAGCCGGAAGACGCCGCCGCTTGGTGTTGATCTCGTGCAAGGCGCAACACACCCATAGACGAGTCCTCAACCATATCTATCAAAATCAATGAAGTTCACAAGTTGGAATATTACAGAACAAATAAGTTAACATGATAAAACTACAGTAGACTGAACTGATCGAGGGGTCAACTCGTGCTGGGTGGCATCTTAAACTCTGACCTTTTGACCTCAGTTTTCATGGCAGCACAAGGGATCATGATGTGTTAAACGTAAACGTTGTTGGTCTTCCCGGACTCACCTTATGCCGCCGACATATACACTCGCTCACTCAGATACGGATGACACTGACCCACCCACCCCCGCACGCTTCCCCCCGAGGACGTGAGGAGAAAAATTATAGATAAAGTTAAGAGCAGTGAGAGACAGCTAGACGAAGGAGTCACATCACCGGGGTATCGAACCCAGGATCTCGGCCAAAGAGTTGCTAGGTGCTCCTGATGACACTAAAACCAAGGCAGCTCTTTGCTCGTAACCTGCAGCCTCTCCTTACTGTTAACACTGGGGCCAAGTAAAGTGAGGCTCCCTCCCTCACCTCACTTCCCTCCACTCGCTCACTCACCTCCGATAGAATTGGGACTCCTAAGGACGGCGGTGTATTAGGAATAGGACCCATTAAGACTAGAACCCAATCTTAACGGATAGGCAAGGTTAGATAAGGTTAGGTTAGGTTAAGACCCAGTATAGAACAGTAGTCCATGTCTGGAACTATATTAGAGCCGAGACCTATTATGACTGGGACCTATTAGACACGGGGCCTATTATAACTGGGACCTATTAGAACCGAGACCCACTATGCCTGGGACCTATTAGAACCGAGACCCACTATGCCTGGGACCTATTAGAACCGAGACTCACTATGCCTGGGACCTATTAGAACCGAGACCCACTATGCCTGGGACCTATTAGAACCGAGACCCACTATGCCTGGGACCTATTAGAACCGAGACTCACTATGCATGGGACCTATTAGAACCGAGACCCACTATGCCTGGCACCTATTAGAACCTGAGACCCTTTTGACCAGCCTATACGTCCACTCGCCCTCCCTGACTTTATTATCAAGTTCATCAGAGACTGACAGAATAACTGAGGACCGAGCACGATAAGGTTAAGTGCCCGGGAAACTGATAAATGGTGCCATCTAGTGTGTGTGTGCGTGAGGGGGGGGGGGATGTAGGACCCGGCTGAGAAATTGTCCGATGGTCTGGTCTGGTGGGACTGGTGGGGTGAGCTCGTCTGGGAAGGTCGATGGATATACTGTAGGCGAAGTAGTGTGAAAACATCGTAGAGGCCATGGACTGGGTCTATGTGGAGAGG
This sequence comes from Homarus gammarus, assembly GCA_958450375.1. Lineage (NCBI taxonomy): Eukaryota > Metazoa > Arthropoda > Malacostraca > Decapoda > Nephropidae > Homarus > Homarus gammarus. Next base: position 1,719,689 of record CAUDMG010003875.1, on the reverse strand, counting down.
AATTAGCAGATTACCTGAAGATTAGACATCCTCAGTTTATTTTGCCTTTAGATACTTACCCCAGCTTATTACACCTGAAAGATTAACCACGCTAATCTAATATTGCCCAGCACAACGTAACCTAACCAAACCAAACCTATTACCTACCCTACCCTATCCTACCCTATCAGGAAGCGTATGTTGGTTATTTTTTTAATAAGCTGTGGGTGTTTCTTTAGGTGAAATAAGCTGGAATACCCAATCTTCAGATATTATAATAATAATAATAATAATAATAATGGTAAAATTAATAATACACTTATTATTATTATTATTGTTATTATTATTATTATTATTATTATTATTATTATTATTATTATTATTATTGTTGTTGTTATAATATTGGAAGAAAATCGGGGCACATGCACGTCTGAAACTGTTTATTTGGGTCGTGTCCAGGAAGGAGAAGGAGGAGGGGGGGTTGTCATGCTGCCTGCCACTGTCATCAACTATTCAAGACATCTCTATGTTGCCAGCCGAGTTGTTACCATGCATTTCCCTCCACCACAAGTCTTCTTTATCGCTTCTCCTTCATCTCCCATTTTCTTAACTTTTTTGTCAGCTTTTGTATATTCTCTCTTATTCTCTTTTTTGTCTCTTTTTTCTTGTACGTTATTCTATTCTTCAGTTCTTACTGACCCTTGTTCTTTCCTCCTTGTTCCCTCTTTAGTATCCCTTGCTTCCATGTTCTCCTTTTCTTTATCTCCTTTCTCTCCCCTGGTCTTCCCTGTTTCTCTCCCTTCTCCCCTCTTCTTTTTCAACTACTTCTTCTGTTCTTCTCTCCCCCTCTCATATCATATTGCATTCTCTCGCCCTTCTTATCTCCTTACTTTTATATTTTACATCCTCTCTCACTCCCATCTCCTCTATTTTCTTCTCCTTTTATCCTCTCTCGCTCATTCCTTTTCTCTCTCATTCTACCTTCTCCACTCCATCCGTCCCTCCCTCTTTCGCTCGCCCTCTCTTTTCGCACCTATCTGCTCCAACCCCCCCCCCTCTCCCTCCCCTTCCTCTTCCCCCTTCTCCCCCTCCCTCCCCCCGTTTTGTGGTGGCCACGGACAATAAGAGTCACCAGGGCTGAGTGAGTGGCCACGGTCGCCCAGACAAGTCTATGGGTCTATACTCTTTAAGTGCATTTGAGTCAGCCTGTCCTAGACCAGGGCGAACCCGCGCGAGACTTCGAGGCGCTGTTCGCTCGGAAGTCTTCCTCCTCCGCCACCTACTTCTCCTCATCCTCCTCCGCCTTCTTATTCTTCTTCTTTTACCTCTTCTTTCTGTACTTTTTTATTATCTTCCTTGTTTTTTTTCTTCCCTTCCTCCTCTTTCTCCTCCTCCTCCGTTCTTGAAGGAAGACCTCGAAGTGCTGCCAGCCAAGAATGTCTTCTTTCTCCTCCTCCTTATTCTTCTTCCTCCTCCACCTCGCCGTAACCTCTCCTCCTCCTTCACCTACAGACGTTCTTGTGATGACCGAAAATCAAGTTTTCTCGGTCGCCCGTCCTGCACTTGTCCCTCCGTCCTGGCGTTCTTGTCTTCCCGAGGACCTTCAGGCTGACCACATGCCCTGTAGTTTCCTGTAGGAGGTACTTCTTACACCATGCGTCCAGTAGGAGGTATCTCATACGCCAGAGGTCCTGTAGGAGGTATCTTTTACACCAGAGGTCCTGTAGAAGGTGCCTCTCACACCAGAGGTTTTGTAGGAGGTACCTCTTACACCAGATGTCCTGTAGGAGGCACCTCTTACACCTCAAGTTCTACATTAGCCTGAGTAGGTCGTACAGTCAGAGGAATAATGAGATGGATTATGGCAGAGAAATAGAAGGAGCATAATATTTACCAAAGAAACTAACTTTCATCTTAGCTCTTTCTTTCTTTGTCTCTCTTTCTCTCTTAATCTCCCTCTTTCTCTCTCGTCCTTCCTTCCTTCGCCCCGAGTGAAGGTACAGATATATAAAAGTTGATATCTTTCTCTCCGACTTCTTCCAATCAGGCTAAAGTACTCTTGTATGTTGTTCAGTAAATTTGACGGGAGGGTGGGGGGAGGGAAGGAAGGAAGGGGGAGATGGGGAGGTAAGAAGGGAAGGAGGGGAGAGATGAGGGAGAGTAGGGAGGGAAAAAGGAAGGGGTAGGAAGGGGAGGGGGAAGGAGGGAAGGGGGAGGGGGGAAGGGGGGGAGGGGGAGGAAAGCCGTGTGTGTGCGCGTATGTGAGTGCATGGCAACAGTGGACCTCATCCAATACCACGTTAAAAGAAAAAAAAAAATCAAGACATTCTTATCAGTTGAAACTATGCCTGTGTGTGTGTGTGTGTGGGTGGGTGGGTGTGTGTGTGGTTCATTGCCTGTACTTAATTTTACTCTTATTTCAACCTTAGATTTATTTAGATAGTTTTAAAGTGACTCCACACACCTACCTCATCCTTAAGCAGCTGTCAAGAGGGAGCGGGAATAATACCAAAAAAAACAAAAATAAAATAAAATAAAAGTGAATTCCTGTCCAATAATATACATATAAATAAGAATAGAATGAAGACCACAAAAAGGAGGTTAATATATTCATTGGCATTCATTTTTCAGGCAATAGAAATTTGTTTATTTGATATATATATTTTTTTCTTCTTTATTTTAGTTTATTTGTGTTTTTTTTTTTAACATCATCTAAGGAGTCGCCCACTCTTGAAAACATTGACGAATGATTTTGTATTTATTTTATTTTACAACGATGATCTTGGTTAGGTTAGGTTAGGTTAGGTTAGGTTACACTCGTACCGAAAAGTATCTCTATGGTTAAGTTAGGTTAGGTTAGGAACTCGGTAGTGTTGTCAAAAATCCATCGTCCTCTTGTGTTATTATTGCCTCACACAACACCGTAAAGATAAACATTAACTCAGAGCCAATGAGATCAATGGCGTGTGTTCAGTCATTTGTCTTAATAGTTCCATCCAAATTTAGTACAGGATTTGATATTATTCATTTAACCTATTTTTCAGACAGTGGCCAATGATGTCCTGGTGTTCTGCCGTGTGATGGACCCAGGAGGAGGAAGAAGAGGAGGGGGAAGAAGAAGAAGAAGAAGAAGAAGTAGAGGAAGAAGAAGAAGAGGAGTACTGTACCTGCCGTCACCACCCACAGGTAAAGACAATTAACCGTACGAATTATTCCTCCTGCATGTACAGTAGATATCCGTATTCTCTGTCCTTCAGGAGCTCTCTTCAGGTGTTGAGGTGTCCAAGTGTTTTGTGAGCCAAGTGTCTAATAATAATAATAATAATTCCTAAGTGATAAATGATCATTGTGGCTTCTCAAACTTTTTATACATACATACATACATACATACTGTGTGGTGAGAGAGACGGTGCCAAAGGAGGAAGTGAGACAGACAGACAGACAGACTCATTGACAGGTATATGATGTCTTTGGTCGACTTACCGGACCCGGAACAGAACCCGAGCCACACTTTACCTAATCAAATCTAGCGTACCCGTATCCTAACCAAATCTAACCTAATCTAACCTAAACCTAACCTAACCTAACCTAACCTAAACCTTTAACCTTAGTCTAACTTAACGACCCCTTAACTTCTCCTAACATTATCCCAGTTCGTAATTTATCCGCACCGAATCCGTGGCTTCATTATGGATTTTCGGCTCCGGTTTCGGGTTTTAATTGTTCACTTTCAGGGTTTTATAAGTTTATGATTGTTTATTATTTAATTATTTCTTTATTTATTAATATTTTCCTTCGTTTCATCATCTTTGGGGCGTCTTTATCCCAGATTTGTTCGTTTTTTTTTCTAATCATTCGTCTTTCCCACGCAACACGATATAGAATAGCAAGTGTGTGTGTGCGTGCGTGAGTGTGTGCGTGCTTGCGTGAGTGCGTGTCCCCAACATAGTAAACTCATTAACTGAAACAAACAACAATGAAATTCTAACCAATTTTAACACATCACAACAAGACCCTCCGAGACGAGGTCACTATAATCAGCATTTTCTCTCCTTACTGTACAGAATTATGGCGTCTTGGACTTTATTGTGGCGCCGCGAGGGTGGGGTGGGGGGTGGGGTGGGGGGGGGAGCATGACCACCTTTCCTGATACATACTTTATCGGGATAATTACAATAGGAACTAAGATAATGGATGAAGGTTTTGTTAATATATGAATCTGGAAAAATCTAGAAAGCTGATTCAAAGACGCTGTTTAAGGAGAAATCAGACGTTTATTCTGGGTAAACTTGGTAAATAAGATTAACACTGAGAGGAAGGGTAAATTCTTCGCTGCGCCGGAAAATCCTATTGTTGAAATGGGATTTAGTTACAATAGATCTGTTTCCCAAGATTAGTTAGAATCTGTTCATATTAATTCCAGTGGACGTGTTTATAAATACCAGGAGCACGGACAGGCGTATACGAACGGACAGACGCATGTACGCACTGACACATGTCGACGAGGACGTGCATTATGCGTTACTGTGATGTAAAAAGAATATGTAGGCCCTCTATAGTAGGTTTAGTCAGGTTTTATATACTACAAGTGTCAGTGTTGGACAGACAGACAGACAGAGGCTAGTATCAGTCAAAATATATAGAAACGCAATATTTCCCCTGCCATGTTGACTGAGAGAGTAACCTATTCTTTACCTCAACTCACCCTGTAAACTAGCGACGAGACGCCCACGAGAGACGTCTTCATGGCCTCTATCTCCTGCTTCGTCAATAGACCGTCTGAGGGAGGGTGGGGGGGGGGGGGGGAGCATGGAGTCTAGAATTCCTGTGCGTTTGTAATGCAGTGTGAGAAGGCAAAGTGGGTCTCCTCTCGGAACAGCCTCCCTCTCCCCTCCTCTTTTTCTCTCCCCCTCTCCTCCTGCTCCCCCACAAGCTCACAGGAAGGACGTCGCGGCGTATCTTTCGCTGAATTGACGACACGAGACAGACAGCCGCATTCCAACAGGCGACCCGTACACAGACAAATCAGTGGTTACGACGGCCCCGGGAAAGGGATTGTGAAATCAGGATAAAAGGGACAGGGAACAACTTGCGGGCGATGGACGGACATTTCCATCTTCGCTCTCCATCTTCAGGGACATTTGATCTGCGTCTCCTGCCGTCGACTGGGACACTGCCTACCTAGCCTGACGGAGGAAGTAATGATACCAGACTACCTGACTAAGGAACCGAAGATACGGACTTACCTGACGAAGGAATATGATATCGCAGAGGTAGTGCATACGAGCAAGATGGATTACGCTGGGTTGTGTATGGGGCTTACGTTTCCCCTAACAGCTTAAGAAGTAGAAGTAAGCTGCATGGACGCCCTTTCCTTCGTCAGGCTTTTGTTACAGAGACACACCAGGTGACTGTCTCTCTCTCTGCCATTTGCTACACATTAAACAACGACTCCTTATGCCATTCGAATCTGGCAAGCACTTCGGTAAAGTTCCCGAGTGATGCTGGAAATTTCATGTTCCTTCAGATCTCTTCCACTGGGCTGTGAAGTGTTTTATTATTATTATTATTATCATTATTATTATTATTATTATTATTATTATTATTTGTTGGTGATTTTCTTATTGTGTTGTTTTTGAAATTATCGTATAATGTATTCCATCCCCGGACAAGATTTGGGGTGGACGACCTGTGGTTCACCTACACTAGGAGGAGAGAGAGAGAGAAGGATAGCAGACAGCCATTAATAGCCCAAGGATATCTTACCCTTTGACACACACACACACACCTCATCGACCACCTCTTGGCGTGAGTAACACATCCTGCCCACCGTTGCGTCGCCGCCCTGACAGGTCCTTCCCCCTCGTCTCCCTCCTCCCCTTCGTCTCCCTCCTCCTCATCGTCTTCCTCCTCCTCATCGTCTTCCTCCTCCTCCTCGTCTTCCTCTTCCTCCTCCTCCTCGTCTTCCACCTCCTCCTCGTCTTCCTCCTCCTCCTCGTCTTCCTCCTCGTCTTCCTCCTCCTCCTCGTCTTCCACCTCCTCCTCGTCTCCCTCCTCCTCCTCGTCTTCCTCCTCCTCCTCGTCTTCCTCCTCCTCTTCCTCCTCCTCCTCGTCTTCCACCTCCTCCTACTCCTCATCATCCTTCTACTCATCCTCTTCCTCCTACTCCTCTTCCTTCTCCTCCCTTCTATAGTGTCTCGTTCCCGGAAGACACAGGGGTCAGAGAGGATCACTTGGGGTATTAAACGGCCCGGAAGGTGTTAAGTAGAATAACTAATGGTTAAGGAGGTTAAAGGACTTCAAATGGGGTTCATATGGTGTCAAAGAGGTTCAATATCTCAGTCTGTCTGTCTGTTAAGGTTCCTTGACTCAAGTGAAGTTTGTTTACGTTTTGCAGGATGTTGTGACAGAGGGTTTAAAGTAATGCATTACGGAGGCTGTCCAATAAGCAGGCCAGTAAATCCCGGGGTAGTAGTAATGCTAGTTTGTGATTGGATGGAATAGGTGACGTCTATACTACTACTGACAGATTTATATCCTCTTGTTAGTCACACCTTCACTCCTCCGTATATAACTTGTTCTAATATTAAGCTTTCACCTTCACAAAGTTTTACCTGAATATGTGGCATTTATCACCTTATTAATCCTCTACACACTGACTAATTAATAAAATATATATTCTTCCTCTAAAGCACCCCGCTTGTACCGCCATTCTCGGTGATTTCAATGCCCTCAGTACTGTACTCACGGCTCAGCCTCTGCTCTTGGCCAGACTTAGGCAGACTCGGTGCGGACACTTTTACCATTATCAATAACCTCACCTCAGCTAGTCATTGGTAACTTAGCCTAATTTAACGTAATTTAACCTAAGCTTATCCATATAGTCATTGCTAATCTAATCTAACCTAACTTAATCTAACATAGACTAGCCCAACTTTACCCAGGTAGACACTGCTAACCTAACCTAACCTCACCCCACCGAACTAGTCACTGCTAACCTAAACTAATCTAAATAAATACAAGGACATAACAGTGTTAGGTACAAAAAAACACCAGTATAGTTACGTTCGAGGAATCCAAAACAACTTTATTTTCTTAATCTTCCCTCACAAACACGATCATTACTCGACTCTGCTCATAATGAATAACCACCCTTTATACATTTGTTTCTTTATTTATTTTTACAACAGCCAATTCCAATATCTCCTCCTCCTCCATAATCTGTTACTCACTCTTACCTCTCCCACTCTTACCTCCCCTACTCTTACCTCCCCCCACTCTTACCTCCCCCACTCTTACCTCCCCCACTCTTACCTCTCCCACTCTTACCTCCCCCCACTCTTACCTCTCCCACTCTTACCTCCCCCACTCTTACCTCTCCCACTCTTACCTCCCCCACTCTTACCTCCCCCACTCTTACCTCACTGTTATACCTCAATATCCCCCATAGAAGACGGTCCATCTACCATATTGTGTCCATGCTGAGTGGCATTAGTACTCCTGAAGGTCAATCCATCATGCTGCTCTTTCATCCTCTGCCACAACACACGTCACTCCTTGTCTTGTTTACACTTACACTGTGCAACACGCTTTTAACTTTGAACCTTCTCCTCCTCCTCCTCCTTCTATTCATCCTTCTCTTCCTCCTTCTCTTCCTCCTCCTCAGTATTCGTCTCACTTCTTGCTTTCTCTCACGCCTCGACTAGGGATTAGGATCTTCTCTATCTCTCACCGTCCTTTCACAGTCTTCTTCTCGCGGGGTTTCTTAGCTACGCCGTCGTGAATGAGAGATCTTTTAGCTATATTGGCTGCTCGGTGTTCACAGTTACCTTTACCTTTGGTCCAGTTTGAGCCAACTTTGGTTATACATCTTGTCGATTAGTAACCAATGAGGGAGCAGGAGAGAGTGGTTGTGTGGATGTTAGTAACTCATATGTGTACATGTGTGAAAGATATATACACACACACACATATATAGACACTCAGACAAACACACGCAGAGTCATAACATCTCCCTGTTTTCAAGTGAGTCGTTTATCAAGAGAATAACAAGAGCTAAGATTGTACCCTATCACACAATGGTCATTAGTCTGGCTGGGCCTCTTCTCCGTGTACCCTTCCATTCATTCTAAAAGAAAAACCATAAAACATTCTACGGAAATTACCACCATTGTTTCGCTCGTTTTCACTCACTTGGTAGGCTATAAACACTCACCAACGCCCACCAACACGATGTTTTATGACAACATACTTATTAACACTGACACAATGGGATGACTGGGTGTACCATGTTTATATGCATTAGGCAGCTCTCTGAATACTTTTCTTGACTGACTGACTGGCTGAGAGATTCGCGAGGATATTTCCTTCTCAGTTTGACCAGCTCATGCGTGTGTTACTAATTCATTCTTATATGGAGTTATAACCTACAAGTATATTAGTTACCAAGCCTTGTGTGTGTGTGTGTTCAAGATAGACGTACTGTAGTGATGGTAATTATATTCCTACTAGTTTTAATAATCATCATAATATTAACAATAATAATAGTACACTACTAGTTAAATTGATAAGCACTATAGTATTGATAATAGTAAAAATTATAAATTAACTAATAATAATAATAATAATAATAATAATAATTGCAAAAAATAATAGAATCTAATAGAATTAATAATAACAATAACGTTTTAAGTTAAGGGTAAGACTATACCGCCCCCTCCCCCACCCCCCAATCTGTTACCATAGAGAGACAAACTGGCCACGATAAGGAAGGAACCACACACACACACACACACACACACACAGACACACAAATCCCATAACTTTATACAAAAATCACCATCATAACAAAAGGAATGACGATAATGATTATAGCTAAAACAAGAACGGAAAACAGCGAAAACAATACAAAAAAAAACATCGAAAACAACGAAAATTATTATATGTTTTTTTTATTTTTAAGATTCAATGAGATAAAAAAGAGTAAAGAGGAAAGGAGGATGCTGTGAGTTATGAGAGTAGGGATCCACTCTCTCTTTTTCTCTCTATTCCTTTCACAGTTTGTTTATAATGTACAAACTAAGGATGGTGGAGAGAGTAATGTGTTGAAAACGGATGTGGGAGAATGAGAGAGAGAGAGAGAGAGAGAGAGAGAGAGAGAGTAAAAGAGAGAGAGAGAGAGAGAGAGAGTAAAAGGGAGTAAAAAAGAGAGAGAGTAAAAGAGAGTAAAGAGAGAGTGAAAGAGAGAGAGAGTAAAGGAGAGAGAGAGTAAAAGGGAGTAAAAAAGAGAGAGAGTAAAAGAGAGTAAAGAGAGAGTGAAAGAGAGAGAGAGTAAAAGAGAGGGAGAGTAAAAGAGAGTAAAAAGAGAGAGAGTGAAAGAGAGAGAGAGTAAAAGAGAGTAAAGAGAGAGTGAAAGAGAGGGAGAGTGAAAGAGAGGGAGAGTAAAAGAGAGAGAGAGAGTAAAAGGGAGTAAAAAAGAGAGAGAGTAAAAGAGAGAGAGAGAGTAAAAGGGAGTAAAAAAGAGAGAGTAAAAGAGAGAGAGTAAAAGAGAGAGAGTAAAAGAGTAAAGAGAGAGTGAAAGAGAGAGAGAGTAAAAGAGAGGGCGAGTAAAGAGAGAAAGGAGAGAGTGAAGAGAGAGGAGTAAAGAGAGGGAGGTAAAGGGAGTAAAAAAGAGAGAGAGTAAAAGAGAGTAAAGAGAGAGTGAAAGAGAGAGAGAGTAAAGGAGAGAGAGAGTAAAAGAGAGTAAAGAGAGAGTAAAAGAGAGGGAGAGAAGGGTGTGTCGAGACAATATTAAGGAGCCGTCTGGGCTGGGCCGCCAGACACCTCCTCTCCCACTCTCCCTCCCACTCTCCCTCCCACTCTCCCCCTCTCCCTCCGTGAGTCAGACAGACGTGTTCCATCATGTTGGCTGCCTGCCGTCCCACTGCCCTACTGCCCCTCTTCCTCCCCCTCTCACCTACCCTCTCGCTTTCCCTCTCACCTAACCTCTCCCTCTCGCCTACCCTCTCCCTCTCGCCTACCCTCTCTCTCTCACCTAACCTCTCCCTCTCGCCTACCCTCTCCCTCTCGCCTACCCTCTCTCTCTCACCTAACCTCTCCCTCTCGCCTACCCTCTCCCTCTCGCCTACCCTCTCCCTCTCACCAAACCTCTCTCTCTCAGCTACCCTCTCCCTCTCGCCTACCCTCTCCCTCTCGCCTACCCTCTCCCTCTCGCCTACCCTCTCCCTCTCACCTACCCTCTCCCTCTCGCCTACCCTCTCCCTCTCGCCTACCCTCTCCCTCTCACCTACCCTCTCCCTCTCACCCACCCTCTCCCTCTCACCCACCCTCTCCCTCTCACCTACCCTCTCCCTTTCACCTACCCTCCTTCACTACCTCTCCTCACCTACCCTCTCCCTCTCACCTACCCTCTCCCTCTCACCCACCCTCTCCCTCTCACCTACCCTCTCCCTTTCACCTACCCTCTCCCTCTCACCTACCCTCTCCCTCTCACCTACCCTCTCCCTCTCACCCACCCTCTCCCTCTCACCCACCCTCTCCCTCTCACCTACCCTCTCCCTCTCACCTCCCCTCTCCCTCTCACCCACCCTCTCCCTCTCACCCACCCCCCTCTCCCTCTCACCCACCCTCTCCCTCTCACCCACCCTCTACATTTCCCATTTTTCTCTCACTCCCCCTACCATTCTCTCACCTCCCCATACCATTCTCTCACTCCCCCTACCATTCTCTCACTCCCCCTATCTTCTTCCCTCGTCTCACTTTATCTCCACTCTCATTGCCTCGTCTTCCTGTTTGGGAGGGGTGAGCCATGTGAGCCAAGGATGGGTACAGGCAGAAGTGATCTCGTTTAGTACCTTAAGATTTCACTGTAACGTGTCTATGAATCCAGTTTCTTAGATCACATGAAGATTAGTCCCCCAGCTTATTTCACCTGGAGATTAATGTATTGTACCTTAACGCTTCATGGGGGAGTTAGGTTAGATTAGGTTAGTATTAAGGTGAATTTAGGGAGTCGGGTCTCAAGAAAATTAGGAGCCCCAGTTTATTTTATTTCAAGGTTGTGTTGGTGTATTGTTGTTGTTGGTGGTGGTGTTGCTGGTGTGTTGGTGGTAGTGGTGTTGCTGGTGTATTGGTGGTGGTAGTGTTGCTGTATTAATCCGACCTATCACAAGAGCCTCCAAACTTCGTTGATTTAAGCCTCACACACATAACTATAAACGCTTCTATTGGTCTTACGGGCAGCAGAAACTTTTCACTAACTTACAGGCTTATAAGTCCTTCGGAGGGGCGGGGGGGTGGGGGGGTACCAACGATATTGACAAAATATGAGCCTAGATATAAATTCCTTCAAAGGATCCTCTAAGTCTGCCAAGGACAGCGTGGTGACGTAACATAACTTAAGTACATGGTCTACACTTGTGATATATCGACTTGAATGAAGGAATTGGGTTAGAATTTTTTTGATGACAGTTTCTAGTTCATTTTACTTGTTAGGTTATTTTAGTTACGTTATGTCCAGATTTCGGAATGATTCGTACGGTAAATGTGTTTGAGGAAGAATCGGTTTACGAACCACTGAGTATCCCCGCTGGTTTAGTGTCCCGCTAGAACACACACACACACTCACTCATTTGCTTCACAGACGAGGTAAGATAGTTTTCACACAGCTCGTTTCCTTTGAGTAGGATGGTTAGGTTAGGTTAAGTAGTCTGTCTAGAAATTGGGATCACCTGAAGATTAACCCAACCTACTCTCGGCCCCCCAGATAGTATTAGGTTGTGAGTGAATTATTTATTTTCTTGGTTGTGAGAGTCGATTCATTTATCCCATGACGTGTGGCAGGTCTGAACTGTCTTTCTCAGTTCATTTTATATTAGACATATTTTCTCCTTAACATTTTTGAGTCATCGGTTGAAAATAATCGTGATTTAATGAGTTAAGTCACCTTATTCTTTTAAACACTCACGTAGCTCATATCCCTGACACAATAACCCGTTTTGATTACACCAATCACAAGGGCGCCTCAAGCCGGGGTGGAGAGGGGGGTGAAGCCTCTCCCAACCAATCAGGAAAAGGTAATGTACTGTTAATGAGTTAGGCCAGCCAATAATGAGGTGGAATCCGTACTGTTAATGAATTGCGACAGTCAATCACTGGGGAACATTATATCATTAATGAATAGCGAGATCGATAAGGAAATGAGTGGAATCTCACGTTACTAGCAGTTGGCGTTGACGAGAGTTAGTCCTCAAGAGCGAGTTATCATGACACAGATAGACAGATCTTACTAACCTCTACATTGTATCTAAATAACCTTATTAATCTTTAATTAATGTCTAAACAATGTGATTCACGTCTTGAGTTGCTAATGAGTGTCTAAACAATAGCTATTTTTTCCTCTGGTGCTAATTGGTTACTCGTTAAATAAAGGGATACCTGAAGATGTTATAACCTTAACTCAGGGTGTTAGGTTAGGTTAGGTTAGACTGGGTTGGGTGTGGTTAGGTTAGGTCAGGTCAGGTTAGGCTAGGCTAGGTTAGGTAAGGTTAGGTTAGGCTGGGTTGGGTTGGGTCTGGTCTGGTTGGGTGTGGTTATTTTGGGGTCTGTTAGAAAAAAAAGCAAGCAAACACCCATCTTACTTGTATTCAACAGTAAAGTATAATTTTCAGTAAACTTTATATTACCAAATTCCCGTGACTAACTCTTGAAGAGAAACGAACAGACAAAACGCTTGATGACTCTTACTCGGCGACAATGAACCATATGCAGAGGAATGGGATGCAAACACGGAATTGGACGACACGAAATGAGCTCACTTAATTTATTAATGTCACATGTTGGCACGGGAATGAATCGTTCCCTGAAGATTTTGATAGAGAGATAAAGTGAGAGTAAGTGTGTATTTTCAGCCATTAAAACTGTAGGTATAAGTACATAATGCTTTCTTCCCTTATACTCTACCACAACATTAAACATACAGCTCCATTCTCCTAAGAGACATCGTGGAGATCATCCCGCCCATTTGAATCTTTAAATTCCCAACAACACTAAACTTGGGGAAAAACTCTATCTGTTGGTCTCGCCGTAGTTGATGTTTTCCTTAAAAAGAACAAGAAAAAGCTTTTAAGCCAAGCAGCGCGTCCCGGGGGAAGCAAGCACTGCATAAAATGTAACTGAGCTAAACTATGGCCCAAAATTTCGAAATTTGCTGCTGAATAACATTATGTTCTCCCTAGCGAGGTTGCATAGAAGTGGCCAGCTTCAAACCCCAACAGTTGAATGCTGGACACACTGGCTGCCACTGTGGCCAGAAAATGTTGAATGAGAGACTCGGGCTGAGGCGGTGAATGGGCGGCGATGAGCCCGAGTTCTGGCAAGTCTAGACACAGCGTCTTCACACGGCCGACTGCAACACCACGGTTTACGCCTTTGCCTCATGCACTCCGTAAGAGGCTGTGCGAACTGGCGGAGTACATATTTATACGAGTCCATGTTGGAAACTTTTTACAGCATTGCAAAATGCAAGTGTGTTTTTACTTCTTTTTTGTGAAATTGCTGTAGAGGTCAGTTGTACAATACACATCTTGTTAGGTACATATTTATACAGTCCTTTGTAGTACATGTTTATTATGTTTAGTGTCGCACTGACACCGTTGTGTGTGGCATATATTTACACACATACTTTACAGGATGTCTAAAAGAAATGTACACACACTGCCTTACATATATTCATGGAGAACGCGTAAATACTTTTATTACAGCACATCAACAAGTGAGGACAATGTGGCTGTTGTAATACAAACATTCACACAATCGCCACGAAAATCTGTAAAGCAGTGTGTGTACAGTGTTTTGAGTCACCCTGTATACTGTGGCGAATGAGGTTAAGGACCGAGGTGTGAGAAAAACATAAGATCTCGTTTCTGTGATCTCGTTGACACAGCAGAGGACCAAGAAACTGTTATTACAACCTTAATGTAATAAGTCCCTTCCATAACCCCCTCGATTTTAATAATTCCCGTTAAATGTGATAACTCCCTAAATTAAAACTCTGAAAATGACAGAAAATCAGTGCGGTCCATACGATAGAGATGGAGGGTAGGACGGAGGAATACATGCCTACCGTTTAAGCATGACCCCATCTAGGAATCTATCTGCCCGAGTAAACACGACGGGCGATGCAAATTAACGATGAAGTTTAGGCAAACTCCGTATTCACTAACGTGGTCGGCCATTCGTATGACGCGATATTTTTCCCCTATATTCCACTAACATTTATTTCCGTATCCCGTTTAATGTATTTTTTACGAGTTTTTAAAACCCATGAGCTTCAGTTTATACGAGTTTTTAAAGATCTCAGTAAACTATGTGATGTCTTTGTTGGCTGTCATTGGTGGAATTGCTTCATTGTTGGGATACTCTCACTGTTTACCTATACCCTGATGTATTTATTTTATACACCTGCACTATGTATTTTGTACCTGCATTGCCTATATACATGATGAACTATACACCTGCATTGCCTGTATACATGTTGAATTGTATACCTGCATTGCATGTACAGTATACATGCTGAATTGTATACCTACGTGCTGAACTGTATACCTGCATTGCCTGTATACATACTGAATTGTATACCCGCATTGCCTGTATACCCGCATTGCCTGTATACCCGCATTGCCTGTATAACTGCATTGCCCATATACATGATGAACTGTATACCTATTTGCTGAACTGTATACCTATTTGCTGAACTGTATACCTATTTGCTGAACTGTATACCTATTTGCTGAACTGTATACCTATTTGTTGAACTGTATACCTATTTGCTGAACTGTATACCTATTTGCTGAACTGTATACCTATTTGCTGAACTGTATACCTATTTGCTGAGCTGTATACCTATTTGCTGAACTGTATACCTACACGCTGAACTGTATACCTACACGCTGAACTGTATACCTACACGCTGAACTGTATACCTGCATTACCTATATACACGCTGAACTGTATACCTACATGCTGAAATGTATACCTATTTGCTGAACTGTATACCTATTTGCTGAACTGTATACCTATTTGCTGAACTGTATACCTATTTGCTGAGCTGTATACCTACACGCTGAACTGTATACCTATTTGCTGAACTGTATACCTACACGCTGAACTGTATACCTGCATTACCTATATACACGCAGAACTGTATACCTGCATTACCTATATACATACTGAACTGTATACCCGCATTGGCTGTATACATACTGAACTGTATACCTACATCCCGTATTGTATACCCGCATTGTCTCTATACATGCTGAACTGTATACCTACATGCTGAACTGTATACCTACATGTTGAACTGTATACCTACATGTTGAACTGTATACCTACATGCTGAACTGTATACCTGCATTTGCCTACATGCATACTGAATAAATGTAATCTTGTATGATGATTTTACTTCATAAAACTCTAACATAACTGAATCATAAGTTACATATAATAATGGCTGACAAACGGCCAGTAAAGAAAGTATTTTATATGTCTCATTTTACAAACTTTATGGCCTGTGACGCCTTACTATCAGATGGTCTGTAAGTCCTATGGGCTAAGGCAGACGCTCTTTGTTAGTTCATCTTTATATTTATTCTGGATGAGATAGGGAAGTGTATGTGTGTGATGATGATAATAATAATAATAATAATAATAATAATATTAATAATAATAATAATAATAATAATATTAATGATAATTAACAGTTTATTGAAATAGGATGGCAGCCGGAAGGCTGAAAATATACGGTTGCATAATTGGGGAATGGGTCACTTGATTTACAAATAATATACAAGTAACATAAGTGATACAAATATGATATATAATAACTAGGTGGGGAGAAGCTCAAAGTACAGGGCATTTCAACATAGTGACAGTGCAAAAAGTAAGATTGACTGGGAATGAATACACTGGTTGATTACAAGTTATTGATAATTTTTACAATGGTTGGGACTGGGCTGTTCTTATAGCGATCAGTGAGTGCTCGTATGGGCTGGATGCGGTTGTGGTGTCGAACAGCAATTCTCGGGCTAGGGATCTCGGGTGGTAGTAGGAGCCGGTGTCGAGGATGGTGCACAAGCTTCCCACCAAATTTGCAGATGAGGTCGTGGTGATGGTCAGAGAGAGCCGAGAGGGTCAGTGTGTTGAGCGTTTCTTGATATGTGGAGTAGGAAGGGGAGAGAATAATCTTGCATGTCCTCTTTTGCACTTTTTCTTGGTGTTTACGTTGTGTGGCATTTAGGGAGGAAGACTTGGCAGGGGAGGCATAGGTGAGCTTGGGAAGTATGAATGTTGAGTAAACACTGAGGAGCTCAGGTGCAGGAACTCCGAGGGACTTAGTCAGCGGAGGAGGTGGAAACGGAAACTGGAGGATTTGACAACTTCACTGACGTATTTTTTTCCAATCTAGTTTGTTGTCTATGGTGAGGCCGAGGAGCTTAGTGTGTGTGCGCGTTATATTTAAGACATACTTTTAGAAATGCTTTAATTTTTTTTTCGCTGGACGAAAGGACCCCATTCCCCACCTCCAACTCCGCCCCCACCTCCAACTCCACCTCGCAACCCACCTCCAACTCGCCCCCCACCTCCAACTCGCAACCCGCCCCCACCTCCAACCCGCCCCCCCTCCAACCCGCCCCCCACCTCCAACTCGCAACCCGCCCCCCCACCTCCAACTCACAACCCGCCCCCCACCTGCAACTCGCAACCCGCCCCCCACCTCCAACTCGCAACCTGCCCCCCACCTCCAACTCGACCCTACCTCCAAATCCACCTCCTCCCCACCCCGCAACCCACCCACCCTCTCCAGCTCAATGAAATATAACAATACACAATACTCAATCTATGCAAACTGTATGAATGACCATTTAACTTGAAACTGACATACACACAGCTGCGGCACTCTTCATACAAGCAGCTCCTGGCATACAGTCTTATATTGGTATTATTCTCTCCTACAAGGTGCATACTGAGGCGCTCTGAACGTCCCTGGACTATATGCATCTCCACTCACAACTTACACGTCTGGGATAAGAAAGTGTGCTGGTGCTCGATACATAAATCGTTGATGGTCAGCGTTTCCCACGCGAACAACACAATCACTGGGTGACGTGTTAACTAGTGTGAAGAGATATTCGGTGTTGGTAGTGTGGCTACGGCATCGTCTCGGCTGCCCACACTTGTTGATAACGCTCGAATGTCCCGCCCTAGTTACTACACACACAATCCTCACCACAGTGGTAGGCTGCCTGGATCTTCAAGTTTTGGACAAATAAAACAACTTTTTTCCTAAAAAGGGTTTTAGAACAAGTGGATGTCGTTTTCCTGATTTATAAAGAACACGTGTTTAATTTTTAATAGAAAGGAAAGTTTAGTAGGTATAAGACACACACAGTAATTGAACAATACCTCTTAATACAGTATATATTTACACTAGTTTTACTCCACCCTTTCCAAAGACGTTTCATCTTTTAATTCATTCATCATCTTATCAACTAAGTATTCACAATAACTTCGTTTCATTACTAAAATCTACTGTGATGTACCGTAAAACTATTTATGTATAGTATCTGTTTTAAACCAGCTTAAGCCTTGTACACGTCCGCCACAGAGAAGTAGTTTCATCATTTATAAAGTATTGTAGCTCCTGACACACTCACCTGCCTTAATTATGTCTTTTATTACACAACTTTAACTCTTACATCATGCCAGCTTATGTTTGTGGGTACTTACGTTAACGTATGTCTCATCATAAAACAGGGATCACTTGAAGATAAGACACCCCAGCCTATTTCACCTGAAAATTAAACACTCGAACGCTACCTGGGGAAGTTAGGTTCAGTTAAGTCAGCGTTAGAGTTGAGAAAGTGGAGGGAGCTGGGGTGTCTAATCCTCAGGTGATCCAACAAGTTATTTATTATTTGAAAGGACCACATACGTCCTCTAGACATTCATTTTCGTAAATATTTAGTTCTAATACAAAAACCTTACCCCCACCTCCCTCCCGACCTCCCTCCCTTCTTCCTTCCTTCCTTCCTTCATTCCTCCCTCCCTCCCTCCCTCCCTTCCTTCCTTCCTTCCTTCCTCCTATATAAGCATGTAAATGTACTAAAATTTGGGTACTTCATATCCAGTATCAACGTTCACCAACACTGCTAAGAGTTGTGCCAAAAGCGCCTCCTAGCGTGTTGGCCAGATAGACAGCTAGTTCTTCAGTGAGCCCCTCAGCCTTGTTGAATGATTGTCTTAACTGCTATCTCTCTCTCCCTCCCTCCCTCTTCTCTCTCGTTATCTTAGGGCGAGTGTTGGGCACATAGGTTCTGTCTCTACTCCGAGTGCCTTACACTGGCTTCATAAACCATTTTCGTCACTCGTGTATCACTAGTCCGTCATAGAGTATCTGGGGTAGTAGCTTTATAACAGGTCTTCAGAGCTCTCTAATGGTATACAAGACATCTTGGTTTACCCAGTGCTTGTCCATTCATTTCTCAGTTTATTTGAAACCAGTTGATATGCCTTCCTCACCTAATGGCCACCCACTAGAGGTGGCCATGCCGAGGGAAGGGGGCCAATGGCTTACGTAGGATCCGTCCATGGTTCTGATAGTTTTGTCTCTGGCTATTTTGAAGACAAGTACTGTTCTTGATTCTACAACTTGAACTGGTAGACCGTCCCGTAGGTCTACCTCTCTCCCTGTGAAGAAGTATTTCCTTATGTTTTTTCTTTGAGACTAGTTAGTATATATATATATATATATATATATATATATATATATATATATATATATATATATATATATATCATGTAATCACATGAAACGTGGATAGATAACCTTGATAAAATCACACGGGAAAATGGGAACAACGGTGCACCGTTGTTCCCATTTTCCCGTGTGATTTTATCAAGATTTATCTTATCCACGTTTTCATTGTGGATTTACATGATATATATATATATATATATATATATATATATATATATATATATATATATATATATATATATATATATATATATATATATATATCCAGACGTAGAGACGGAAAAAACAAACAAGAGAGCATCAGACAGGCAGATTAAGACACAAGACAGTCGAGGCTATAAACCAACATAAGCACCACGACCAACTGGACATATCAGCGTGCGTGTGTCAGTCTGACCAATAAGGCAGCGTTTCCGTGCGTCAGTCTGACCAGTAAGTCAATGTTCATATGACGCTTTATGTCAGCCTGACCAGTAAGTCAGTATCCATGTGTCAGTCAATTTGGTCAGCGTATATTGGGTGGTCACTGGTGGTGTTTACCCGCGCCTCGACGATCGCTGGCTGGCGTCGGCAGCCGCCTGGGATGGCGACAACAACAACATCATCATCTCACCTACTTTTTGTCATCACAACAGTTCGAGATAAGAAGTGCATCGGGGCATCAGGACCCGCATGCCTCTCATTCTTCGTGCATGTCAGGAATGCATTTCTGGCGACAGCGGGAGAGAGGCCGGCGTCTGGAGGTCAGTGCGGGACGACACACCCTCCGACCACTTGATCAACAGGTTTCTTTTGGGTCTTCGTGATCTTTGGTCGTGGCGAGTGGAGGACTACCAGGGGTCATGGAGGGTGAGGGCCTGTGTCTCCCAAGTGCCTGTGTCACCAGGCCCTTAGGGGAGAGACCTATGGTAGGGAGGAGACCTACAGTATGGTGGGGAGGAGACCTATGGCCGGGAGAAGACCTACAGTAAGGTGGGGAGGAGACCTATGGTAGGGAGGAGACCGCAGTGATGGTGAGAGGACCAGACTGATGTGAATTAAGGAACCAAAATGATGGGGGAGGAACCACAGCGATTGGAGAAGGAACGAGCCTGAGGAAATATTGATAGACAGGAAGAGGCTGTGTAGAGATGGGGCCTGCCAATAGGATGTACCCCTGGTTATGTATGGAACCGTAGTTGTGTGAAAGAGGACCGTAGTTGTGTGAGAGAGGACCGTATAGTAGTGTGAGAAAGGTCCCTAGTTATGCGAGAGAGGACCGTAGTTGTCTAATAAAGGACCGTAGTTGTCTAAGAAAGGACCGTATAGTTGTGTGAGAGAGAACCGTAGTTGTGTGTGAGAGGACCGTAGTTGTGTGAGGGACCACTGTAGTTGTTTGATAGAGGATCGTAGTTGTGAGAAATAAATAACCGTAGTTTTGGGCTGTGAATTTAGATATAGCCGTAGTTGTGACGTAGGATATAACCAATAAACCTGAGAACAAAACTAAGTTCTCTTTCAGTCAATTCGTAGTTGTAAAGAATTTCGTAGCATAATTCTTAAAGAGATGAGACGTAGATGTGAGTGCCAGATCGAAGCGTATAGGAAACTGTTAAAAATAATACCTATTATTTTATTGGGATAGTTTAGAGGTTGGGAAAGTAGATATTATGGTGAGAGTAGTTCTCAGTATGGTAAAGTCGATGTTAGGATGGGAAAGTGCATATCAGGATGGGAAAGTACATCTCGGGATGGGAAAGTAGATGTTAGGTTAGGAAAGTGCATATCAGGATGGGAAAGTACATGTCAGGTTGGGAAGTACATGTTAGGATGGGAAAGTAGATGTTAGGATAGGAAATTGCATACCAGGATGGGAAAGTACATCTCGGGATGGGAAAGTAGATGTTAGGTTAGGAAAGTGCACATCAAGATAGGAAAGTACATGTCAGGTTGGGAAGTACATGTTATGATGGGAAAGTACCTGACCTACTTCGTCCAGGTAATAATATGGTGTTACATCATCTCGTTTAATGAGCTGGGGTGCTTAATCTTCATGTGATAAAGACCTAAAGGGAAGGAGAAACTCTGTCCAGAATACTCATATGTACACGGAGTTAAGTGGGACTTTGTGTTAAGATTAAGTTCAGGAAAGGTTAGTCCAAGGCTGCTTATGGTGTGGGAGGCTACTAATGGGAAGGATTCTATTTAATTACTTTTCGCCACTTATAAATCTACTACCCGGTCGGTCGGTCGGTCGGTCTGTTTTCTGTTATGTGTTGTTGGCAAGGACTGGGTAAATTAGGGCACTTGAATACACCTGAACATGTTCCAGTGTTGGTCAAGTATGGATTTAAAGGAGATCATACTTGGTGGTGTCACAACAATTTCTGGCAGGTGAGTTCAACAGCTCTTACTCCTGACAATTTAACTGAGAAATTTTCTGTATTAATTCCTTCATTAGAACATAGTGGACAACAAGGACGTCAAGAGCCAGTCAGTACGTCATATCCGTTTTCACGTTCATTTCTGCCAAATTGTGGGTCTATCTGTGTCAGTAAGCAGCTTGTCCACGATCGGGATCACTGTTTTCCATATTGGCATTACGGTAATCATTGTGAGACTCGAAAATTAAGTTTGAGAAAGTCTGCCACTTCATGGATATTAATGCTGGGTTGTTCGAGTGTAAGAGTTGCCTTGGTGAGTATTCATCTCTCTTTTAGCCCTCCATTGTTCTCTCTACCTTTCCATCCTTATTTCTGTTTGTCTTTATTTCTTTCTTTATCTGGCAATGCTGGTGAATAAAGATTCACCACTTATCTTATATTTACACTGTGTGACCGTGTTGTGAACCCAAAATAAATTTGTTGTCTACATTCTAGGCGCCAAGGCCGTCAACTTGATAGACGTGGCGTCTTAGTGACAGTCTTAACATCTAGTACAGGCGAGGCAGCTTGAATACATCATGCGTAATAAAATGATAATAAAACATGATAGTCTGCCCTATTTTTTGCATCAGTTTTCTTTCATTTTTTGTCGTTTTCTCTTAAGGCGACGTCTCGGGGCCAAAACCGTCGCAGTGTTCCCAAACAGACCTAAGCCAATGATACTCCGGGAACATGACACTCTTACTAACTCCTCCCTCAACGTGTCTATTGGTCGCACACACTCGTCGTTATTTATAATTACTGTCACAGCGTCATGTCTCATCTTTACTGGGAGCTAAAGATAAACAGTGGGTGAAACTGACTGAGCTGCGTGAGGTCTCGGCGCCCTGTAAAGGTTTAGCATGAAACAGATATAAGTCCAGATGATCAACTTTACAGTGACATATAATCCCTCCACTGAGCTATAACAACAGTAACAACAAAAGGAGCCTCATTATAATTTTAATGTTATTATAATAAAAATAAAACAATAGCAAAACAGAACAAAGCTGTAAATAACAATAGAGAAACACAGAAATGGACGTAAATTATGCCGGGTTTCAAAGTAAATGAGTTATATATATATGAGTACAGATATAGGTTATGTACTCTTTAATGCAGATGCAGAATATAATTGTTTTTAGAATTTGTACCAAGACATTTATAATTACCAAAATGTACTTAGACATAAATAACCCTTTTATATAAGAAATCGTTGTTCTTGTAAAGAATTAAGTCTTATCTTGCTATAAAATAATGGACTTAACCTAATATTGACTTAGAAAATTAATTTATACGACTAACGAAACGGCACACAAAATTTAGGTCATGAATTGTGTCAAGTGTTGGAAACCCTGTGTCTTTACCAAAATATGACTTTTCACTCAAAGAATTTACTTAATTTTTACGGGCGACTGTGGAGCGCCGTACACTAACTGCAAGACGCAAACGCTTATGAATCCACTGGGTTTGTTTGTTTACGTTCGCAGCTGTGGTGATGCGCCACACCAAGTTCTCAGAAGACGCCCTGAATTTCTGTATAGGAGGGCACCCGGAGGATGAGTGTTGTCACAGGGGGGGCACGTGTCCCCTTCCCCATCAGTCGCCTATTCTCCAGTTACCTTCTTGACGTAGGCGTGAAGCCTTGTTCACTCTGAAGAGGTTTCGAAAATCAAGTTAATAACTAATCAGTAAAATCATCATGGAAGTATACATTAATTCAGCGTATATAGACAGTATGAACCTCTATAAGGACACGGACAGGTCTTTATAGACTTATAGACTGTCGTAAAGTTACTCACGTAACCAGCTGCACAGTGATTCTCAATTAAATTAAGTCAGGTTAGATCCACGCTGACCTACACTGGATAGGTAATGAGAAATTCAGTAAAACCACCATAAAAGTATGCACTGGATCAGCATGTACAGTACATAGAAAGTACAATTATACAAGTGCACTTTGACGGCAGATATACAAATAATGTAGGCTACATGTACATTGTAGGTACACAGTGAACTGGTTCAACGAAGTATAAACCCAATAATCACACCATATATTTATTTCCAGGTTATAGGTCCCAATGCTGGTGTTGCTGCTGGTGGTGTTGCTGCTGGTACTGCTGATGCTACTGCTGCTGTTACTGCTGGTGGTGGTGCCGCTGCTGGTGGTGGTGGTGCTGCTGCCGCTGCTGCTGCTGCTGCTGCTGGTTGTACTGCTAGTGCTGCTGGTGGTAGTGCTGCTGGTGCTACTGCTACTGATGATACTGCTGTTGCTACTGCAGGTGGTGGTACTGCTGCTGGTGCTGCTGCTGTTTCTGCTGCTGATATTGCTGCTGCTGCTGTTGGTGCTGCTCGTGGTGGTGGTGGTGGTGGTACTGGTGCTGCTGCTACTGATACTGATGATACTGCTGTTGCTACTGCAGGTGGTGGTGGTACTGCTGCTGGTACTACTGATGCTGCTGGTGATGCTGCTGCTGGTGATATTGCTGCTGGTGATATTGCTGCTGGTGCTCGTACTGCCGCTGCTGCTGCAGGAGGTGTTGGTTGCTTCTGGTGCTGGCTGCTGGTATTGATGGAGGTGCTGTTGGTGTTGGTGGTGTTTGCTGCTGCTGCTAGTGTTTACTGCCGCTGCTACTGGTGCTGCTGCTGGTAGTGCTACTGGTGCTGTTGGTGCTACTGCTGGATCTGGTGGTGCCGCTGTTGGTGCTGCTGCTGTTTCTACTGATTACTACTGCTGCTGGAGCTACTGCTGCTGGTGCTGTTTGGTGGTGGTGCTGCTAATGGAGATGCTGTTGCTGCTGGTGGTGTTGGCTGTTACTGCTTCTGGTAGTGCTGGTGCTACTGCTGCTGCTGGTTGTAGTGGTGCTGGTGGTGGTGGTGCTGCTGCTGCTTACACTGGTACTGCTGGTGGAGGTGCTGTTGGTGCTGCTTCTGGTGCTGCTTGTGCTGCTTCTGGTGTTGCTGCCGGTGCTGCTTCTACTGGTGCTGGTGCTATTGCTGCTTGTGCTGCTGGTGGTGCTGCTGGTGGGACTGGTGCTGGTTGGTGGCGGTGGTGCTGCTGCTGGTGCTGTTGCTGGTGATGCTGCTGGTGGTGCTGTTGCTGCTTGTACTGGTGGTGCTGCTGGTGGTGGTGCTGCTGCTACTGGTGCTGCTGCTGCTGATGGTGAGGCTGCTGCTGCTTGTGGTGCTGCTACTGGTGTTGCTGGTGCTGCTGCTAGTGGTGCTGCTGCTAGTGGTGCTGCTGGTAGTGATGCTCCTGCTATTGGTGTTGGTCCTGCCGATGCTGGTGCTACTGCTTGTGGTGTTGCTGCGGATAGTGCTGGTGCTGCTGGTGGTGTTGGTCCTACTGGTGCTGTTGCTTGTGGTGCTACAGCGGATGGTGGTGGTGCTGATGGTGCTTGTGGTGCTGCTACTGGTGTTGCTAGTGGTGCTACTGGTGTTGCTGGTAATGCTGCTGCTGGTGGTGCTGTTGCTACTTCTGCTGGTGCTAGTAGTGGTGGTGGTGCTACTGCTTCAGGGATTGGTGCTGTTGCTGCCGGTGCTGTTGCTGGTGCCGCTGATGTTGCTGTCAGTGCTTCTGTCGGTGCTGCTGCTGCTTTTGGTGCTGCTGCTTCTTCTGCTGGTACTGTTTTTGCTGGTGCTGCTGCTGCTGGTCGTAGTGGTGGTGCTGGTACTTCTGCTTCTGGTAGTGCTGCTGGTGGTGCTGTTAATGAAGGTGCTGTTGCTGGAACTTCTGGTGCTGCTGGTGGTGGAGCTACTGCTGCTTCAGGTGCTGCAACTGGTGATTGCTGGTGCTGCTATTACAGGTGTTGGTGCTGGTAGTGGTGGCGGTGCTGCTGCTGGGGGTGGTGCTGCTGCTTCTGCTAATGCTACTGGTGCTACAACTGCTGGTGCTACTGCTACTGGTAGTAGTGCTGGTGCTCTTGGTGTTTCTGGTGGTGGTGCTGCTGCTGGTGGTGCTTCTGCCGGTGGTGCTTCTGCCGATGCTGCTGGTGCTGGTGCAGCTGTTGCTTCTGCTTCTGTTGGTGCTGCTGCTGGTCGTGGTGGTGGTACTCGTGCTGCTGCTGCTGCTGCTGGTGGTGCTGCTGCCGGTGCTGCTGGTGCTGGTGCAGCTGTTACTTCTGCTTCTGTTGGTGCCGCTGCTGGTAGTCGTGATGCTGCTGGTGGTGGTGCTGGTACTGCTGTTGCTGATGGTGCTGCTGCCGGTGCTGCTGCTGCTGTTTGTGGTGCTGCTGCTGGTGCTGCTGCCATTGGTGTTGTCCTGCTGGTGCTGATGCTTGTGGTGCTGCTAGTGATGGTGCTGGTGGTGGGAATGCTATTACTGCTGGTGGTGGTTGTGCAGCTACTGGTAGTACTGCTGCTGCTGATGGTACTGTTGTTTTTGCTGCTGCTGCTGCTGCTAATGGCAGTGCTGCTGCTGCTGGTAGTGCTGTTGGTGG
The DNA here is from genome assembly GCA_958450375.1 of Homarus gammarus. NCBI lineage: Eukaryota > Metazoa > Arthropoda > Malacostraca > Decapoda > Nephropidae > Homarus > Homarus gammarus. The sequence continues at coordinate 1,694,055 of CAUDMG010003875.1, read as the reverse complement.
TGGTACTGGTGCTGCTGCTGCTGTTTCTTATGCTGCTGCTGGCTTCTGCTGCTGCGGCTACTGCTCCTGCTGCTGGTGGTGCTGCTGCTAGTGCTCTTGCTGCTGCTGGTTTCTGCTGCTGGTATTGCTGCTAGTGCTCATGCTGCTGATGCTGCTTGTGTCCCTACTGTTGGTGGTACAGCTACTGGTGGTTGTTGGAGCAGGTGCTGCTAGTGGTGGTGGTGGTGCTGATGATGATGATGATGATGTTGGTGGTGCCGTTGATGGTGTGGTGCTACTGCTGGTGGTGGTGGTGGTGGTGGTGGCGGCGGTGCGGCTGATGCTGCTGCGAGTGCTGCTGCTGTTGCTGCTATTGATGCTCTGGTGGTGTTGTTGGTGTTGCTGCCCGCGTTGCTACTAGTGATGGTGCTGCTGTTCGTGCTACTGCTGTTGCTGGTTCTGCTGATGCTGTTGGTAGTTCTCCTGCTCATGCTGCTGCTGATACTCGTGGTGCTGGTGGTTGTGGTGGTGCTGCTGATGGTCCTTCTGCTGGTAGTGCTGCTGGCGGTATTGCTGTTAGTGATGGTGCTGCTGCTAATGGTGGTGCTGCTGCTGGTGTTGCTGATGCTGGCACTGCTGCTCCTACTGGTGCTGCTGCTAGAGATGGTGCTACTGCTTGTGGTGCTGCAACTGGTGTTGCTGGTGCTGCTGTTGCTAGTGCTGCTGTTGCTAGTGCTGTTGCTTCAGGTGTTGGTCCTTCTGGCGCTCCTGCTGCGGATGGTGATGGTGCTGCTGCTGCTGCTGCTTATACTAATGGTTTCTGCTGCTGCCGGTGCTGCTGCTGGTCGTGGTGCTGCTGCTGGTGGTCTTGGTGCTTCTGCTGGTGGTGGTGGTGCTGCTGCTGGTGGATCTGCTGGTGCAGCTGCTACTTCTGCTTCTGTTGGTGCTGCTGCTTCTGTTAGTGCTGCTGCTGCTGGTCGTAGTGGTGGTGCTGGTGCTGCTACTGCAGCTTACGGTGCCACTGCTGCTATTGGTGATGCTGCTGCTAATACTGGTGGTGGTGGTTCTGCTGCCGGTGGTGCTGCTGGTGCTGCTGGTGCTGCTGCTGCTGCTAATGATGCTACTACTCGTGGTACTGCTGCTGCAGGCTGTTGGTGGTGGTGCTACAGCTGCTGCTACTTCTGTTGGTGCTGCTGGTGATGGTATTGTATTACTGATGCTGGTGCTACTGCTGCTTTTGGTGCTGCTGCTGTTGGGGCTGTTGCTGCTGCTATTGGTGTTGGTGCGGTGCTGGTGGCGATGCGGCTGATGCTGCTGCTCGTTCTGTTGGTTTTGCTGCTGGTGCTGCTGTTTGTGCTGCTGCTGTTGCTGTTCGTGCTGTTGCTGGAGGTGGTGCTGCTTGTTGGTGCTGCTAGTGCTGGTATTGTATTACTGATGCTGGTGCTACTGCTGGTTTTGGTGCTGCTGCTGTTGGGGCTGCTGCTATTGTTGGTGCGGTGGCGGTGCGGTTGCTGCGAGTGCTGATGCTGCTGCAACTGGTGCTCTAGAAGTGGTGTTGCTGCTCGTGTTGCTACTAGTGATGGTGCTGCTGCTACTGGTGCTCTGGTGGTAGTGCTGCTGCTCGTACTACTACTGCTGTTGGCTCTGCTGCTGCTCGTGCTGTTGCTGTTGGTAATTCTGCACATACTGCTGCTGGTGGTGCTGCTACTAGTCCTGCTGCTGGTAGTGCTGCTGTCGGTGCTGCTGCTAGTGATGGTGCTGCTGCTGGTATTGCTGCTGGTAGTGCTGCTAGTGATGGTGCTACTGCTAGTGATGGTGCTACTGCTTGTGGTGCTGCAACTAGTGATGCTGGTGCTGGTTCTTCTGCTGCTGGTGCTGCTGCGGATGGTGCTGCTGCTGCGGATGGTGGTGCTGCTGCTGCTGCTGCTGCTATTGCTACTGCTGATACAGGTGCTACTGCTGATGCTGCTGCTGTTGGTCTTGGTGTTTCTGGTGTGGTGGTGGTGGTGCTGCTGCTGGTGGTGCTGCTAGTGCTACTGCTGATACAGGTGCTACTGCTGATGCTGCTGCTGTTGGTCTTGGTGTTTCTGGTGTGGTGGTGGTGCTACTGCTGCTGGTGGTGCTGCTAGTGCTACTGCTGATGCAGGTGCTACTGCTGTTGCTGGTGGTGGTGCTGCTGCTGTTGGTCTTGGTGTTTCTGGTGTGGTGCTGCTGCTGGTGGTGGTGGTGCTGCTAGTGGTGTTCCTGTTGGTGCTGCTACTGGTGGTGCTGTTGCTAGTGGTGTTCCTGTTGGTGCTACTGATGTTTCTGATGCTGCTGGTTTTGCTGCTGCTGCTGCTGCTGGTATTGTTGCTGGTACAGCTGTTGTTGTTGCTGCTGCTTGTGTTGCTGCTGCTGGTATTGGTGCTGTTGCTGCTACTGCAGGTATTGTTGCTGGTACAGCTGTTGTTGCTGCTGCTGTTATCCATCTTTTACAGTTTGTTTCTGACAGTTCTGACTTTCCCCTCCGATACTGTGTTGACCCTGGACAGGAACACAACAACAAGGACACGCCCGTGTCCCGTGAGCCATCCACCCTCGGATGGCTTATTGGGATTATAATGAATCCCTTTATTCAACATTGTTATCATTCAAGTCACGACGCGTTGTTTTGCATCTCTTCCAGCACAACTGCGTAGTTTGGTGTTGCGTGCGTGGCAGAACTGGCTTGTTCGTTTCATAATATATAAAAGGCTCGTCAGTTGATCATATTTGCTCCTCGCAATGCAAGAAAATTTACTCATATGATTAACACTAAGTAAATTTAGTTGTCATCATCACGAGCACCAGGCAGGTCATGGGGTCACGGTGTTCGACACTTGGGCCTCTGTTTCTCTTTTTACTTTTATCCACTTCACCACATATCGACTCGTTAGCTGCTTCGGCGATCGGTCGCGTCTCTGTTCACTGTTGGCAAGTACTTGGCATGCACCGGCTCCTGAATGTACCTGAACCTGCTCCAGTGTTGGTCAAGTCTGGCCTTAAAAGAGTTCACACTCGGTGCCGTCACAACACTTTCTGGTAGATTGTTCCAAGAGTTCACAACTCTCACTCCGAAAAAGTTTGCCCTCACAGTTTTCTGGACCTGCGGCTTCTTCAATCTTGAACTGTAACCCCTTGTGGGGCGAGTGTCTGCCAGCTCCAAGTAAGGATACTCGACTGAGTAGTTCCCCTTGAGATGCTTATACACCTCAATTAGGTCGCCCCTTGCCCGGCTGTAGTATAAGCTAGGCAAGTTTAGGCCCTCCAATCTCTCAGGGTAGTTGAGATGCCGAAGTGCAGGCACCAGTCTGGTGGCCCTACTTTGAACATTTCCAACCAACTGACAGTCCCTAGCATATCTCGGGTACCAGACGGGGTGATAGTACTCCAGACGGAGAAGCACTTCACTCTTACCAACGGTAAGGAGGCTTATCATATGTCCCAACGGGATGAAGAAACTGCACTATTTGAGACTGAATGTGAGAAGGACTTAGGTGTGTATGTTGACAATGAGCTGAAGTTCTCGGGCCATTGCGAGAAGAAGGTAAATCAGGCAAATAAATTATTGGGTCTTCTAAGAAGGTCGTTCAGATATCTAGACGGTCCGTCCCTCGTAACGATCTTCAAGAGTGAAGTGCTTCCCCATCTGAAGTACTGTCACCCCGTCTGGTACCCGAGATATGCTAGGGACTGTCAGTTGGTTGAATATGTTAAAAGGAGGGCCACCAGACTGGTCTTGTTTAGCAAAGATAACCACACCCCTCTTGCAAGTTTCTTGAGAAAGGTTCGTAAATGAGTCCTATCCAGCAATACTGAACTCGCATTCCTCTGGGTCGCTTCTCCTGTTCTTGTACAACAGTTCTACAACTATGAGTCCTGTATTTGGTTTCCCTTATCTTTAGTGAGTCTGGGAAGGGGATAGGTGGAGCTCTGAGAGGGGGATAGATGGAGGTTTAGGAGTGGGATAGATGAGGGTCTGGGAGGGGGATTGATGGAGCTTTGAGAGGCTTTTTTTAATGGGGGTCTGGGAGGGGTATAGATGGGAATTTGGGAGGGGGGTAGATGGGGGTCTGGGAGGCGGATAGTTGGAGGTCTGGGAAGGGGATAAATGGAGGTTAGGGAGGGGGATGAATGGGCGTCTGGAAAGGGGAGATGGGGGGTCTGGGAAGCCGATAGATGGAGGGCTGAAAGGGGATAGATGGAGATTTGGGAAGGGGATATATGGAGGTCTGGGGATAGATAGAGGTCTGGGAAGGTGATAGATGGAGGTTTGGGAGGGGGATAGATGGGGGATCTGGGAGGGGTATAGATGGGAGTCTGGGTGGGGGATAGATGAAGGTGTGGAAGGGGGATATAAACTGGGAGGGTGATTAATGGGTGTCTGAGAGGGGGATAGATGGCTCTCTGGGAAGGGGATAGATGGAGGTCTGGTAAGGGGATAGATGGAGGTTCGGGAACGGGATAGATGGCGGGGGGGGGGGGGGGTCTGGGAGAAGTACTTATGTGACCAACATCCAGGATTACCTAAATTTAGAATAGTCTTGTGATTTTTTTATGCTTATACTCAGGTGGCTTTTTGTAATACAGGTTGCAGACTGCGCTACTTTAGGACACATACCCGGGGTAATTGTTTTTCTGGCAGGAACTACAGCAGTTCTTGATGCTATCCTTTAAATCATAAATATCTTTTGCGTATTGTTTTTAAGACTTGTTGACTTTGTTTACCAACCTTCCCAAGTCTGCATTGGTATATTATACAATACTGTGTCAGGTTGGTTAGCCTTATGCTCCAGTAACCTGTGATATAAAATTCCCCTGGCCGAGGAACTCCATCTACAGTTTGTGGAACCTTTGTATTGTAAGGTGTGAGGCTTGTGCTTAAGAGTAGTCCTGTAGTTTATTTTTCAGATGATTGAAAGAGATGCACTTGCTTCTGGAAATCTTAAAGAGAATTATACAACAGCATTCCACCTGAGTTTCTATGGAATTTTGATAAATTGACTTATTTTTTCCTGCATTACAGAGCCCTTCAAACAAAGGGCTGTTCTGAGTGATTATATCAATATTTGTCTCTTTCTTAAGAGACCTTTATTCACTTTAGCCACAAGTTATTGTCATCTTAGACTTTATACCTAATGTTTTAAGTCTTTTTACTCCCATCACTTATTTATCATTACTGAAGTTCTTATACTTCTATTACTTCATAGAATCAGTCATGCTATGTTAACAACTTACTTCCAGGCATGGCGGTGGTAATTATAAACATTCTTAAATATACAGGACAGCACATTACTTACTTATTGATCCTTCGAAGGTAAATGAATCTTAATTTCATATTAAAAGACTTTATTCCCACAATAGCTTAGCAGAAACACAAAAAGGAATTATCATGTATCCTTACTTGTATCTGCTTCCCTCATTGCCCGCTATGAAAATCATCTATAAAAGATTTTGAGTTTTGATTCTCAAAGATACTCGTATAGTTTATTTTTTCAATTATAACTACAGATAAGAGACTGTATTTAATTATAGTATCCTGAATATAAAATCAATACTCATTTGGATGCAGAGGAATTCTCACATCTCCATTTAGAAAGGTAAATTTAATGCAAGAATCTTTGAGAATCTCTTGTGATGGCAGTATCTACCTACCTGTACATACAGTATACGGTAGCTATAATTTGAGAACTTTGTACAGCAATAGTTTAACAAATTACCTTCATTTTCAGTAATTTATATTTTACGTGTTCACAACTTGCTTTGTAACCAAGGAATTTTTCTTCTGGATAAACTTTTGTAATTGTTTTTTTTTTCAAATGTTGTACATGTTATAAATTATTTTCAAGGCCGTGTAACTTCAAGGGGGTATGTGATGTTTGTGGCAACCTGGAGATGTGTGAGGCTCTTAAGAGCTATTTGTCTCTGAGGAGGCTGTTTGATGCTCCCATAAGGTCTACGTGATGTTTCTAGGGGTGCTCATAAGTTGCTAGTTGTGTACAGCTAGTAAGGGCTATGAGATGACACCAAAGGCTGTCGGTCACTGCTAGGGGCTGTGAGGCTGCCAAGGGCTGGGAGCTGAGGCTTGTCTGAGCCCCCTACTATAGAGATAGGCGAGACACGTCGACCAGGTTGGGTCGCCTTTATGGGACCCTGTGTACACAGGTTGTAGTACCATAAGGGCAACCTAACCTAGCAGTAACCTGGTGTCAATCATTACAATAAATATTTGTATAGTAACTTCATGTCGTATAAATGAAAAAAAAAAAATACTCTTTGTTTATAATAATCCTAATAAAAAAGCTGAAAAAAAAGGGTTCCAAAGGCAAAAATGATAAGAGCCAATTTTTATACTTTCCCGAAAAGTAGATACTTACAATCTTTTGAGAATCCGAATTTACGATCTTTCTAATTGTCGTAAGTTCGAACTTAAGAGAAAAAAAATAACTTAATAGATACTTAAGAGAAAAAAATAACACGATTTTTCTAATTCTCAGAAGATCGTAAGTATCTATTTTTAAGTTATTTCTTCTCTTAAGTTCTAACTTACGACAATTAGAAAGATCGTAAATTCGGATTCTCAAAAGATTGTAAGTATCTACTTTTCGGGAAGTAGATTATCGACATTTTGGGGAAATATTTCCTAATTTTCCGAAGTAGATTATCATAGAAAACGGGAAATTTGTATCACAGAAAATGGGAAATATCTACTTTCCGGGAAAGTTGGTTATCTACTTTCCCGAATAGTAGATTATCTACTTTTCAGGAAAGTAGATTATCAACTTTTCTGGGAAGTAAATTATCGACTTTTGGGGAAATATTACCTAATTTTGCGAAGTAGATTATCATAGAAAACGGGAAATTTGTATCATAGAAAATGGGAAATATCTACTTTCCGGGAAAGTTGGTTATCTACTTTCCCGAAAAGTAGATAATCTTATCTACTTTTCGGGAAAGTAGATTATCGACTTTTCGGGGAAGTAGATTATCGACTTTTTGGTAAAATATTACCTACTTTTAAAAAGTAAATTATCATAACCAACTTTCCCGGAGAGTAGATATTTCCCATTTTCTGTGATACAAATTTCCCGTTTTCTATGATAATCTACTTCAGAAAATTAGGTAATATTTCCCCAAAAGTCGATAATCTACTTCCCCAAAAAGTTGATAATCTACTTTCCTGAAAAGTAGATAATCTACTATTCGGGAAAGTAGATAACCAACTTTCCCAGAAAGTAGATATTTCCCATTTTCTGTGATACAAATTTCCCGTTTTCTATGATAATCTACTTCAGAAAATTAGGTAATATTTCCCCAAAAGTCGATAATCTACTTCCCCAAAAAGTTGATAATCTACTTTCCTGAAAAGTAGATAATCTACTATTCGGGAAAGTAGATAACCAACTTTCCCAGAAAGTAGATATTTCCCATTTTTTTTTATACAAATTTCCCGTTTTCTATGATAATCTACTTCGGAAAATTAGGAAATATTTCCCCAAAAGTCGATAATCTACTTCCCCAAAATGTCGATAATCTACTTTCCCGAAAAGTAGATACTTACGATCTTTTGAGAATTAGAAAGATCGTGAGTTATTTTTTTCTCTTAAGGTCGAACTTAAGACAATTAGAAAGATCGTAAGTCATTTTTTCTCTTAAGCTCGAACTTACGATCTTTTGAGAACCACTAAGATCGTAAGTTTGAACTTAAGAAAAAAATCACTTACGATCTTTGGAGATTTAGAAGAAAAAAAGTATGTTTTGTTCCACTAAAAAACTTTCGGTTTTCGGTTTTAAAAATTTTGGATAAGGGATTGTGAACCTGTATTTTATTTCCTTAACATATTTGTACAGTATATTGAATCCCACATCATTAAGTTAAACCTCTGAATAACTATAATAATTATATATAAAACTCACGCCCAAATTAGCATACTAACTAACCATTAGTGTAAATTACGGAGAAAAGTGATTACCAGTATGTTCTACTTACTGTAACTTTCAGTAATTTGTTAGTCTAAAATTCTAATCAGTACATTGTGATCATGACACAGAAAGAACATCCACTTGAGTACACAGTTCTTTACCCAATATAAAACACAACAACGATCAACCATCTAAGTTTAAGGAAACAGTAACCTAGTTTTTCAGTCTCCTGACTTTAACATGAGCTCATTAACTTCACCACAAAGGCACCATGGGGTGTGGGGGACACTGCATAATATTGTGGTTTCTAAATTTCATGGAGGTATATGCCCCCAATGCCCCCTGGCCCCAATGCTGATGACCACTTGAATCGTATTAGAGGACCCTGGAAAAAATATGAACTAATGAGAATCTTTAGCTGGGATTTCTATATTCATTAGTACAGAATTACCATACTGGTAAAAATAATATGGTATAATAAATGATTTTTGCATGTCTTCAAATAGTATATGTATGAATCATATTGGTTCATAAAGGCTAGTCCCTTAAACTGTTGGTTGACTTTAAGCATAAAACACTATTCACAGCCGGACCTTGACTCTCTTTAACACCCAAAACAAACTTACACTTGTCACTTGTGATGTATCATTAAATCACTAGTGGAAAGCCTTCATAGTAAGAAAATATTTGCACATATTCCTCTATAATAGGGGTCACCAAACTTTTTTCACAGTGGGCCAGATAACTGAAAGAATGACGAGCGCGGGCCGCATAATCAATCTGTTCAATACTTGCAAGCCAGAACGAAAGCTCTGGTAACGTCAAAGAGTAGGCGGAGCTACCACGAGCCGGGGAAGGACTTGGGATCTGGCCCGCGGGCCGTAGTTTGGTGACCCCTGCTCTATAAGAATGGTCTACAGGTACCACATATAAAGAAGAAAGACTTTATCTCACACGGGTAACATATTACCATGTCATCATACGAGTACAATACATCTAAAATAACTTGATACTCCCAATATGAAACTCTTTAATTAAAGTCAAGAGATCCAGCCTCCACAGGCTGTAAATCAAGTAGTACAGTAAAACCTCGATTAACCGACTTACGGATTAACCGCCGATCCCAGACCCCTAAAATAAATAAATAAATAATATAATATATATATATATATATATTTCATGTAAATCCACAATGAAAACGTGGATAAGATAAATCTTGATAAAATCACACGGGAGAATGGAAACAACGGAGTACCTTAGCTTTCGTCTTTATTCAAGACATCTTCAGAGGCAACTGGATTACATGGACAGAGAGAGGCTTAAATATACAGGGTGACCTTAAAAACATGAGGTCAGGTCATAATGATGACATCCACTAATCCACACACCAACACCATCACACACGTAGAGGAGCTTAAGAGAAGGGGGTGACGTGACTAGTCAGGAATAGCCCAAGTTTGAATGTAAATGGAAGTGTTTATTGTATTCCATGTAGCAAATGTAATTGTAATTATGTAGGTCAGACAGGAAAAACTCTGCAGCTCAGAATCAAACAACATAAGTATAATATCAGAACAGCATCTGAAAGCAGTGCCTTGTTCGTTCATGTTAGGAATAATAATCACCCCATTGCTTGGGAAAAAAGCTTAGAAGTATTCAAATCATCTTGTGTCACAGAAAGACTTCTGGTTGAAGCTAGTTTGATTAAGGAATTAAAATCTATAAACCTTAGTGATGGTCAGTTCAAAACTGATAATATGTTACATAAATTTATTTGTCAGTGGCCCAAGGTTAAAAATGCTTTGAAAACCTTTGATCTAGATGTATGATAGTTATTTTGTGGGTCCCTTATTTGTGACCTGACCTGACTAGTCACGTCACCCCCTTCTCTTAAGCTCCTCTACGTGTGTGATGGTGTTGGTGTGTGGATTAGTGGATGTCATCATTATGACCTGACCTCATGTTTTTAAGGTCACCCTGTATATTTAAGCCTCTCTCTGTCTATGTAATCCAGTTGCCTCTGAAGATGTCTTGAATAAAGACGAAAGCTAAGGTGCTCCGTTGTTTCCATTCTCCCGTGTGATTTTATCAATATATATATATATATATATATATATATATATATATATATATATATATATATATATATATATATATATATGCAAGTAAATCACTGTAGGTGCGCGTGATCTAGGTATATGCTGATAACCACCAGGAAAGAAGAAAACACGAAGTTCCCAAGCGCTTTCGTGTAATTCACATCTTCAGGGGTGAGTACAGACTAGTCTGTACTCACCCCTGAAGATGTGAATTACACGAAAGCGCTTGGGAACTTCGTGTTTTCTTCTTTCCTGGTGGTTATCAGCATATATATATATATATATATATATATATATATAATTTTTTTTTTTTTTTTACGGGGATTAGCCCACCCGGGCACAGGTCACTGACCCACATCAGGGCCTGGGGAGCGAAAATCTACTACTACTACTACTACTACCACTACTACTAATAATAATAATAATAAAGAATCATAAAGAAATGCAAAAATGAAAAAAAAAATCAAGTGAGAAACAATATATGTATGTTGTGTTGTCAATAGTAAGTGAAACAATTGAGACCCTACAACTGTGTGTAAATGAGACAAAGTCAGATCAGCAACCTGGGACTTGGTCACAATTTTCGTGATGCCATAATCATGTTCTTTGACTTTTCGTTTTTTTATTCACGGTTTCTGTGCTGGTTCATATTTATTTACTAAAGTTGTTAATATTTTAAAGCAAATGCTATTGAAATAGGAATGGCAAATGAATAGAGGGACTTAAATGAGGTAGGCGAGGGATAGGTACTTTAAAATGTATGTTTTATTTCCGTAGACTTTAATTACTATTAACCGACCTTTTGTATAATCCGTCGGCCCCTTCCCCCCATATGTTGGCGGTTAATCGAGGTTTTACTGTAAATTAATAGTTACTGTATATGAAATTCATCAACTTCTTTAGATTTATGTGTACTTTAGGAAGTTATATATGAAATAATGACATAGTATCTACCACCTAACTATTGTGGGCGCCTTGTTGTTATTCAGCTGATGAAGATTGCATTCGTACTGTAGAGGATGATGATGATGTTTAAGTAAAATTGTCATACAGGTTTACAAATGGAAGATCATGTTTAAAACTACAGTATGCAGTTATACAGTTCAGCATAAATATAGTCAATGTAGGTACAGTACAGTGGTCCCTCGGTTAACAAACACAATTCGTTCCAGAAGGTTGTTCGTTAACCAAAACCATCGTTTCAATGGGATTTTGGGTAATTGGTTCCAGCTCACCGAAAATTACGTACAAAGTAAAAAATGGGGTGTGTATGTAGAAGGCTCCTGGTTGATGATGCTGATGTGAATTTGAAGTGGGAGGTGGAGGAGGTGAAGGAAGTGGGGGTGAAGGAGAAGCATTTTACTGCTTCTTGGAGGGCGAGTCACCTTCCATTAAAATGTCAGGAACCTCTGGACTGGCAGATTCTCCAGCAGGAAAATCGTCTCTCCTTTTTGAAGTTGAAGGCTGAGGGCTAGCATCTTTCTCCCATTGCCTTTCAGAGAAGAAACTGTCAATTTTTCTTTGTGGTGCATTTCTCCTCCTCATCATTAGCTGATTTTTGAAGGAGAGCACTTTGTCCTCAACATTACACAAAATAGGTTCTGTTGTTTCCGCATCTGGGTGCCTTGAAGCCAGTTTCTTGAACTTCTCCCAGTAGTGAACAACACCTTTTAAATCTGAAGAAGACATATGGTCAATACTTTCCCTTTCCTCCTCACTACTGTCAGCTTCTAACATCTCATCCAGTTGCTGCAAGTCTTCAGGAGTAAGTTCCTGCTCATGAGACATCACAAGCTCTTCCACATCATCCTCCTCCACTTTGAGGCCTGACCACGAACACAATCTCCTTGTCCAACTCCGCTTCTTCCTCAAATCCCTCAAAATCGTGGACTGCTGATGGCCATAGTGCTTTCCATGCAGAATTGAGGGATCTAATGGAGACTTCTCGCCATAATGACACAATCAATTTTACAGCCTCCAGGATGTTGAATTGAGTCTTCCAAAACTGTGCCAGTGTTAGTTCAGGATCAGTGAAAGTTGCCTGATAACACCTCCTGAACATTTTCTTCATGTACAGCTTTTTGAAGTTGCTGATCACATTCTGGTCCATTGGCTGTATAATTGATGTAGTGTTGGGAGGCAAAAACACTTTGACAAAGTCAAATCGAGCTCCAAAGTTCTGGCAAGTTGAGGGTCATGACCAGGGGCATTATCCATGAGAAGAGCCTTTAAAGGAAGTTTATTGGTGGTTAGGTAGCTCTTGACAGAAGGGCAATACACCTCAACAGCCCATTCATTAAAGAGCTGTCTTGTCACCCATGCCTTACGGTTGAACTTCCAATAAACTCCAAGTTGTCCTCTTATCACCTTTTGTTGCTTGAACACCCTGGGGTCCTCAGAGTGGTAGACAAGCATAGGCTTCAGTCGGAAATCCCCTGAAACATTGGCACCAAGCAATAGAGTGAGACGGTCCTTCATGGGTTTATGCCCAAGTAAAGTGGCTTCATCTCTGGTGATGAATGTCCTTTTGAGCATTTTCTTCCAGAGCAGCCCAGTTTTGTCCACATTGAACACTTGCTGTGGAAGATAATTTTCTTCCTCCACCAGTTCCTTAAAGTCCACTACAAATTTGGCTGCTGCTCCTTTATCTGCACTGGCAGCCTCATCATGCCTAATAACACTGAAAATGTCACTTCTTTTCTTAAATTTTTCAAACCAGCCCTTGCTGGTCCTAAACTTTTCAAACTCTGTGCCTGAAGAACCAGGTTGCTCTTCCTTCAAATGTTCGTAAATTTCCCTGGCTCTTTCACAAATAAATTCCGCCGAAATTGAATATCCTTTCATTTGTTTTTCCTTAATCCAAATGAAAAGTAACCTCGCTTTCTGCAATTAAGGATCTACCTTTAAACACTGGTAGATTTGTCTCTCACTTTCACTTCTTTGAACTTGTCTTTCTGTGCAAGAATTGGCGACACAGTTGATGCTGACATGCCATATTCTTTACTAAGCACATTTGTTCTAACGCCTTCTTCATGTTTCTTTATGATTTCCTGTTTTACCTGGATTGAAATCGCCTTTCTAGATTTCTTTGGATCCCTGCTGGATTCAATAACAATTTCAACACTAAAATTTTAAGTTTAATTGCTGTAAATAAAGATTACAGGGTATTTTATTTAAATCAACACTGCACTGCGCTATATATTATCAATATGTTAAATAAATTTCAGAATGACCAATAATTGTACTGTACTGTAAAAATGTAAAAATAGTTTATGTTCAAGAGAGTCACAACAAGATGTTACCTCCACTGACCAGAGATACGACTGACACCTTGGTGGGTGAATCAAGTGGCAGATTGGCGCACCAAAAACTAGTTTCCTGTACTGTAATTATGTTAAATAAGTGTTAAAATGACTAAATATTTTAATATAAAACTTGGAAAATTATTGAATAGTACAACCTTCTTGGTGTTTACTCAAATGGGAACGAATTTAAACCCTAGAACCGATTACTGTATTGGCGGACTAATATTCCAGAGGGTGAGCAAGCGAAAAAATGTTGACATGATTTCGGAAGAATTTCGTTAACCGAATTTTTGTTCGTTAACCGAATTAAAGATTCTTATGGAAGGTAATTCGTTAACCGAAATTTCGTTACCCAAGGCGTTCGTTAACCAAGGGATCACTGTACTATATACAGTGTAGGCCATGGGAGTACTGTATACAGTTTCCTGTGAGCCGAGACATTGCAACAACTGTAAACAGCAAGGCAACTTGACCAAGGATAGCCGACAAAGCTGTCAGGTACTTATTTCCAGTAAGGTTTCTGCTTTATCTCAGTAACTCGATATGCCTTGCTGTATAGCATGGGGATGTTCTACTCTTCCAGAAAGAGGCAAAGTAATGCACGAGTTCCCATGAGACCAAAATAAGAGGCAACAATGGGAAGTAAAAGTGTGGCGAGAAAACTGGAGCACGAACAACAACTCTTCTCTTAACTCAAGAAGTATGCAGAATTTTTCATGTACAGTCCCCCCAAAAATTATCTATAGATTTTCCTTCGCTAAAATTTGAAATGCTAAACGAAATGCTTTGATATGATCCCCAGTGCTCACCATATCAGCAACAACTAGATGTGGGGATAGGATTGGGGGAGGGAGTCGTCCATGTATGGCATACTAGATACTTCAATATAACAATACTAATGTACAGTATGTATCATTCTGGGTAGAAACAAGGCATATGTAAATAAGCCACTGACTGATTACAATAACACTGCAATGTACATTAAATGGAAGTGTTTCAGAACATCAAAACTGAGACCGAGACCTTAAAATGGACATTTACCATTTAAAGCTTTGAAGTTTCATTCATACTGAGTTTCACAATATGCCTAAACTCATGTTGTTGATGGTATGTCCAATTTATGAAGAATAACTAAGCAAATACTGTAGTACTGTACTTGATATTAGAATGAACAGCTACAGAAGTATATAATACAGTTGTACCCCACTTAACGCGGTTAATTGAACCTACAGGGTACTGCGTTAAGTGAACAACAGAACATATGGGATTAATTCCAATAGAGACTGGCCCGACCCCCAAACTCCACATTTTGACGACACACAACTATGTTGTAGTAAAAATATTATCTTAACTTTATGATGGTATGCACACACAATAAATAATTAAGAGAAATATCAATAATATTAGGTTTTTTAACACTTACATTAGTAGAAAAGATGGCTGGGCACACGGGGATGGGGGGGATTGGTTCCAAGGCAGAGGGCAGATTATTGGCCCTCACCTGTATCACTTGTATCAATTGTATCACTATCCACCACAGAGGCTTGCAGGGCCTCTTTGTCAAACCCCTCAAAGTCCATATAAGTCCATATCCTCACTATAATTATCACTATCACTGACTTGGGCCGGCTGTGGTGGGTGGCGTGTGAAGAACTCGGTAATGTTTTGATGACTGGGTGACCTTGTGCGCATTGTGCCTGCGCCGCTTCCCGCGTATATGAGTAGATGAACCGCGTTAAGTGAAAGTTCGGTTCTGGCGAGGCACCGCGTATATGAGAAATCGCGTTAAGTGAAACCTCGTTAAGCGGGGTACAACTGTACAGTATACCGGTCTACATGGGATACGGCATTGGTCTAACACCAAAATAAGGTTTCAATTCAAGGGACTTTCAGGCAACCAGGTATAGTAAGACATTTGTGG
Organism: Homarus gammarus; assembly: GCA_958450375.1. Lineage (NCBI taxonomy): Eukaryota > Metazoa > Arthropoda > Malacostraca > Decapoda > Nephropidae > Homarus > Homarus gammarus. The sequence continues at coordinate 1,678,810 of CAUDMG010003875.1, read as the reverse complement.
TAGTAAATTTAAGTGTGGCACCAGTTGTTTCATGGTTGTGGCTCCTAACCTATAGCGATACAGTAGGTTCACTCACCCCAGTTCACCGTGCTATCACAGAGTTACATATATCCTCGTTGTAAAGGGCAATGATAGCACCTCTCACATCTTGTGATTATCTTCCCAATAATTCCTTGCTCCATTCAATGTAAGATCCCATTGATGACTGGTACAGTGTTGGTATCCATTTACAACGTCCACTCGAGTCAGGTACAATATGATCTGAAGCCTCGGAGGATTCATATTGTTCAGAAGCATATACGTACTCACTTATGCTCAAAGGTTGCAAATGTAGAAGTACCAATTGTTCAGAAACAGCTTGAGTAACAATGCTCAGAAAGCCTCGAATCACATCAACCTCATGGCTAACGATACTGTACATTTTTAAAGGGACTGTACTTTTAGTGTGAAAAAAGTTGCATGAAGGTATTCCTCAAAGTTGAGAAACTCTTAAGAGAGGTTCAGGGCAAGTTAAGAAGTGAGAGAAACTTATTGGAGGCAAATAATTGCAGCAAAAATGTGCAAAAAAAAACATGGATCTACCCTTCTGTCATGAAATTAGGAAACTGTCTCTTTGCAGGTTTTTCAAAGTGAGAATATATATTTCTGCATGGAAACAGCAAAACATTCCTAAACATGATATGCAACAAGGGAAGTCAAGAAGTGAACTGGGAAGCAAGAATTCGGTAAAGCGACTTGCTGTAAAGAAATACAGTATAAATAAATGGTGCATGGATATTGATTAACATTGATTTACCTCTGTGTATAGTATACAGTATATAAAATACTGTATTTGTCAATTTGGTAATAATGTGGGAGACAGCCCGAGAAGACTTCTCACCCACTGAGTAACAACATAGTGCCTGTGTTTTGATTGGCCACCCAAACTCTATCTACGGTTCTGTCCATCCCTAGAAAGACCATTAAAAAAGTGCCATTTATGATTTACCATATATATATCATGAGTGATTAGCTTGTCTACACACAATATTTAGATACTGTCATAAAAGGATGGTTCCTCTCCCTACATTTTCTGGAGCAGTGTTGATATAATGATATTTAATACATCTCACAGGAGACTTGGAGAACAGACCTCATGCCCTCCCATTTTCTGAAAATTACTGCTAAGTCACTTACAATATTACCAAACTAAAAATAAGAAAATTTCATATACAGTATATACTTCAGTATGTTCACAGACTGCTCAAGTTTTGGCACATGTGTCTTTGCACTGTCACTAGACTGTTAACAATATAAGATCTATCAGGCATGTACAGTAATTTGATCTTAATTTTGTAGGAAAAATAGCAAATAAAAAGTAATACAATATTCATCAAACTAGATACTTATTTACATTCCATAACCATCTTTCTAAAACATAAGAAGGTAACTCCAACTAAATTCACAAATAAACATCTCCATACACCTACACAATAATAATAACACTTTTTGCATATATTTTCACTCGCTTAACTAAAATATACTACAGTAGTTATGTGACATTCAAGAACAGGGGTCACGGTTAACCAGCTACCTCATGAAAAACCTCGATGGAAAGCCTAATTCTTACCTCAAGAAAAAGGAATTTTATTTTTTCAGTTTTGGGGGTTTTCACTAGTTTTCCATAAATTAATTAAGACACTCCATCCCTTTCCAATCGATGATGACATTTTGCATTTAAACTGTTAACAAACTCTTCCCAGCAGTGAATGCTAAGCTATGGAATGTTTGCCAATGATCTTTCCACACAAACTGTCAGTTGCACATGACCACCAGTAAGCCAACATGTGCTAAGGTTGTGTGGTAACTGTTAAGAGATTATATCTGATGAAGAGAAGATTAGAGACTTTTTATTTGACCATCAACTTTTTATAGTGTGTCAAGTGTCCAAATACTGATTCTGTTATTGAATTGAACAATAAAACATTGTTATAAATACAAGAAAATACTGTAGAGCAGAAAACCCATAGGAACCTAATTAGAAAAAGATGCTGCCAGTTCAGAATTAGCGAATATAAAGGCACAGCTTTTGAAAAGGCAAAAATTATGGATCTCCCAAGTGAAGACAGTATAAATATTTCATAATTTCTTTGCTTGCTAAGTGTTAATACATTAGCCTGGTGATTGGCAAAAAGTTCTTTAATACTGTTATACTCAGTTCTATCATTTTAATGTTTGTTTGAGGGCATTTTGAAAGTAAAATAAAGGGGGTCCCTGGGTTACGAACAGGTTCCGTTCCTGAGGACGTTCGTAAGTCAGATTTGTACGTAAGTCGGAACACATGCTATGTGCATACCGTACTTACAGAACAATGTTTACAGTAAATCCTACTAGTATATCATAACCAAAGTTCTTATATACATCTAAAATCACTTAATTGAAGACAAAAGGAGAAATAGAATGACAAAATACAGAAAATGAAAGTAAAAAAATAAGTCATCAGGTAAATAAAATGCTGTAAATTTCAAGTTTAACCCCGTTCGTATCAGCGGGTGTTTGTAAGTTGGGGGACCCCCTGTAAAAGCAATATTAAACTAAGAGTACAGAACACACCAGACAGGAACCAAGACTCCTTGAAGCGTCGGTCATAGCCCAAGGTGTCTGTGACCTCAGTGGTTATGCCATGTAAAACAATGCAGCAGGAATTTAGAATGACGAAATAAGTCATCAGGGGTCGAACATGAGAATTTTTTTAGAGAATATATTTCCAATTACTGTACAGTATATAATGGGAATCAGTGTACTACTACTGTACTATAATTATTATAGATGTTGGCTTAGTGTTTCCTACTACAGGTATTCACTTTGTTTCCAGCTTTCAGAAAAATTCCTCTAAGTTCATGAAAAAGAAGGAATTATTAAATGATAACTTCTTGCTGCCATTTACAAAAAACAGCTCTTTTAATAATCAGTATACAGTATCAGCAGCAAGGAAAGTTTGAATACCAAAAGTTTACTATATGAAAGTACTGTACAGTAAACCCTACAGTTTGGCGAATTTGAAGTTGGCGGTCAAAATTCCAAGTACCCTGCCCAAACCCTCACCTTTGGCAAGAGTTTAAATTTAAATGCACTCACAACTAATAATTGTAGAATAATAAGTGCAAGATAAATCTCGCTTAATACTACTAGTGATTCTTATTGGTGAGCATTTAGCGAACACAAAGCACCAGTCAGTTGTTCAGGCAGCCATTTTGACTGCGTCAATCCATATTCCCGCTGTCTGTTTCAGTGACTTTGGCCTTCATGTATTTTTTTTATTCACTCTCACTTGGGGCGGTGTTCTCATACGGATTAATGGCCTCAAAAGTACCTGGAGTATTGGAGGGGATGATAGTGGTGGTGAAAGACCGTCTGAGTGCCCAGTTAGTTCATATGATGGGGTAAAAACAAACACCAAAAATTATCCTGAGTATCGAGTTGGGAAGAAAATGAAAATGTACTCATTGCAGATAAGAGAAAGATTGTGGATATGATTGAGCCTCCCAAAGGACATTTATTTTGAAGGCTTTGATCTAGTGGTGGCAGAGGCAGCGGTGGAGAGCGGAGAGACTGGAGGCCCGGGTGGGGGGCGACGGACATTAGCCTTCCTTCCCCAGCCTCGGATACCACCTTAGTGTACATTAAGCTCCTCAACTTTAATTTTAAGATTGGTTTTCTATGTTTATGTTGATTAACCAATTATTCATTCTCTTTCAGCAATAAAATATAGGTTATATATGGGTAAAATAAGAAAATATTGAGACTTTGGCTGGCCCCTCAGTACCAATTAGGCTTTTTCCCATTGGATTAAGCCCTCTGGTTTGGCTATTCTGGGTTTGGCAAGGTTTTTTCGGCACCAATTACTCGCCAAACTGGAGGGTTTACTGTACTGTGTTTTGATGTGTGTGTGTGTGCGTGCACTCGTGTGTGCAGTCACACACAGGGTGGTGAAATGCATCTAGAGTGGCAGCATTATGTTAGTGTTAAGGTGCAAGCATTGCTTGCTCCCTCTCGCTTCCAGCTGCCGCCTTTGGCTAGCCCTCGTGGCCAACAGGGAAGCAACTTGCAAAAGTCTTCCCCTGTCAGTACACAGCCTCCTCACCATCAAGACTCCTGCTGTGCCTTCTTGTAGCAATACACGGTAACTGGGTGCCTTGTGGGCCCAGGCTAGATCAGCTGGGGCAGCAGGGAATCTCAGAGTAGCAGTGGGCCCCACAGGAACGGCACATAGGCCAACTGGCATGTTTACACGTCTAGGCGCCTACCAACCACCACCCCTCTGCCTTGTGCATTAACCTTGGCAGGTTTAAGGCTACGGGAGTAATCCCCGATCAAAAAATCTGCAGTGGAGCCCGGCATCAGGCAGACATGCTTACAGAGCTCCAAAAAGACCCCAACGACAGTGTAAGCGGAAGAGGTGACCACCATGGAAACCCAACAACTACACCAGCGGATAAAGGCAATGTCTGATGGACAGGCTACAAAGGCGAAACCCAACAAACTGGTCTATCGGCAGTCCAATGCGACTCTCCCTCTCCCAAGTCGTTGCAACACTTGCACCAATGGTTCAGGAAAAGGGAGAGTCAAGATGTGTGGTTCCAGCCTGCGCTCCGGCCTCACCACATAAATCAACTCATGTGCAGCCATCATCCAGTTCATCATACCTCTCATCATATCAAAACCCCTATACCCCCAAAAGTCCTATGGTGACGGTCGAGTGGCAACAGGGACAGGCAGAGATGACTGCCAGGAGTCTCATGTAACAACTCTACACATGGGAGGCAGAGACAAGATGGTCGTTTATACACTGGATCTAGTCAGCAGTGCAATACGGTCCTGTCTGTGTGACTGAGCAGCCCTTTCGGGGAGCCACTCTGCTCACCCCACATGATGAGGGGGTTAGAAAAAGTGCCCTAAACAAAGACTGCCTAAAAATCCAACCTGACTGGTCAACTGCACCCACATCCTTATGCGGTCGAAAAAACAACCAAAGTCACAGATCCAAACAAAAACAAACTATACAACCTCTTATGGTCGCTGCATGGAATGTCAGGACCCTTCTGGATACTGGCACACATGCACGTTCCATCTTCCGAGTTCGCTGGGAAGACAAGAGAACAAATGCCTGTATTCTTGCTGACACCAACTGTAGGAGCATCGAGGCTATGAACAACTACGTTGGACTGGACATGTTACCCACATGGACGACAGTAGACTGCCAAAGCAGCTACTTTACAGTCACCTAATAAATAGCAAACGTAACGCTGGCAGGCAATTGAATAGGTATAAGGAAAGTCTTAAGACAAACCTGAAAAAGTGCCTAAACGACCCCCTCACCTGGGAATCGATTACTCTGCATCGTAACGCTTGAAGGAGCACCGCACGAGAAGGTGTAAATTCTTTCGAGTTAGCCCGACTGCAAACCGAGGCATACAATGTGCATTTTCACTACTAAATTGTCTTTGAATGGTTGCCCAGCAACATCAGTCATTCTCAATTGACTATTTTAACCCCAATGGGGCTTTGTGGCAAGGTCTCTAAAAGCATTTTTATCACAAAAATGTATTATGCGAAGTAAAAATTATAGATATTTTCAATTGTGCCTCAAATGTCAACCCTGTCATTTGACATCATGAGTAAATGAAAAGGAACACAATAGTGTGGGATAATTAGATATGTTGGGAGACAGACCGTGGCAGCGTCCGCGAGTCAGCGGTCACTCAGTCAGTGTCTCCCAAACTCCGTCTTGGAGAGGAGCTTGTGAGGAGTTGGTACGTTTAAAGCCAATACACTCATAGACGAAATATTGGGTTTCACCGCCACCCCTTTCAAAAGACCCTTCAAATAGGAAAGCACAACATCCATTATGGCAGTCAAGAGAAAACAAATGACATCATATGAAGAAACAGATGTGTTACTTTTGATTACAGCCATTCTGCATCATAGCAAGGAAAGGGTTGCAAGTGTAAAAAATAGCACCAAATGCCATTAAAATACCATGGTATGCTAGTTCCCAGTGTGACATTAAACAATTCATAACTACCTGTTTAAACCATCTATAGGTATCCTCACAAACAACCAATCAATTATTTATGATGGCATATTTGTAAACCATCTTTCTACCTTGTTCTCAGTACTCCTATCTCAAGTCTACGAATGTCCACATTTTGATACAGCCTAGCCCAACCTAACTTAATATGACCTATTAAAACCTGCCCAACCTAGTCTTTATCCAAGCCAATCTAACTTAACCCAACTAACCTGATATATTATGATGTTATGTAATCTAACTTATATTTTATCCCCAGGCATCATGCCTGCCTCTAATTTTATTTCTACTGTTTTATATATTTATACAGTATTGTAACTGTAGGTCCTACTCCAAAAATTTATAATTGCACAGAATGAATGGTCAAAGTTTGTGCTTTGGATCAAACCAAGCCAAGTATTATGGCAGTATGGTACAATGTTGGAGGAAGAGTAGTCGGTGTGTACCAGAGAATTCAATTATCGAGCACATAATTTTAACCTAAGAAGTAACCTTAGATCAGTAGGTGGTGATCACAGGCCATCAAGTGAACTGTGTGGCTACACAGTTCACTCCCATTCCCTTACCAACTAAACACTCTCACCCAGACAATTTACTCACTCCCCTAATGAACTAAAACCACCCCTTCACACAGTTCACTCCCTCCCCCAAAACCACTACACCCACTCGCTCACTTCACTCCCTACACCCAAACACTTCAACCTTTCACGCCTTCACCCCCCACATTAAATTGCTTTCCTCACAGGTCACCACCAGCTGAGTGTGCACCTTACTTTGAGCATGAACACCTGCCCACCTACAGGGAATGCACCAACTTTAGTGTCACACAGTATGTTGCTCCAGGCAACAAAAGCAAGATTGTGTTTATGCTGGAATCCAAGTTAGGTATAATTCACTGACTTGAGAGTAAGTAGTCTGATACTTCATTTGGATGCAACTACAGTACAGTACTTCTAATAACTCTCGGTGTTGTCGTGTTGTGTGATGGGGTGGCAGTGTTGTGGTGTAAAGCAAGGCAGTAGTGAATGAACACATACAAAGTGATTTACATACATTTGTCTGTCATAGTGTACTGATGCAAATATTTTGTCCAGGGAAGTAGGTCAGGAGTGCATTTACCTGTATATGGTCTGGAAGGGGAGTCCAGAACCTAAACCCCCCATTTTATCTTGCAGAACTTATCTCATTTTGCAGTATCACATTGTAAGCCTTTTTCTAGGAGTGTAACTCCCTACAAGGCAAGGGACCAATACATTACCCTTCAGGGTTTTCTTTTCCTTTTACCCTAAGTTTTTAGCTGCCATTTCCAGTTCCTACAATATATAGTACTAATTTACAATAACAGAAATCCCACATCGCTTAATTTAATCTCCTATACAATATTCTTCATCTTAACGTTCATGTGTCTCTTGATCCACACCACACAAATCTAGAGTAGCTACCTGTAACTAAATATAAAAAGCCCAACAGCAATCCTAAAAAACTTAATTTATAATCTGACTAATGGTTTAATAGTAAATGAAGTAGTGCAACATTCACCATTTCATTGTCCTCAAAAATGAGAAAAGAACAAATTTGTTTCTGTACAAATGTATGGGGTAAAACAGCTATCTAATCACGGAAAATAACATATTGACAGAAAGACCATTATAGTAGAGAATTCTTAGTGTCTGATGCAGTCAACTATTTAGTGAATTAGTGGTGCTGAGGAAGGGTTTAGTTATAGCTTAGAGAAAACAAAATAAAACTGAGCTTTGCAATGATAAACTAACTGCAAACACTACTATGTAATTTCAAATTTGCTTTGTACCAGGGGAATATAATGTCCCAAAATGTAATGTCATGCAGGAAATTTAAACGCCTGCTGAGAAAGTAACTACAGTATATTGTCTACTTGTCCTTGCTCACCTCTCAAAGACTACTTGCACTAAAATCAATCGCCCTCACTGAAATAAACTTGAGTTTATAACAGAAATCCCACATCGCTTAATTTAATCTCCTGTACAATATTCTTCATCTTAAAGTTCCTGTGTCTCTTCATCCACACCACACAAATGTGGTGGAAAAGATGACAACAGATAGACATGACCTACTAGACCTTTAACATATATAACAAATGTAGCAAATATACAGTAAATACTGCTTTATCCTCAACCACAAAAGAATTACCCTCTTATTTATTTATTTTTTTTAGTACATTAACCTCACTTACATACATATGAATTATTTTTCCATAAAATATAAAATGGATTGAGTTATCTGTATACAGAGGGCTCTCACTAGATTCAATGACTATTATTCCTTTGAAGAAACTCGATAGAATTTCCAAAATATTGTTATTGAATAACTAAATTAAAATTTAATATACAGCTGGGCCAACTTACTTCAGCATTGATAACACTAGTTAAAATGCTTCATGCTATGAGGAAGATGACAGAATGGAGAGTTGTTTTAGTGACAGTACATTATGAATACTGTACACTTAAATACATTTAGTTTTTCATAACTTGGCAAACAAAATATAAGAGAGTACATAGACAAGCATGTGTTAGCAGAAAAGACTGCCAGGGCTGAAGTAATAGTAAGTGGCAGAAATCATAATTTAAATTAAATGTAAAGTAGATAAAATAAAGATATCAATAATAGCGTATGTCCTAAAACAACCAAGGATATCATATGTTGTGTCCCACAAAATGCTAAGTAGAAATAATTGTGCTTTCTATCACTAAAACTTTGGATTCGTATTTTACATATAGTTCTTTAACCTACATTAAAAAAATGTAAAACTATTATTAGTGTTAAAAAGATATCCCAAATTCTATTAAGTTTTCTTCCATCTTGATAAATGAAGCATAACTCTCATATTGCAACCCAACAAGACTTTCCTAGGTACGTCGCCGCCGAGACCGCAGAAGTAGAAGCAGTTTGATACCCCCATGAAGCATAAGTGGCCAGGCTAGCAGGAAGAAAGTGGAGCGCGGCGATAGTTCTGGGAATGGCCACCAGGATGGCTCAGGACGTCCACTACCACCCGAGACACTGCTGCTGCCACCCTGGGAAAATATGAGTAGTATACATACTTTCACATTTCATGCACTTTATTAGATGGAATTTATGCAATGTGATGTGTGTTGAATATTTCTACTACAATTTCATTCTCTTCCAGTCACGTTTTTCACTTGCATTACTTTCCTCTACCTTTTCTTCTCTTTTAAGATTTATGTTTCTCCTGATTCACCTCAAATACAGCAATGGGAGAGGCATGAACAGAATAGATAGACAAAAGGTGATTCTCAGTTGACCACATAAGAAAAGCATCTGCAGATTAAACCAAACTTTTAGATACACCTCCTCCCCGACTTAATACCTACTCGACTTACGACCACCCGCACTTGCGACCCGCCTCAGTCGTACCAAAATTTGGTCAAATTATTCATTTTCGAGTCCCAAAGTCAGTACATAGACAAAATTTTCATTTGTAATTCACTTTAAAATGGCTGGCAAGCTTAAAATTGAGAGTTTTGTGGTGCTGAGAAGAAAAAGAGACACCCATTTTAGATTTTCTATGTACTATTAAGCATTTCCGACTTACGACCATTTCGACTTATGACCGGGATTTGGGTCCCTAACCCCGTCGTAAGTCAGGGAGGAGCTGTATATTATTCAGGATTATTTGGGGGGAAAATTGGTGTTTCTAACTTCAAAGAACTAATTTTATAGGCTCTGGTATCAACATTTCTTATGTTTTTCATAAAAGAATTTAGTTCCCATTATATTGTGTAGAAATATTTTGTTTAAAGAGCTTATGTTGGAACAGTTTTACTGTAAATTAAAGTTTATACACCTTTTCACTCGCCATAAATATTTTTGCTTGTGCTTGCGGTCTAAATGCAATGTGAGATTGTTTGTCCGTGCGAGATGAGATGATGAGATGCATAGTTTAGACTCTCATAGACTCGCGGAAAACTTTCCCCAGTACCAAGAAACATTCCAGAGATGTGGGATAGTGTCTGTCTGTGCAAGAAGCACAGTTTAGACTCTTGGAAACTTTTACCAATACAGACACGTGGAAAAATTTTGGGAAGTGGAATTTTTTCGGGTTTGAGAGTCACTTCATTACCCGAATTTAGGAACTTGACCGTCATCTGAGTAAAAACTCAGACAACAACATTGGCTAAGTCCTTATGTTTTTGGCTTTACCACCATTGGTGAGCATAATTTTCGTTTTACATTCAGATGAATTAATTAAAACATATATGAACAGTATTAAGTGTTGGTTTCATATTCTTAGGTAGAGAAATGACGCTATGCTTTCACGTGTACGTACATACATTGGCCTTCCGCTATCAGTCTCACACTTTTTCTTTACCATCAGTGGCTATTTCTACTGTATATTAAATAACATTAATTAAAACATATATATATATATTTTTTTTTTACATTAGTTTTACTACAGCTACAACCAGGGTCTTATTTTCTCCCATTTCAGATGGAGAACCATCATCATGGGTGTAAACACTGACAACAATGGCGTCCCGTCTCCTCTTGAGACTACGTATTATTAGTGATTCATATTGTATAAGGTAGCATTAATAAACATTATTTAAAGAATATTGATTTTTATTTTCCATAAATTTTATTGTTAGAGAGAAAGGGGGGGTTAAAAGCCACACAAAAGATGTGAAAAGGTCACACTAGGGAATGCATCTCATTATTAATATTGCTTTATTTTAATGGTCATTAATGATTAACGATACAATGATTCACCTTACACTGCAATATTGGAGGAGACATTACCATCATAACTCAAGGCTTTACTGTACTGTACTTCAATAACGTACTGTACTGAAAGTTTTTTTTATGATTTGCAATTACCTAATACCCCTAAAATTATATTTATCTTTAAACTATACTCAATGTCAACTGGCTGGTGGAATAGGTGCATCAAACCTCACAGGAAAAGGAAATCATCTTCAGTTAGTCTGAAAAATATTTGATCAATAATTAATACTTGTGATTTAACTAATATTTAAATTCTTTATAAAGATTTACTTTGATCATTAAAAGATTTATCAGCTAGATCTTCATTCACTCCGGAAAACACTTTAAACCCAATTCATCTACTGCGCACACAACCTTGATTCATTCTCCCACAAGACACATATCAGGTGAAGGTGTTCAAGGTGAAGAATAATGATAAAGTAATTACTGATACTTGTATTAGATTACTGGCCACACCTACCAACCCACCTGACAGTGATGGCAAACATTATGGTGTTGGGTGACTGTGAGGGTTTCTAGGGTGTTTAAGCGGTGGAGAACACTTTCCATGTCTGTCTGCAGACGCCTCAAAACAACCATTAGTTGGGCATTCACATCTTCAGTTAAATTTGTTCCATCCCAATTTCCTCCACCACCACCTGCACCTCCACTCCCTCCACCAATTTGAGCAAAACCTCCAGTGAGGACTGAAGATACTTGTAATCCTCGCTGAGTTCCTCTTGAACCTAAAATATACATAAATGTAGACATTAAACTGATACAGTAGCACATACTAGGAGTCAAATACTGTAACAAAATATTGATATATCGGTATATTAAAAGAACGTATAAAAAATAAACACAACAAATAAAAACAGAGAAACAGATCTTTTGCTTACTTTTATCATGACAATAAAAACACCTTACATGCATTCCAGGACATCTTTCAAAATTGTTAGTTAACCATCTGAAATTCATCTTTCCTAACACAAATGTAGCCCATAAAAAGAGGGAGTATTTGAAAATGTCAGTAACGAGTTGGTAAAAGGTAAGAGGCCTGGCTAGACACATGCCCTCCACAACCCAGGTAACCAATTTTTCGAAATAAATTTCTTGTCATTTCCAATTCATCTCCACAATGGATTAAGCAACTCAAGCACTGTAGTTAAAATTTGCTAATACAGAAAGAAGGATGGAAGCAGTATGCTCCAGGAATTTGAACAACTTGCACATTGAACCAAGAGACAAATTAAAAGAATAACTGATCTTACAAGCACCCAAGTGCCCTGCAATCCAAAGGTACAGGAGATGAAAACTTTCAATGAAGTCCAAGCACCCTTTCGAAGGATGGCGCTCTGAGAAACACCTTGATATATGGCTAAGTATGGAATACTGTAACTTTCCTTAGGTCATGTGTACCAAGATAGTAGAGACAGACCCTATAGGGTCAACACAGAGATTAATGAGAAGATTGTTGAATAAAGCACTGTGTCAACTATATATATCTTGAACTACCTCCACCAGATAAAAAGAATGATAAGTTTTACCATCTAATTTCCAAGTGTGGAAATCAATTTCATCAGGAAAGGAACAAAAGAAAATAAATCTTTATCACTAGGCAATATGTAAGGATTAAAGTGTAGTCTCTCTATTTATAGCCGCTGGTGTCCGAGATGAACGAATTAACTTCAGGGTTAAATACCCAGTGTATTTGGTGACTTATTAGCTTTGGAAGCTAAACACACCAGGGTTGGATTTCTCTTCAAAAGGCCAGCAGCTATTATGCAAAAAAGAACATGATCTGATGATCTGACAGTGCAATCTGCCAAAAGAAAACCATGCCTTCTGAAGGAAACCTGCAAAACTCTCATCAATTAACCTGTAAGTCATAAAAGCCACTCATTTTCTTACTGTACTGGATTTGTCTTGGTGTCATTTGAAGTCCCCCTGGGTGGCTCTGGTCACCCCCTCCACACATCACAGCATCTGTCTGGGGTTCTTCATGAAGTAGCACAGGTGGAGGTGCAGCTGATGTGTCTGTGGTGGGGGGTGTTGCAGGTGTGATTGGGAGTGGTGCTGTGTTTATCTGCAATATAAACACAATGTTAACTTTCATAATGGGGACTTAAACCACTGCATTACGGTGTACAGTATCTAACTCATTCCATCAAAAAGAAACATTTCTATATACTACTGTATGTTTAAGTTCATAGAACTGACCTCTAAGAAAGCTTGGATTTTACATTCCACTGGAGGTGCACATACATAAAATGAAATCATAGCAATTGTTCTGAACCACCTGATGAAACTTTACCAGCAATTTGCAATGTCCATGTATACAACGAAAAATCATATACCTGTACAGTATGTTCAGTCAGAATTCACGTACAATATTTCCTAATTTGGGGCTTAAAGTTATGATTAATATATACTGCTGTTACATAGTTAGACTTCACCCAAATACAGTACAGTACTGTAATTAGGAAATGTAAGTAAATGTATCTTTTTGACACTACTGTACAATATGTTAAGAGGCTAGTGTGTATTTTTCACTTTTCAATAGATTAATAAATTTAGTTGAGGTAAAAGACTCTTTGAGTTGGAAGAAAGATTCTGCAAGCTAAGAGATCCTTCTTGGTACATGTAGTAAGAAAGAACGGAAGAGGATAACTCATCCCCCCCCCCCCCCCCTCCACCCATTCTTCCTGGGAATGTCAATCTCACTGAATCTTCCCTGGTCATAGAAAATGGGAGTACAGTAGTTCACAGACCAGGAAAATAACACAACACTACAGTTATTTGCTCTGTTCCATATACAGTACAAACAAAAAATAAGCAGCAATGACTGTAATCAAAAGTTCAGCACCAAATTTCTTCAAACTACTCTGCTTTGAAGAACAAACACAATGTCTAAACAAGGCAGAAATTAAATTGCAGCAATAGAGAGCCATAATGAAAATTCATAAATATGAAATTTACAACACATCTGCTTTTTATATATACTGCACTGTAATGGTATACATGCACAGTGTTATGTTTAACTTGCCAATAGTGGGGAAGGGGGTCTTCTCCCTTCAAGGCAATTTATCTCCTTAAAAGAATGAAAAAAAAGGAGAAAAATTAAACCTATATTAAATGTACTGCAGCACTTCCTTTTCTGGCCCATGGAACAGTGTACAGTATGGGTTCTCTTGAAAATTCTATTTGGTAAGGTAGTACAGTAAGTATTAAGGCTAGGCAAGTTAAGGTTCTAGTGACCATGCAAGGCTAAATGTGTTCAGAGTGATAGGTTTGATAACAGCTGAACTGGGCTAGGTTTAGAAGAAACAGGACTTCTTTAACCCTTTCACTGGGGGAGACCAAAAAAATGAGTTACCGGTATATCTCCCTCTGTAGCACTTTTCAAAAAAATAAAAAATAAAAGTAATAACTCTTCAATCTTACCATTCTATAGTGTGAGAACTCCTGTATAAGAAAAAAATATATAACAATCATAAAAACCTTAATTATGTGGGTGGTGAGGCACAGCCAGATGCACTTGGTGCTTGAGTTGCTGCCACATCTATGATGTTTCATTTCTTGCATCACATCATACAGGATACACATTTTACTGATCACTCGTGATATAAATTTCTATTATCTACTATCGTAGAGCATTGAAATGGCTAATCTCTGCACACTATTTACTACTTCTGTTACATATGTTTACAATATTTACATGTTTCTTCACCTTCACATGTTCGATAATCTCTCTGCATGTGGTACACCTGGAACCATGAGTGTATGCAGAGAAGAACATTATAGTTTGTGCACAAACTGTGTTCTTTTTTTTTAGGGGGGGGTGGGGGATTTTCTTTACCTTCGGGTAGTCTGAGCGCACTCACGACACTTCTAAATATTCTTGCATTATTGATCAGAAAAATGTGTACCAATCATGTTCATACTGGCCTACATGACAGCTGGTTGAAGCACTACAGGTGTAGTATCTGGCAATCAGCTGGTGTATGATTGTCTTAATAATGTCATGCAATGGCTAGTTCTTGAGCATCTTCACACGGCACAACTTGTATGCATTTGGCACTGATATGTGAAGCATATGGGTGGGAAGATAACTTGTTGTACTATAGTAAGTACTCACTTAATGCCATGATTCCGTTCCTGAAAACTGCGACGTTAACGGAAACAACGTTAACGGAATAAATTTTCTCCACAAGAAATACATCAAATATGGGAGTTACGTTCCCCAGCCTCCCTTTGCATCATAAAATACATTACAGTACATGTACACAAATTCAATGGCATTTTTATAGAAAATAGAATATATAAAAAAACCCAAATCGTTTTGTATTGTACTCACTGATGGTCAGAGGTGGTGGGGCGAGTGTGTGTGGGTAGTGGAGCGGAGAAGGAGGGTGGGAGAGGAGGAGGAGGGTGGCGAGTTACTGAGACCCAATGGGTGGCTCCTCCTCCTGGTTTAAAACCTCCATTTTCGTAGCAAGGCTAATGGTCTTACATTGCTTCTTCACAACACTAGCATTACTAGCACTTGATGGGTGCTTGGAAGCCATTTCGAATGGTTAGAGTACAGTATTAAGAGCAAAAACACTTAAGCACGCACTTTCGCTGTGGTAGCTTAGCAAAGACAGGTGACGTTGTGACGCTCTGCTGACGAGAGCGTAGTGCTCCAAGATGAGAGAGGGTGATGCGCCGTACAAAGTAGTCCGTGACGATGTTATACTGAATCGACGGGAAGTTATCCGAAACATTGGCTCTAAAGAATAGCAACGTTATAACAAAACAACGTTATAGGGGGCAATGTTAAACGAGGACTTACTGTGTCTTGAATTTTTCCTCACAAACTCAATCCAACTAACTACATAGTATGACAAATATTTCTATAATTTTTATTTTCTCATTGTACTCAACAATTGCACTAGACTATTTCAATTTCACCTAGTAGGCTTTGCTTTTGACAGAATTATACACTCAGTAAATACCAGGGTAGCTCAGGGTAAACACCCTGACAGCTCGCTTCACTCCCCTCTCTTATATCTTCGTTACCTCATCACTTAAGTTTCCTGTGGGCGGTAACACTCGACATTCTACCATAGTGTCATGGTGAATGGTGGAGAGCATTTACCTGGCACGGTTATCACACCACTTTATGCTGTACACAAAATGTTCTTTCAGTGCTTCTCGACGGTTTATGTTTGGTAAAGCATATATGAATTTCCTGTTTGCCCACACTATCCCATATGCACCACTGGTTTGGTCTTATAAACGTACTGTACTGTATACTGTAATTAAATATTTTGGGACCATTGTACCAATAATCTAGATACAATTTTTTTTTGTGCCTATGAGGTTTATTGTACAGGGTATAGCTTGTAATGTTTGGAAGAGAGTGTGGTCTTAAATATCCTGTAGCACTTATGGTTGTCATATAATTGATTTTTAAAGTTGATACGTGGGCATTTTTCCAAGAGTCATGCTCCTAGCCACTCTCTCTCTACACTTTTTATGTTTGTTAATGTATATAATCATACATGTACTGTATTGTATGAATTACGCATATATTCAGTGACATACATAAATCTAAAAATAAATTTATAAGTACTGTACCTTATATGTAAACATATTGTACAGGCCATACATACATTCTATATATGGTGCAGCAAGTGGTTGTGGCAGGCTGCTTGCCATTCTTGCTCTGTTTTCCTAAAAAATTTTCCTTGCCACCAACACTTTCACTATAACTGATAATTCTTTGTGATAGCAAGCAGTTTCCTGTTTTCCCAGATACAGTAATATCTCCCTTAGCCGGAATCCCTCAAACCCGGATCTCTCCGACAGCCGGAATTGAAATTTTTTGGAAAATTGTTCCCAAAGCTGGAATTTTCCGGAAAATTCCGGGTTTGGGAATGATTTTTCAAGGGGCACATTTTCTGGAAAATTCTGAAAAATTTTTCCCGATACCCGGAAAATTCCGGGGATGGGGGAGATTTTCCCGGGTTTGAGAGATGAAAATCAGGCGCCTTTTCTGGAAATACCGAAAACAATTTTCCGTTACCCAGAAAATTCCGAGGATGAGGGATATTTTTCCGGGTTCGAGAGATGATGTAATGGG
This sequence comes from Homarus gammarus, assembly GCA_958450375.1. Lineage (NCBI taxonomy): Eukaryota > Metazoa > Arthropoda > Malacostraca > Decapoda > Nephropidae > Homarus > Homarus gammarus. The sequence continues at coordinate 1,661,852 of CAUDMG010003875.1, read as the reverse complement.
CTATTTCTGGAAGTTCCGAGATTACAGGATTTTGATTTTCACTTAAATTATCATAGAAAATTATGAAAAAAAGTGTTTTAAGCATTTAAGTGGATGACAATGTTTACATTTACTTGGTGATCAACGGACAACCTTAATTAAATCAGAGTAAAATGATAGATGTATTACAGTATGGGGTACTTAAATAAATCATCAACTTCCAGAAACCTTCTACTTACAGAAAGTTTCTTGACCCCGAGGACAGCATTTTGAATTCTGGCTACTAAAACATAGCATCAGTTTTGAGCATTGGCTGACATGAGGGGGAGGGATTTTGGCACACATGTAGAAATATGAGATAATATATGCCATAAATATTTGTTATCACTCAAAATTAGGCACTCACTTATTTGATGAGGGTAGAGCCCCCTACATGATGAGCTATGGGAATTTTAATGTACAGTTTGATATGCCATTTTTATTACTGAAGTACTGTATATAGTACTTTGAGCTACTGGTAGATACTATTTACACTAAGTACTGTACAATTAAGGAATAGTACTTTTACTTCAACTTAAGTTCATTTTTGTCAGACTACTTGTACGTACAGTACTAGTGCTTCAATTTAAGTAAAAAAAAAAGTCCTTTTTACAGCAGGTAGTAGGTAGTAAGCAGCTATCAAAAAGGGAGGTACTACCGCCTGGGAAGATATTGAAAGCATAATGTTTTGTCTCATGGTAGACCCTGCTGCCATATGGCATCACAAAAATTGTGAACAAGTCCCAGGTTGCAGATCTGACTTTCTGCCTCATTTACACACAATTGCAGGGTCTCAATTGTTTCTCTTACTTGGACAACACAACATACATATATTTTTTCTCACTCTTGATTTATTTTTTCGTTTTAGTATTTATTTATGGATAATATTTTTATTATTTTTATTATTTTATTTTTATTTGTTTTAATTTGCTATTAATTTTATTAATTGTTGTAATAATAATATTAATAATAGATATTATTATTATAATTATTATATTTTCACCCACCAGGCCCTGATGTGGGTCATTACCTGGGCCCGGGTGGGCTAATCCCCGTAAAAAAAAAGTATTTTAGGTAAATAGCATTTACTAACTGCAGTTCATTTACTGAATTTGTTAACTAGTTAACACTCTAAAATGAGAGGCAAAATGTGCTTCATTTGTATCATTATAAACGAAGTCAATGATTAACTAATTTTGAGCCCAATTTTTCATATTCTAGTTGATGTGTTGTAAATCCTTTACTACATGAATAATTCAGTGTATCCAGTACCTGGTTGTTAGAAAGGTTTTGCATCTGCTTTGCAGAGAATGACTGCTCAGCAAGCACACTCTCCACTTGAGCCAGATGATCTGGGGTCTACAGCAATCCAGAGTAGTACGTAACAGGATGAGGAGGAGGAAGGAAAATAATTACAAATAGAAGCCATGGTCATCTGTGCTCAGCTACACCACTAAATGGCCATTCTTAATATGCCAAATCAAGAATTCTTAACCCAATAACACCGAATTCTACAGGGTTCTTAGTTTTTGCCCAAAGATAACTTAAGATTAATTTGGTGAGGCTACATCAAGCCATTAAGAGTGTAAACTGTACACTTTGTGGTTGATAGATAGACAAGCCATATAGCAAGGCAGCTGAGCTAAAAACCAACAAACACATGCATTTGTTATTCATCATTCAAATGCTTCTGATGGTTATATACTGTAAAGAAAACTTATGTAAGGAGCACCTACATGGATAAATAGCAATTATCTAAAGTACTGCTTACAAAGTACAGTGTCACAGAGCTTGAACGTTGTATTTTTTATCAAACAGCAAGTGGGATAATGCAACACCTTAATTCAATATATGAGGTTTAGATCAAAATTTGTGGAGAAAAGAAATGAACAATCACGAATGTAATTACCGGACATATTAAAATAGCTATATGTGCAATAATACCGTTTCTACATAAGAGTAGTCATAATGGTTCTCAACCAAGGTATGACAACCTTGGTTTCATGAGGTTTTATTTTGGGTTCTTTATCTGACGTTGGTAAAAGGTCTTCATCAGAATATTACTGGACCATGTACTGAATAATGGATAACAGGTATCTCCCGATATACCGTATATATTCCCAATAAATGGCTATTTGTTTTAAAGAAAAAAAAATCATTATACAAAAGTAAACGTTCACTGTAAAGAATAACAATAATTTTTTTCTTAAACTAATAACAATCACATTTTAACACCCTGTTTTCATTTAAGAATGTGAACATCTTGCTTTCACACATTCAAGGTGGCCACCCCAGAATGCATTTACACTTTACTGTATCTGTACAGGTGTACCCCAATAACTGACGCATATAGGAACCGGGAAAATTCTTTGGTTAATGAATCAATGGTTATGGAAGCACATACGTAATCCCATTAAAACATAAATTCAAGAAGTTATGGACTGGCCACCCTCCAAAAACTCCCACCTACCCTTAATATATCTCTGTTGTGCACACTTTCAGGCAAGAAAATAAAGCAGACATATAAAGCAAGCATAATAAGCCTTAAATAAGCAATGTTAAAGCATAAATTGAAACTGTTATTTACCTGTGATGAGGATGGTAGAGACAGTCAAGGGTGGCAAGTTCAAGTCTCTACCACTTTTTGCTGGTCCATCACCACTCTTATTATGCCTTATCACACACATCACATCAAGATGCCCAGCACAAGAGAAACTATCAATGGGGCATTTAGGCATGATTGAGTAACACACTAAGTCAGAAATAATGAAAAAACACAAAGTCAGAGACACATCGTAAGTGTAAACAAGAGCAAAGATGGTGGGAATGAGTCAGTGCAGTGCATAGAGCCCTCTGGTGGCAAGAATTTGCACCATGCCACCACCTGCCAAATTCAAAACAGCTCTGTCAATCGTCGGATCTCCAAGGTACTCAATGAAACTTGTGGGGTATTTCCCCTATACGTAATTGTCGGTTTTGCGAATGGGCGGTCAATGGCACGTTGTTTTTGGGGTACACTTGTGCAGGTAAAGTAGAGGACATATCGAGGTGAACTTTGTAATGAAAAAAACCCCATTCGACCAAAATTTTCCCTCCCTGGAACACAATCCACAATACATATACAGTTATACAATATACATTTGCTTTCGCTCCCCCAGAACATAACCCAAAATAATAAAGGGTTCTGCCATTTGATATAAATTTTTTCACTTAACAAATAGATTTCAAGGACGACAACCCCTTTATATATCAGGGGACACTTATTTGTTTAAAAACTACCATTTTAACTCATTACCCATATAGTACTGTACAGTATTTTGATTTCATGATAACACCTGCTAATACAGTACTATTACCCATTTGCAAGTTGTTTCAAACATTACATTATTATTTATTTGTACTGGGGCCTCCCAAATTTGGGAAATTTTTTCGCGGTTCTCTATTATTCGCGGATAACACCCTGGATGTACCCAAGAATGTCTGATGGTAGTTATAAAGTTGACACAGCATTTTTGTGGCTGGGACAGGGAGCCATTTGTTCTAGAGACAGTAATTTCCTTTACCTGTATTGTAAATATGAATGTGTGTGTAATAATAATAATAATAATAATAATTAACGGTTTATTGAAGGAGCTTGGCAGCCAGAAGGCTGAAAATATACAGTTACATATTTGGGGAATGGGTTCCGAATTACAAATAATATACAAGTAACATAAGTGACACAAATAAGACATATAATAACTTAGATGGGGAAAAGCTCAAACTACAGTTCATTTCAACATAGTGACAGTGTTACAGTATTACAAGTTGTTGATAATTTTTACAATGGTTGGGACTGGGCTGTTCTTATAGCGATCAGTTCGTGCACGTATGGGCTGGATGCGGTTGTGGTGTCGAACAGCAATTCTCGGACAAGGGATCTCAGGTGGTAGTAGGAGCCGGTGTCGGGGATGGTGTAGAAGCTTCTTACCAAATTTGCAGATGAGGTCGTGGTGATGGTCAGTGAGAGTCGAAAGGGTCAGTGTGTTGAGCGCTTCTTGATATGTGGAGTAGGAGGGGGAGAGAATAATCTTGCATGCCCTCTTTTGTACTTTTTCTAGGTGTTTACGTTGTGTGGCATTTAGGGAGGAAGACCAGGTGGGGGAGGCATAGGTGAGCTTGGGAAGTATGAATGTTGTGTAAACACTGAGGAGCTCGTGTGCAGGAACTCCGAGGGACTTGAGTCGGCGGAGGAGGTGGAGACGGAAACTGGAGGATTTGACAACTTCATTGACGTGTGGTTTCCAATTTAGTTTGTTGTCTATGGTGACGCCGAGGAGCTTCGTGGAATCTACAACCTGGAGTGTGTTCGGACCTAGAGTAATGGAAGGAGGTGGGACAATGTCGGAGAGGTTGATGTGCATAACCATGGTCTTGGTATGGTTGATGGTGACATGGTTGTTGGTGGCCCAGTTTTGGAGACTGTTCAATAAATCCTGAAGGGCGGTATAGTTGGGAGCGGAATTGTTGACGCTGATCCCAATGGTGGAGTCGTCGACATATTTCCAGCGAGCAGGGGTTTCTCTTAGGGCATCATTGATGAGCATAAGGAAGCAGAGTGGTCCCATCTTGGTGCCTTGGGGGACGCCACAGGTGAGTGACTGAAAGGTGGAGACAGCCCCTCGGAAGCGTACAGCTTGGCGTCGGTCACTGAGGAAGTCTGTGTGTACATGTGTGTGTAGACACACACAAAACACATACAAATAAATAATAATTGGAAAAATACTCTCACAAATAATCAGAAACAAATTTATTAAAAATGTGACAGTCTACCCTCATGTCCGTGCTTTATTACTTTATTAATAAAGCACGGACTTGAGGGTAGACTGTCACATTTTTAATAAATTTGTTTCTGATTATTTGTGAGAGTATTTTCCCATTATTATTTATTTGTATGCATTTTGGGTGTGTCTACACACACACACACACTACCGGTATATATACAACACAGGTAAAAGAAATAATTGTCCTAAGGGCAAACACATAAAGGGAATATACATTTCTTTTTACACAAGCAAATGTTATTTGCGGATTTGACGATTTGCGGCCATTTTGAGAACCTAACCCCCGCGAATTTGGAGGGTCTACTGTGTGTGTTTTGTGTGTGTGTCTCTATACACACACATATACAATACAGAGTACTGGTAAAGGCAATTACTGTCTCTAGAACAAATGGCTCCCTGTCCCGGCCGTGAAAATGCTGTGTCAACTTTATAACTACCATCAGACATTCTTGGGTACATCCAGGGTGTTATCCGCGAATAAGAGAGAACCGCGAATTAAAAATCCGCAAATTGTCAGGGCAAGCTGTATTGTAATGATGTGTATTTGGAACACAGACTCCCCAGTTTTTCCCACTTCCCTCCTTAATTTTTCCCAGTGAGTTGAAGATCGCCAAACCGAAAACTAACGATTGTTAAATGAGAAAGGGGTTAAAAAAATTTAAATCACCAAACCCAAAAATCACTAAGTGAACGACTGTTAAACGAGGGATACCTGTACAGTACTGACAAATGTAACTAAAACCAAGATATACCAAGATATACCGGTACTAAAGCAGAAAGAGTGTGTAAAGTATGAGAGAAAGTGGGTTGAATCGATGAATATAACTAATAAAATACTTCAAGGGCCAAGGGGATATATAGCTAAACCAGTCTGCTGAAAATGTAAGCAACAGCATATCTCTTGACTTGCTGTATGGGACACATACTGTATATGTACTCATTACTGTACATATACAGTGGTCCCTCGATTAATGAACACAATTGGTTCCACAGAGTCGGTTGTTAACCGATAATTTTGTTAACTGAATCTATTATTTCAATGGGGTATTGGGTAAATGGTTCCAACTCACAGAAAAAGTATACATACAAAGTACTGAATACCGGTAATAGAATCAACAAAACATTAAATATAAACTAAATACAGTACTGTACTGTACAGTATACTGTACAATAATAAATAAAAAACAAAGGAATACTATATTTTAACTTACTTTGAGGTATGCATGTCGTATTCCCAGCAGCTTTGTTTACATATCAAACAGCTGATTGTTGAAGCAATCGACGATGACATGCCACATTCTTTACAGAGTGCATTGGTTCTAATGCCTTCTTCATGTGTCATAATATTTCTGCACTGTATATTATCAATATGTTAACTAAATTTCAGAATGACCAATAAATTTAATGTAAAATGCAAAAATATTCAAGAGACTAACAAACTCAATGTTCACTCCACTGTAAACAAAGTTAAACTGAGAAGAGTTGATGGGTGATTCGATCAGCTGAAGGGCACACAAAAACTGTTCCCTGTACTGTATATATTATCAATATGCTAACTAAATTTCATAATGACCAATAATTTTAATATGAAAAATGCAAAAATATTCAAGAGAACAACTTTCTTGATATTTATTCCATTGGAAACAAATGTAAACATAGAATCGATTACCTGTACTGTATTGGCGGACTAGCCGATCAGCTGATGCGCACAACAAAGCGTGTTTCTCGTAAGGCTGTTGTTAATCAAAGTTTTGTTCGTTAATAGAACTGAAAATCCTTATGGAAGCTAATTCGTTAATTGAAATTTCGTTAATTGAACCGTTTGTTAATCGAGGGACCACTGTATTTGAGTCAGTGACAACTGACAACATTCAGACTCTGTCTCTTGCCTGTGTATAAATTAGTGAAAACACTGATTGTCTACAAGGTACTATATTATAATTGCAAAGTTTCCCTATAAGCTCTGCTAACAATGTACCATATTTTATAATACAGTACTGTATACTGTTAGTCATCATTCATGAAATCAATGACACAATATACCAACAATTAATGCATTTCTGGAATTTCTATCATGTCTATTTTTACTATGCCTCAAATATATCAGTAAATACAAAAGACCTTTTCTAATACTGTACATTTGAAATTAAATATTAAATCCAGTAATAGCCTTCATGGAAGAATTTTAGATGTTGCATAATTTAATTAAAGAAACTATTTATAAAATCATCAAGCAATTCATACTATTGTACAAAGATGAAACCACAGCATAAAAGAAAAGCTGATTTTATACTCACCTCTGCAGGCTCAGAATATTCCTCATCAGAGTCAGAGTCGCTATAAATTCTTGGTGCAACAGATACAGTGTGTGTGATGCTCTCCTCATCTTGGACTTCAAAACCTGTAAGTTCATCATCATCTCTTCCACTGTCTTCCTCATCTACATCTTTGAGTTCCTGTGCCTGAAGAAAAAAAAATATATATATATATTACTGGTACGAAATATTTTGCAGTTTGAATGTATGAATGACTGCAGAAGAGGTGAAAGTCTTGCTATGATTCTGACCACCTGTGCCACAGTGGGAAAAAGCCTGCACAAGTTAAATCACACAAAGCACCTAATAATTGTCAGGGGTCCAGTCAAGTAAACATATTCCAAATGATTATGATTTGTCCTTTTAATTTTTCAGCAACCCGGTAACTGGCATGTCGGACTAACTATTTTGCCATAATGACTTCCTACAGGTCACAGCCATGTTGTGATGCACTCAGATGTTCATGCTACACAGTACAATGAACCCATAAGTTCTTCAATGTTATTTTCATTATATTCATGACTGGCACATTAAAAATTTGCCAGTACAGGTACATCTTGGTTTATGATAACTATGTTCAAAAAAATTAAAAAAAAGAATGTAAATAATTTAAACATTTTTTTTATTTTTATAAACAAAAAAGTTTAAAACAACAGCCAACTTTTTACTCATACAATATTTAAACTGGGCAGCAAGGTTTTGGCTCTTTCTTATTCCAACTGAGAAAGTTGCTAGTAAATATTTAGTGGTCATTGATTAACTGTGCAATGATTCTTATACCATTTCCTAACCAACACTGTGAATGATCAGAAAATGTCACATTAGGCTTAACCACATCTGGTCAAGGTGTTTGTTGTGCTGACCACCAAATTACCTGGATGTGTCACTCTCTTTGTGATCATATGCTGCCTCTGCCTCCCCACACCAGGGTTCCCAGATATGGTGTTTTCCTCAAATTTGGCATTAAGTAAGAAAAAAGTGATCTTAGTGGGAACTTTTACTTTTTTATTTGGGCAGTGTCATGCCAATAAAATCCATGACTATCTTATTTCGAATACATAGAGCAGTGAAGATTTACATCTATGTGTTCATCAAAAAATCCTCCTGACTCCTCTCATTTCCCTTGACCACCTGAAAATTTATTTGATCCACCACTGTCAGGTCACTTGTGGTGACCACAGTGACCTTTCAGTTGCTGCCTGGAGGCTGCTAATCCAACTGCCAGGGTTAAGGTCCATGTGACCAGTTGGTAATCTCTGCCTGACCCCCCCCCCCCAGTCCCTTGTTCCACCTGCCCAGCTGAAGTTGCTTTGATCTACCATCACGTCAGTTATGATGTCACATCTCCCAAGGACTAGACCAGATTCACAAAATTCAGTAGTGTGACAGTGACACAAACTTCTGTCAGACTTGGCAAAGTGCATTGCAAGCAAGGTTGTAACTCAGCTTGACAGCTAACCAGACAATAGGTGGCACTGTAGCAAACTGGACACACACACTGAAATATCAAGATAGTGTTAGGAATTACTGTTTCAGAGAACTTATATCAGAATTTGCTGATAGTGTATGTTTGCCAGTGTCAGATACTGAGGTGGAGAGTGTTTAGCCAAGTAAAGACACTGAAAACAGATCTTAGAAACAGTCTTAACACAGAACCTCAAGCAAAACTGCTTCACATACAGTTAGTATAAAGAAAGAGAACAAGGAACAATGCTGTGAGAAGTTCCAGGTTGATGATGTGACATTAAGGAAAAGCCTTTTGTTTTCTTTCGAGATGTGTATAGAATTGTCATACACTCCATTATGACTACAGTGACAAGCTCTCCCCCCCAGCAACCATACTTGCCCCCACTTCTTATGTATAGCCATGAGGAAAGAATGGGTAATGCAAGATTGACAGATTGTATAATTAAAAGGTGGATGAAAGGGAAGTCTAAGGAGTAGGAAGGTTTGGGTGAAGGATGCACTAGAAATAATAAGGGTGAAGGACATACAGGAAGTGGTGACATGCATGAATGACCTGAGAAAAAATGTTAAGAATAGAGAGCTATGGAAACTATCTTCAAAACTTTTCCCCAACCATATTAATATATCTTTAAAATGAAAATTTTCTCCTGTAACTCTTGACATGTGAAACACTCACCAGTGTAACTTCAACTGGTCCAATACTTGCTGAGGATGAAATCTGTGGAGAAGACTCTTCACTTGACAACTGTACTATGTCAGATCCAGATTCGCTGTCACTTTCTTGGTTCCCATTTATTTTATGTACATGGATGTCACCATTTGATACAAAGTTATTGGTGCCCTCCATATCACCATTATGACTGTTGGGTTCGTCATCTTCTGGTAAACCTTTTGTATTATTATTTCTAGGAGTCATGCCAGGAAACGGTACATCAATAAATTCATAAAATGGTCCTAGAACATCTATGAAATTTGCTACATCTTCTGTGTATGACATAGTTTCTATAATCTGAAAATGAAACAAAAAATCATTAAACACCAAGGGACTGAGGTCAAGTAGTCTGAGTACACAAACAAGACCATTGGTCACTCTACAACCAATAACACTTCCATTTATCACAGCACATTAATGAAATAATACAAAATAGCACGTACAAGATAAAAAAAACTATGTGACCATTTTATCAAACTGAAAACAAGAACAAAAATCTGAAAAGTCAAACTCAACTTTTAATCACATCAACAACACAGTACATTATTGCAATGTGAACAGCTTACGTGGATTAGCCATAGTTATCTGATGGCAGCTCTCCATACTGCACAGTCTCTTACAGTATCTCTTGTCAGGTTTCAAACCCTAATGTTATTTATTACAACCTCTCCCCATGTCATTCTTGGCCTACCCCTGGCTCTCCTCCCATCTACATTGAGGCTCATGTACCTCTTGATCCAATTGGTCTTGTCCATTCTCTCCACATACCCAAACCATCACAACCTGTCAGAGTCAGGAGGAGGAGGAGGCAGCCGCAGACTCACCACCCTCCTCCTCTCCCGCCATTCTCCTCCTTCGCTCCACTACCCACCACACACTCGCTCTACCACCTCTGCCTATTGGTGAGTACCAATACAAACTTAGTACTGTAGTTCTATATTCTATTTTCTATAGAAATGGCAAAGATTTTCTGAATATGTAACTTTTTTGAGAACGTAACCCAGTATTTTCTTATCTCATTCTATCAAATTATCTGCTATTCACAAGATATGGGAGGCAAACACTCCCATCTGGGAGAATTAGGTATGAATGTTTGCACCTATATTTAGTAAAATGGACTAAGACATACAGCTGTACATGAGCATTTACTCAATATAACATGTATGAATGGGGTTTTACGGTATCAAACGTAAGCCAAAAAAAAATCAACATTATTCCATTTACTTGCTTAAAAAATAAAAGGTCAGTTGGGTAGCAATTCTTTTGAGTGTTTGTTTCTAAGAGTTATTTATTAACACAGAAGGGCACATGTGATAAGGCACTCTTGACAGACTAAATGGTGAGTGAAGGGAGAATCTGTGTTACTCCTAACTCCAGTCACTCAGTGTTATAGTATGAATGGGATTACAAGTGTGAGAAACAATTTAAAAAATAATTCAAAGAGGAAACTGCTGCCATTATTTTTACGCCTTCAATCTAATTTAGGTTAGTGTCAATTCCTCTGTATTATTTGCTTTATACTTATATCTTCTTCCTTATACATCCAATATATACTGTTCATACTAACTGACAAACACAATGTACAAAGCAAATTCTTAACCACCCCACTGCCTCAAAGATTTCAAATCAATGTATTGTGCAAATGAGGCTGAGTCACCAGGGTAACTTAAGCTGATTAAACCACAATATGTTAATTTCCTAGATTTTGGCAGGCTGTGGTCATGGATAAGTGTTGAACGACCAAAAATCTTCAATTATCTAGGTCTTCCTCTTCACTTTGAGATAATATTCCATTATCACATGTCTGAAGGTCGTATAATGCTCCTTAGAATTATTAATAGATAATATCAGGTATTACTAAATAAAGAATGTGGATATGAGAAATACATTACATCTAGGGATATATCATTATAAATTGCAGAAGCTGAGTACTGTAGTGAGCTTCAATATACTGCATAGTAAGGTTCATGCATGCTACTCTACCTGAGCTTCAAAAGTTTAAAAATCTACAGTAATGAGAGCATATGGTAGTTAATCGAAAAAGAAAAAATGTCGGAACATCTTCAAAAGCTTGCTGATAAAAATAAAACAGTCCACATAAGATAAGTCTATGGATAAGGGTTGAGCCAGATGAGATAAGACAAATAACAGTTAGTGCTGTATCTATGTAGGCCTACTGCACATGAGATTAAGGAGCAATGGAATAAATGTCAAAGCTGTGATATGGTGAGGGCACATAGTATACTGGATAGAAAAAGCTAAATACAGGAGAAAGAAATTGACTTTTGTAAAGTGCTGTTACTTGCCCATACAGTACAGTTTAGCTACATGACTATGGGTATAAGGCTTGGGTACCTAAGCCATACTGCAGTTTTCAGTTAAGTTCAAAAGACTCTAATTTATGTAAACAAGCTCTGGAGATATAACGGAAAAAAACACAAGAAATATTGGTTCAACTCGTTAAAATTCTTTAAGAAACACCTACTTCACTGCAACCATATATATTGCATTATTATATTGTATTTACATTAGGGATATTCTAATAATAAATTCATATCAGAATTCATTCAAAGAATGCCTGTTAAGCACTGGAAAATATTAAAAGGAATTTTATGGTATCTTCTTCCTTACAACAAATGGCTTTACCTTCTTGAGCTCATCCACATAACAAAACTTTGCCTCCTCTTTTGTCATATTGCCTAAACTATACCATGCCCGCCATTTATATCCCTTCACCAACTCATAAAAGGCAGGCTTTGGTTCTGTGCATGGCCCCAGAACAGCTTGCTTGTACAGCCCATAAAACTTGAGCATCATGTCATGTGATGGCTGATAGGGGCCTGAAAGAAACAAAATATATATATATATATATATATACACAGTGGTATCTAAATAATACAGCATATGATTATTATCAATCTTTCCATATACTGTACTGTATTCTATAATTCTTACAGTAAGTATCATAATTAAATTAGCAGTTCCAGTAATGTTATTTCCACACATATCAGAGAATTTCTTTTAAATATCGTATCTCAGGCCAGACTCCTGGACAGATCATAGAAAACAAGTTTAATAAAACATTCCGGATTACTCAACAGCAAAATCAAATTTCTCTTTGAAGCAGCACAGGTTATAACAGACTCCCTAGATTGAGATGCCAGATGAACTTTAGTTAGGTACATTAGTGAGCAAAATTATGCAAATAAGGAGTGATTGAGAACCAGTGATCCATTTTGACTAGACCAAATTATTCAAATGCATGAACCCCTATTATGACCAAGCCAGAAGTTTTTGTTTCTGATGATGTGTTACTGATAGCTTCTTACTAACAGTACTTTAAGTGATGAAGTGATGCTCTTGAAGATTCCTTTCATGCTAGCTAATTCATAATTAGTCCTACAGGGACTTAAGAGCTGCTAGATCAGGTTTTGAAAGTTGTAGAAAGAGTGATATACAGTACAGTAGGGTCGTGATATATTGCGACTTTATATCACGATTTTTTTATATAGCGGCTACCAAAATTATCGAAATTTTCCTATATACCCTTTATAGCGATAAATTTTTTTATTTCGCGAGGAAAATCGGGCAGAAAATATTTCAAATGTACCGCCGTGGCAAACAAATGCGTTATTTGCTCACCAGAGGCGCCACCGTGGCTGCTCACTCACGCATTCACACTCGCCCACTCAGTCTTTCTGAGTGAGTGACGAGAAAGCAGCGGACTCTGCTGCAGATTACGACTTCTAAGGTGAGTGTAAATGGGTTGCTAGTGACGTGAAAAGTGAAGTGAAGATGATGGAAAGCTTAATGGAAAAGATTTAATACTGTAACTAATAATTTTGGTGTTCGTTTATGTAGGTGTGGGATTGTCAAGTGAGGATGGTAATGTGGCGTCTGCTGCCGAGTCTGGGTTCCCAGGATGATGAGTCAGCTGCCGAGTCTGGTGTTCCTTGATATTGAAATAGCCTGTTGTTCCCGAGTCTAGTGTTCATTGGTGCTTTAGTTAGTGAGAAAATGAACTCGTTAAGTAAAGATTAGTCACTTTTTTGGGCCTCCAGAACCTAACCCAATTTTCCCCATTGATTACACGTAAATTGCATATCGTGATTTAGTATACAGCAAACATCGTTGGACCCTATCTCGCGATATATCCCGACCCTACTGTGTGTGTGTGTGTGTGTGTGTGTGTGTGTGTGTGTGTGTGTGTATGTATGTATGTATGGTAGGTAGTAGGCAGCTACCAAACAAGGAGGTACTACTGCCTGGGAAGATATTGGAAGCATAATGAGTTGTCTAATGGTAGACCCTGCTGCCATATGACATCACGAAAATTGTGACCAAGTCCCAGGTTGCTGATCTGACTTTCTTCCTCATTTACACACAATTGCAGGGTCTCAATTGTTTCTCTTACTTTGACAACACAACATACATATATTGTTTCTCACTCTTGATCTTTTTTTAATTTTTGTATTTCTTTATGGTTCTTTATTATTATTATTACATTCCCCCCCCCCCCCCCCAGGCCCCCGATGTGGGTCAGTGACCTGTGGCTGGGTGTGCTAATCTTTCGTTAAAAAAAAATAAAAAAAATACTGTATATATATATATATATATATATATATATATATATATATATATATATATATATATATATATATATATATATATATATATATATATATATATATATATATATATATAGGCAAGTATGGTATTTGGGATACTCCCATTATTGTTCAACCTTGGTAACAACCTACCTTCTTTAGGCAAATTTCTAATAATATTCACAGCCGCTTGAAATTTATCTTCTGTGGTCATCCTGACGTCTAATACTTGTTTACTTGTTACTTCTAGGTAGTAGGTACAGTATCACAAAAAAAAATATCAGCAGCTAATACACACAATTCTTCCTTATCTTTTCAATATGCAGTTTCCTTTCTCTTGTCAACCATTTTACTGAAATTGTTTAGTTCTGGCAGATGTTTACACACGTGGTAGCTATCTTATATTTCAACTGTTACATCTAGATTGTTTGAAGGCTGACTGAGGTCTCTTGAGAACCAGATCCTGTAAAAAAAAATGTTCTGTACTGATAAGATTAAGATGGCTCAGTATAACATGAGTTGAAAGTATTTAAACAGAAATGAACAGGAATTGGTTACAAGCTAGGCCAGTAAAGAGAGATAAAAAAAAATTCTTTAAGTGAGTCACTCAGGCAGGCCTAATACTGTATTCAAAGAAATGATTTAACAAGTTCGAAATTTTATATACAGTATTTCTGGCAAATAAATCTTTGTGCCTTCTGATGATAAATGCGATAAGAGCTTGTTGGTCTGAACCCAGGGTTCTTCGGGCTGTATATGTAATTTTATTGTTTTTTAATTCATCATTCCTTAAGTACAGTATCATACTTTAAAATCCAGCAAAATTATAAAACAGAAAATAGGTCTCTTCCAGATCAAAAACAGCAGCCTAATTGTTTTCAAAAAGAGGCACACCTAAACTAGGGATACTTTGACTCATGTACTCAAAATCCTAAGGCAAAGAAAATAAACAGTCAGAATCATAATGTCTGATTTTTACATGAACGGGCAACAGAAGAATATTGTCTAAAGGTCCAGATGATCACTCCGGCTGAAACGAGCAAACCGATAGTTCAGTGACAGTTTGTCTTTACTCACTATATCTTTCATACAAATAGTCAGAAGCCCACTTACTGCATCATAAGGTAACAACTGGATATTTCTTTTAACTAACCGCATTCTCTTTGCCATTGGTTGGCTGACTAAATGCTTGGGTGTCAATTATTTCTCTGCTTTTTTTTATAATTTTCACCACTCATCAGCTTACTTGTTGTTTGGGTGGTTGGTCTTTCCAGTGTTAGTAGCTATAGGAGGAAACCGGACTCTGGGGAACCTGTGATGTTTGGTAGGGTCACACTGGATAACACCCTTCTCACATGTGTCTGGGCCAAGCAGGAGACTGACCCTTGACACACTGGGTACGGTGAGAGATATGCACATTACCATTGTACCTCCAGCTCTCTGATATTTACCTACAGTTAGCAAGCATCTGGTAATGGCATGTAAAATTTTTGGGTCACTGCCTTAGTAATCCGTTTAGAAACATAATCTTCTCACTAGAAATGTATTTTACAAGTAGTTTACAACCCTGGAATAATTTTATGCATATAAGTTCTTCCTACCAATCAGCTAACAGGCAGATAAGTAGTGAAGAGGATGAAGTACCATCCTATCCGCCATTCTCCTTCCCCCTGCCTAACCATTCACTAGGCCTCCATGCCATTAACACTTCAGTGAATTGATATAAACTATGAATAAACTGGAGTGAGCTTTAGCAGGAATGAACTAGTCTTATAATCAATTGCATAAATGACCTATACAAAACTGATGTCAAAATGATATACAATAGGTGTAGGTGCACCACTTTCATATATATAGTAATCATCAAACATTATGGTGGAGACCATGACAAAACACATTGAGAAATAAAGAGGCAATCACCTCTTTAACTCTTATCATTAATGGCTAATTATACTGCACACAGTTAAGTAGTGTGTAATGTTGGAGAACACAGCACCAGAATTAATTAGGGAATTGAACCAAATTTTCTGGAGATACTAATATCATGATCCTGAACACTATAATGGAAACAAGAATGCACAGAACCTCACAGAATTTGACCTAACTAACCGAACAAAGAAACATATCTAAATTTACCTAGCATCCTCCACAAGGGCAGATAAGGACACGACTTGATAAGGAAGCCATTGAAAAATAAAATGCCTTTTCCCTCAGTCCTCCCCCTACTGATAAGGCACAACATTGGAAATGAATCATAACCCATAATATGGGTTATGATTCTGACAATATGCTCCTCATCATTTATAAAATGAATAGGTTTTAGAACCTATTGCACAGAAGTAAAAAATTATATGGGATTTGTGCAGGTCATAGACACATGACTAGATAGTAAAGCATAAAAAAAAATTAATAAAGACTTTCAAGCTTATATTAAAGGTTGTAAAATCTTCAATATGATTCTCCATAGTTTACTTACAATTTAAGAGAGACCAGATTCAGAATTTATTTGTTAGTGGTAGGATGATAACACACGCTGACAGGCTAGATTTTTCGGCGGAATATTTACGGTAAAATCTGGGTAAAGTTATCACTTCGGTCATCCACATAAAAAATCATCAGGTCAACATAATTTCAACCTAACCTAACTTGGCCTAACCTCACCTAACCTTACAGAAGAAATGAGTCCTAGAATTGTCTAAATTACTAAGACAAAAACTTAAAATCCTATAAATTTGCTGGATGACCAAAATAATAATAATAAAAAATTATTATTTCACATACAAAGCACATAGAGACTTGATTAAATGTGATATGATGAGCTTTTTTTTTTTACCCCACAATTTCCCTCATTAGTCATGCCCTGTTCACTACAGGTGATTTATGGTAGAAGATAGAGAAAAGGGGAAAAATAATGAATATATATACTTATACCGATTTTATGAATACTGTATAATCTAATATGAAAAATATGAATAATATAAAAGTATTCTGATGCTGACCGTCTGCAACACTATTACCTAGTAGTGCAACACCCACATCCCGTTAAGTAAATTTATATTAGGAGTACACTTACACGTAATGACACTTGACACTATAAATTGGATTTGTACATAACACTTTTCTCACTTAAGCTATAATGCATTATTCCTTTTAACTAAACACATGATATTCATTTCCATACTTAACTTCACTATACCTATACTCCAATCTCTTATCAAATATAATAACAGGAAAAAATACGGGGAAAAGTGAGGGTGTATTATCCTGGGACGTCACAACAAAACAACTTTGTTTTACATTTCACAGCATAAAAACTGACCTTTTTATATCACTAATTTACTACGATCTTCACGATAACCATCAATTCTCCGTCATATCACAAATACAATGCCTTAATTGTGTCAAGGATTCAAGGTTACTACAGTACCCTTTGTAAATTTCCTGTACACCTCCACCTTGTGTTGGAGCTGCGAGTCTGCGAGCACCTACTACTGTACCTAGTAACAAGTTGTAACCACCACCCAGAGCAACACACACCCCAGGGTATCGTAACCAAAGTCAACACCACGCTACCACCGAACGTTGTTTGCAATGACCAAGGGCATCATGATTAAAATAACCATAATACTACTAATTATCATTATTATTACTCAATAAAATTGCCATACAAGTTCAAAGTTGGATAGTCATGAATATAAACTGTAGTTATATAGCTCAGCATCAATATAAACAGTGCAGGTATACTATGAACAGTACTTACTTTACATAGGCCAAGGGAGTATACAGTTTCCTATGTTGCCAACAATGCGTAACAGAGAGCTACTACATACCCACATGCCAACAGTACCTAATAGAGACGAGACCGACCTCCCAAGCGGATAAAATAAAATAAGTACACAAAAGTAAAATTATTTCTATATCTTACAACCATAATAAAAAGAAAAGTCCTCCCATGTAAAAGTTACATTTTCTTTTATTGCAACAGAGAAAACGGACGGAAATATAGTTTCTTGAATGATTTTAAATGCAGGAATTAAATGACTTTGAATGGGATTAAATGCGGGAATTAAATGACTTTGAATGAGTTTAAAGGTGTTACCGTAGTATCACTTTAATTAAATGGCAAACAATAATAATAACAAATAATAATATAGGTCATTTGCAAGGGAAACGTCAAAGAAGAAAAATGTCTGTAATAGAATTGTCTGAACTATTGATTGTAAAGACAAAATTCTCGAGATTCAGTTGGTAATAATAATAATAATATGATATTGAATATTTATCGTGTAGTTTATCCAAGAGTTATATTAAAGAAATTATTTATATATATTTTTTTACAGATTATTAGCAAAAAATTTATAATAATAAATGGATTTCAGAGTTATTAGGAAGCCTAGTACAGTATATTGGTTTGGTTATGTAAGAATGGGATATGTTGGGTTAGGTAGGTTAGATTAGATTAGGTTTGGTTAGGTTAGGTTAAATTAGGATAATTAAGATTTGGTTAGGTTGCTTTAGATTCTATTCCTTTTTCACAAGTAATATGTTTCTATTCCATTCTATCCATTTTTAGACAAACAGAAACACTGTTATCGTGCACATACACATTTTATTACCTAGACATCATAAATAATTTATGTGTACGCCTTAATTATATTTGTAAAATACAATACTAAATGGAGGCAGAATGTTAGCCTATTTGTGCCTAAACAGTGGTAAACAGTAAGCCGACAAAGCTGTCAGTTGCTTAAGGGTAAAGAAGCCACAATTTCAGAAAACTGTCAGGGAAAATTTTTTTTATGGGGGGGGGGGGGGAGTGAAAATTGTAAACAGCCAAAGAGTGTAGCGACGGCACCGAATATAACGTCATTCCAGACTTGATCAACGCTGGCGCAGGTACAGAACTATAGATACATTCTTAGATAGATATTCAAGAAAATCATCAAAAGTTCACATTGATTGAGCATGTACACAGTGCGGACATGCTATCCATGGTAAACAGTACGGTAAGTCTATTCGTTTAAGACTAATTAGTATGGGAGAAATAACATGAACGAGAAAACGAAGCCATTTTAAAGGTTACTTAAGAAATTACATAATGGTAAACCTTAATGTTTTTGCGCTGCACCTACAGCTAGCTGGCTGCTGGTAAACTATTTGTTTGTATGTTTACCCTGGCTTGGGTTTCCCTTTAACTTTTCCCATTGTTATCTCGCCATTCTCTCAATTTTTTTTTACCGAGTTATCAGTAAACTCTTCAATAGTTAACAGTTCATGTCACTGAATATAAATTACTATCTCTGCACTTGCTGCAGTATTGGAACACAATTTTTATTGCATGGAAAAATGCGTCTTCCGACTAGCACATCATTGTTGTGTTTAACTTGATTTTTTTTTGTCAGGGCAGATCGGGTTTACAGTAGTTGGCATCTCTTTTGGTGTCAGATTATTACATAACTCATCAGTACAGTTTCATCCAGCGTTTGTGGACCAAATCTGAGTTTGTATCATGAATAACAGAATTAAATAGATGGTAGGAACAAGTAATTAATGAATTAATTTCTTGTGTTGATGGGCGAGACAACTAGGTTTGTAAAGGTAAGCGTTTTCGATATGATGTGAACAAGTGTACGAATATGCTTTTCATATGTAGTGTGTATGTGTAAAGCTATTAAAGGTAAGATAGTGGTTTAGGGAACAGGTTTTGGATGTCAAGGTCGTGGGAGCAACCTCAAGCCAGGGCAGAAGAGTTGCTAGGCGCACACACACACACTCACACACGCGTCTATGCAAATGCTTAGATACAAGCTATACGGTAATTACATTCACACACCAGAAAATATCCAACAATGATGGAGAAGTAGAATTACAAGAGTGAGGAGGCAGGTAAAATTACTTTTTTTCGAGCATAATGATTTGGACGTAATGGCGGTAGCGTTTTTAAAGTGTTTTGTGACAGTGGGGTGAGGCTGGTATGAGCAGGTGATGAGAAGGAAGGAAATAAAACGTACATCGTTTATAGTTATTTTTTTCTATTTTAGATTCTACAATAAATAAAATCTCAAGTTTGCGGGAATTGCACCATAGTTGAGTCGTTGGCATTTTATTTTACATTGTGTTAACGAACAACAAGTTATTCCCCAGATAATAATTTCCATTGGGAATTTTTCATTAACTTAACAAGGGTAAACTGATCCCCGAATCCAGGTACGGAACCAGACCCAGATTTTCTTCATAAAACCGTGGATACGGTTAAGTTAGGTGAAGTAAAAGGCAGGTAAATGAGGGTAGGTTTGTTTAGACTGTTGGTTAGGGAAGGAATTAGGTTACCGTATGTTAGGCTGAGTCAGGCTTGTTTCGAATCCGGGCCTAGCACCATGCCCAGAAATTGGTGAGTCCTGGTATAAGACACACAGACGAGCAACAGTATACATTTTTAGTGCTAGTAAATTATTTAGCGGTTAGTACAGTAGAAAGATTGAGAGATAAAAACTTATATTTCATTTCCATATCACATCGTTATTATTGTCAAGAAGGTTAGTGGTAGAAGGGGTTGAAGGACCTTGGGGGAGAGAATCTGGGCGGGAATTCAAGCTCGAAGCGTCCGTAGTTTGGTTGATGTGGTTGGTAATGGAAGGCTGGTTGTAGTGGTGTATGGACTGGTTGTGGTGGTCTATGGACTGGTTGAAATGGTCTTTGGATTGGTTGTGGTGGTAGGTAGGCTGATGAAGATCCTCCCACCACCTGGATGATGCCACAGCCGGAGCGTTTACCAGCGTTGCCCGTCTTCAGACTCTCGGGGTTACCGCCACGTCCCAGGTCGTCGACGCCGGCGTGGATGACGATGGCCAGACCGCCGATGAACGTCTGGGAGGAAGGGTCGAGGGAGATGTGGTAGTCAGCAATGTTGATGTACGCCACGCCATACGAGTCAGCTTCCACGTTGCCCAGGTCCCCAGCGTGACGCTCGACGTCTTCCGGGGCACCGTGGTTCTTCTGTAAGATACAAACAACGGTGTCAGGAAGAACGGAAACATGCTTTACGTAGTTGTAAGTTTCAGGGCAATAGCTCAAAGTGTTTGCCAGTTGTAACATAAACAGAGCGACACACTTGACAATTTTTCATCAGGGAACAAGTGTGTAAATAAAACTGAGGAGTTGTTTTTAAATTACGCTATATACCACAACTAATAAAAAAAAATAACTAGAAAATATGTCAAAGTTGTGATTTATTTCTAGATTTTGGTTCTGGTTCAAGATATAGTCATCACGATGCTCTTCACTGTTAATGACTTATGGTGAGACCAATACGGGCAGGTCGCGGTTGTACATAGGTCACCTTCCTGGACCTCTGCAGCGTGTGGCGGCGTCCTGTGTCATTTCCAGATGAACACACACACACACTCACTCACTTTTACTCTCTCTTTAATAAGATTTAGCCATATAAGGGCCATCACTACACCTGTTCCTGTAGCAATACTGAATAATAATCGATGTATGGTGTATCTGACCTGTGTAATATTTGCTTTGTTGATGTTTCGGACAATTAATGTGATGTAAAGTTAAACTTGGTTACAATAGTGTGAACAAAGGACACTGATTACTTAGCCTTTCTAGTACAAGGAGACAGTGTTGCCGATACTGTACTCAACCCCCTTTACTTTCCCCAACTGTAAAATTGGGTACCCATTCACAATTGGGTGGAATAGGGTAGCCCTGGGTGTGAAACAGCTACACCCACTCAGCCGTCGTACTAGAGCAGAAAATATTAGTGAAATGTGTTTGGCCCATTTAGATGTCAGGTCAAGTACTTAAATTACTTATGTTCACTGTGGACGGAGACTTCAGACCTCTGCATTCGGATCTTAAACTGTTTGTGTAAGACTTTAAGGTACTAAATTTAGTGGGCGAGTCGCATATACTTAAGTGTGTATTGGTGCGGGTCATCTTGGTAGGTTTCTGTACACCATAACATAAGAAGACATACAGTGTGATGTTTGAGGTGTAAGGAGTGTACTATAAATACCCTTATAATGTTTTGGTAATGTTAAAAGTCAAGTCTTGTAATTAATAGATGTATAGGATGCACTCTTAACGCCACTAAATAGGTCACTCATTATTGTGTACTTACCAAATGCTATAAAGAACATGAGGTTAAATGGTGTTGAACAAGTGTTATATTATAAAAACGTTTGATATTACGTAATGCAGCACATGTGTACGTTCGATACTTCACAGTGTTAAGTACAAACGAGCACTGTACACATAGCAGCTGTAGTACAAGTTAATATCCAAGGCTTTAGTAATGTTAGATATCAGGGTACCGTAGCATCAATGGATCCCAAATACTTTATTACGCTAGAATGGTCAGCTGCAACGTCACAAGGGAAGGGGAACTTACACCGAAGGGATTGAAGTGTCCGCCGGCGTCTTTGCAAAAGTCACCAAGCCTGCCCTTCGCGTGGACGTGGAAGCCATGGTAACCCGGTGTCAAGCCCGTTACACTGCCTGTAGAAGGGGGTAGTGGGTTAGCATGTAGGGTAGGGAGCTCTACCACAACACGGAAAAAGAGTCTAAAATTAAAATCCACAGTAAGACAAAGACGAAATAAGCGAAAAAAAAGAAAGAAATGGATTGGAATTATGGAAAAGAGGCGACAAACTGGAGGTAAAATCTAGACATACGAGAGTTGCTCAATAAATAAACAAACTGAGGCCATTCCTGTCGACATAAAGACCATAAGGGTACAAGAATAAGCTTAAACAAGATAATTCATCTACATCACCTACCATCCCTAAAATATCACCTACCATCCCTAAAATATCACCAACCATCCTAAAAATATCACCTACCATACCAATCTTATCTCCTACCATGTTAACAAAGGTCGCCTCACCCTGAATGATGACTCCTGCATTATTCCTGAAGAGTTCCAGTCTACCTCCAACCTGGTCACTTCCAGGTACCATCTCCACTACGGCGTCAGGGCCCTGGAAAGAAGGGGAGGAGGTAGGAACAGAGAGATGGTTTACTGTACAAGACGCCGCGAAAGTAAGTCTTGTAAAACGTCAAATGGGTCGAGGTTCGCTTGGGAGATGAGACACTGTATATACAGGTATTTGCGTCTTTGTTTACGTATCATTCCCTGTCTCACCTCTCCCTCCGTCTCCTATTCAAAACACAGGCTTGAAGTTTTGCAAGATCTGACGTATGAAGGATAATCAGAGAGAGAGAATATCAATTTAGTGATTCAATACATGTAATAATCGAGGTGGTTTTCCTCCCTCAAACAATACACAAGTGCAAATGGCCATGACAATTGATATGGCAAGTTGGTTTCACTTCACCAAGGTAAGCCGCAGTAATAATACGTTAGCTTGTTAAGTTCTAAACAAATATAACGAGTTAAATGTACCAATACAAGGAAGGTTACACTAGACGTCTTAGTTAGTTTTAGTTCTATATTAAATTAAAAATAGGTTGTGTGTTCTTATGAGAAGTTTCAATTACATCGTCGAACCCCTCCACCCCCTCCCCCAAGTTAGGTCTAGTTTATTGTTTATTTTAGGGGAAATTTGAAGAAAATAATAGTTACTGTAAACTTAATGACGTGTTAGAGGGTTGTAGTAACTTAATATTGATAGTGGTATACTCGCCAATCTAACGACCTGAATCATAAATTTTATATCTAATCAACTCCCAAATCAGACCTAGCCCTAACTTAATCTACCTCTAAGTAGACTTATTCCTAACCTACTCCTAACTAGACCTAGCCCTAACCTATCTTAACCTAACCTATCCCAAACCAGACCTACCCCTAACCTGACCTGACCTGCCCCTAAACAACCCTAACCAAAACATTAAATTCTCGGCTTTCGGAAGGCTAATTCGGGTTCGATTCTGTTTCCGGATTTGTGGATCTTTACAATGAACATCTTTTTGGCGGGAGGGAATTTAAAACTACGCAATAGGTCAATAACTAACATTAACTACCTTGAGTACGATGACATAAGCCCTTCATTACGATGACTTAATCCCTAAAGTAACATATCACAATCCACTGAGTAAAGTAACATCGCACTCAAGGTGTCGTCATCGCACTCAATAGATTAAGAAGTCATCGTACTCAAGTGGTTTGCAAATTCTTCATATTACAACAAGAGGCTTTGATAAAAAAAAAAAACTGACAATATATCAGATTCTCAACGACCGTGCTAGATGTAATAGCCCTATTTTGATTGAATGTTGACGATCGTTTAATATATCAGGGAATGACTTTGCGAGACGCACTGAACATAGTTATTATTTGGCTACGTTTGTTTAAATCATCACCGAACTGTGCTTGATGATGCAATAGCTGGTGTGTGTGTGTGTGTGTGTGTCCCCTCTCCCAGTACAACTTTACATTCTTTTCCGTTCTTTGTCTAGTTTATCATCTCGTTTTTCACATCTTTTCGTCACTTTTCTTCTGTTATTACAGTATTTACCTGGGTTTCTGCGATGCAAGCACTTGTAAAATATTACGTCACCAAAATACGAGAAACAAATGACAGTCAGTAATGCGTCCTTAAGATGTAAAAAAGCTATAGCATAAGGCAATGCGAGAAGGAGGAAAATAAGGAAGGAATGTGGGAGAAGGAACATGGGGTAGGAGGAACGTTGAGAGGGAATTTGGGAAGAAACAGAGAGGAGGAGGAACGTGGGAGGAGAAACAGAGGGAAGCAGGAACGTAGGGAAGGAACATGAAAAGAAACAGAGAGAAGGAGAAACGTGGGAGAAGGAACAGCAGAAGAAACATAGGGAAGGAAGAACGTAGGAAAGGAACATGGGAAGGAACAGAGAGGAGGAACGTATAGAGAAGGAACGTGGGAAGAAACAGAGGGAAGGAGGAACGTAGGGAAGGAACATGGAAGGAGGAACATTCTAACTGCCCTTGGCAACCATTCATTGCTAACTCTCCTTCTAGGCAGGGATCCCTCCCTTAGTCCTAATACGATCTATAGCTGTCTTGAGCTTATCAAGAAGCTCTTCACTCCTACACCGGCCAATATCATTGCCTCCTGCACTGAGGCAGATAATGGGTTTGTTCCCATTACCAGACAAGATATTGTCCATCCTGTCAACTATATCCCCCACCCCAGCCCCTGGCAAACACACCCTCATACTATCTTTATTTTTACCACAAAAGGCTCTGTCCAAGTACCTGACCTGAACGAGTTGGTACACTTAGCTGTTGTTGTCGTTGTTGTATCTTTGGTGTGTTTCTTCACCACCAGTTTGGTAGTCCCTCTCCTCACAACCTTCCATTCGCCTGAGTTTTCGCCATTCACCGGCTTTCCTTGTCTCGTTTCTTCCTTCATCCTTGCCATCTCTTCCTTTAATTTCAAGTTTTCTTCCTCTAATTTCAGGGTTTTTTTCCTTGGTACTCTCTAACTCGGCCCACAGAAGGGCGTAACCCTGTTTACAAGTAGCACTAGCCATATCTGATAATTATCCCCGGGAGCGGAGCTAAGCTGCAGTGACCTTTCCTCTAGTGTGGTGTGTGGGCGTCCTTTGTGTTGTTCAAGGTGCTTGTTATTTTTGTTTGTGGTATATCTCGACTTTTGCAAAGCCTTTGACAGAGTCCCCCACGAAAGACTAATTAGAAAGGTAGAAGCACATGGCATCAAAGGTAATATCCTTAAATGGATTAGGGCGTGGTTACAGGACAGGAAACAGCGAGTGAGCATTAACAGCACTAAATCCCATTGGAGCAACGTCACTAGTGGAGTTCCCCAAGGCTCAGTACTTGGACCATTATTATTTATTATATACATAAACGACATAAATATCGGAAAAAAAAACCCCACTGTCTGGACACCATCACTTAAGACACCCTTCTTCATTACTAGGAAAATTAGTGTTTACCTTCAGGGAAACTGAAGGTGGAGAGACCCGGTAGTGGTGGTGGTCAATTTAACTACAGTACTCGTAATGACCAGACGACGTATGGCGGCCGCAGCGGGACCTCCACGCCTCACACACACACACAGTCACGCCAACCATATTGAAGTTGAAGAGACATGATCACTAGGCCAAGACACTAAAAATTTATTTAATAGATCCCCCTCCACCACCCCCCCCCCCAAAAAAAAAAGACGACGAGAAGTGAAAGAAACTTAATTTTATCCTAATCTTACGTCCGAGATGCGTGGCGCATCTCGGACGTAAGATTAGGTTAGGTTAGGTTAAGCCACAGTGATATAACAAAATGCCACTATGATATGACAGAATATAACACACAGCCACATTATTATGGTATAATATTTCTGAAAATATCTTAACGCCAGATGACAGAAAATGACACAATACCTCCATTTTATGACACAATATGACAACGCCGCAATAATATACCAATTAGTGTCAAGGTTTTCTGTTGCTTGACACAAGATTACCACGAGTTCCTCTACCCGGCTAATTTATGGTGAGAAACAGGAAGGCACCAATAGGAAGCCCTTCATTATGGCTCACTGGTCAAGTATAATGGCTCCTTCTTGTCACCACCTGAGCTGTTTATTCGTGTCGAGGCTGAGAGAGAGTGTTGGTCTGCTGTTATTTTTATTCTTGCTTACTTCTGACTATTAGGTGCGTTTGTCAGGCCTGCTGGGGCGCCTCATGAGTTATATCTCACTTTATTACTCCAGCCTGTGTGTGCTGATGAGACCTGTCTAGTTTTTTATGGTGTTCCTTATTGTTCCAGGATGTAGAGTAGTGTGTGTGTAGGGGCATCAAGTTAACTTATTCTAGGTGCAGGAGGTCCAGGTGGAGGAGGTGGGGTGGTCATGTTGTGTGGCCACCAGGCGTCCAGCGTCCTTGCTACCGTACCACTCCCCAGCCGGCCCCGCCCCCCTCATCACATCAATCACCGCCCTGCTACCTTATCCATCCCTCATACCTCTCTCACTCTTCCGTTGCAGTAAGAGTGACACTGACCTGGTAATGACACGGCATAACTTCTGTGGCACTCTGACGTAAATTTTTTTATATTCATACACAAGGTGGCTACCAAATTAGTCAATATTAAGTCAATGTTACATAAACTCTCTGCCGTACAGTGAGTGTATCAGTTTCTGTGGTTATTATAGTGTTAATGTTTTCATGTTGGACCCACACGTTACCACGCGCCTTAAGTCTCGCCGCTGGGGGTTTAGGGAACTGGTTTAGGATATCAAGATCGTGGGAGCAACCTTGGGCTAGGGCAGAAGGGTCGCTAGGTACACGCACCTCGGTGGGTAGCGGCTTGTCCCAGAAGGTAAATTATTTGGTAATACTGTCACTCTTACCTTGTTATTTTAAAGATAAACACCGAAATAAAGTTCCCGAGGAGCAAAGGAATCTCACCAGTTCATAATTTTACCTTCTACACTGATCACCTGAACCTTCACTAGTGGACGCCACTTTTAACTTTAATTAGTTAACGCTAGACGATTGAATTCAGCTGAGAGAGACCCTTTGTACACGTCAGCAACAGCACGAAATTGGATTGGTCAAGACGGTGGTTGTTTAACGACGTCAGCAACAGTAGCAAATTGTATTGGTCAAGGGGGTGGTAGTACAGTATAATGACGTCAACAGTAGCAGGAACTCGGTGTGACAAATCCGGTTATAGGAAAGTGTGGACGGACCTCTCTTCTGTTCCCTCTCTCTCAACATGGCCGCGATTTAGTTGTCCCTTAATAAAATAAGTAACCAGGACGTAGGGGGGGGGGGGGTAGTATCATAACATCAGTAGCAGGAAGGAATCGGGTTGGTTTAGTACGGTGGTCAAGTAATGAGTGACAACAGATGCACCGCCAACCATCCAGGATCTTGCAAAGTTCATCCAACACAAAGAACCTGCCCGACTCTAACATAAACGCCGTGCAGAGACTTATAGTGACTTCAGGTTTAGTTTTGAGGTGAAGGTTACAGAGAATGGTTACAGATGAGGTAACTGAGAGCTGATTTTCTTCCATCCCACACTCCTCCCGGTACCTCTTCCAACTCACCACGCCCGACCTCTCTCCCTACAGCCTCTTACTACTCTCCTCCTCAGCAAAATATTCATCACGCAAGACTATAAAAAAAAACCCCAAGGCTTAAAGAGCTATTCAATATTTTATATAGTAATTCCGTCAAGGTTAATAAGGTGGTGAAAGTGATGATGATGGCTAGAGGTGTGTGTGTGTGTGTGTGTGTGTGTGTGTGTGCTTTCGAATTGATGGGGTAAATAGGGTGGAAAGACAATAGAATGTACGTTGAGAGGGAGTGATTTGCATGTGCGTTTCTGTGTGTGTGTGTAAGAGAGAGAGAGAGAGTTCTAGAAGGTCTGTGTGTCCTCCATTTACCGCCTCTCTTCCGGGTCATTAAGCGAGTCAGAATATTATATTAATTCACGAGTCAGTACTATTACACTGCATACAAGGTCCTTTGTTTTCACCACGAGGAAGAAAATTATATGAATCTCTATCTTCGTCATCAATTTTCCCACAGAGAGACGATAATCATTGAATGCACGAAACAATTCTTGACATATCCCACAAACTAGTTTACCCTCAACGTGTGATTTGACTGTAAATTGACTAGTATTCACCCAAGGCCGGAAAGTTTAATGCTGAGACAAGGCCAACGTGTTACTGTTGATTACATAACCTCTCCTTCACCAACCTTGACGTGGCTTCACCTGCTAAACACCTAATGAGAGAAAAACAAAACAAAAAAACAATGCGTCTTCCTGGAACTAATTTCAACACTTCCACGCAACACTCCGACCGTAATATAAGTCGTAGTGTTTTCGCTAATCAGAAATTATACTTAGTTATATAATGTTTTCAGAGGCAAAGATGATGAGTTTATTGACACTATGGCCAAACAATCCCCCAGAATCTGACTCGAAAATAAAACCAAGGATTTGTTAACGTCGAAGAAGAGGCTACGTTTCGTTAGGTTAGACATCTCAGGGATTAGTAAAGTGAATGTTATAGCATTTTTATATTCAGGAACAACAAACATTTTCCAGTAAACATTCTTCACATTCCAGCTCGACGTATCTGAGTCCACTTGATAGAAACCCAGTTAATACTTTTTTTTTATTCTAAATTAACGTTACACGAGAACAAACATAACATAGTCTATTTATCTTTTATCAAAATTCAAGAACTATATAGTCTATTTTATTTTTACTCGTGTGAGGGTGTGTGTGGTGGCCGTGACGAGGGAACCAACCAGCATGAGTAGCATGTTTACTGTTAGGGTTCGTCATTGCCGGATAGTAATTCAATAGGGATTTATTACCGGTAGATTCAATTTACAATCCTTTAAAAGCCTCGAGGATCTCATAAGGACGTCGCAGGATACAAATAAATAAATAAATAACCATATCAATGTTGGTTCTGATTAACTTATATGACACATGACTCAATAAAACTATAAAAAAAAAAAATCGTGTAAATGGACATAATTTTTTAAAATGTATATCATTTTTTTTACATCCTTGTTAACTGACGAGATGAAGACTAGGGTCACTTTTCCCCCATTTTATACTAATAAAAAAATGTGCCCCTATTGTCTTATTTTACTGTTTTTTTGTTATTTGTTGTTTTAACTGGTCTTCTATATGTGTCAGTTACTGGGGTCGGTTAAAAAGTGTTACAGGAACTTTATAATAATGAGAAGAAATGATAGACACAAATGTGGAGTTAAAAAGATCATATGATTTTGATAGGTGCTTTGGGTGTTAGTGAGTGACTGAAGAATGTTTTACTGGAAGCTTTCCATGATTTACACCGAAATTGTGTGTTATTTCCCGTGACCCTGACAAGTAATGAAGAGCCGAGAGAATACTTATGTGGTGTGTGTGTGTGTGTGACTTTAATCCTTCACCTCTCAAGAATTAATCACATGGCGTCGCTTGGGGGACTTGTCATACTGCTAAAGAACGTCTGTCATCCAGGCTATAGTGATAGGTTTGAGACGTGATGTACCTATGACAGAATTTTTGATCTAATTTGTTTTATAAATATTACGTCACGCATATCAACCAATCACAGCCTAGATGACAAACGCTTGTGAGAGATAACGCAACGGGAGATTTTTCTGTTTTCATTCAACACCGTGACGAGACGTTAATTGAATATCTCTCTCACACACACACACACACTCTCCAATGTGTCTGGGAAAACAATGAAGAGCTTTCGCTGTGAACGGCTGAGATACAATGGTAGGTCGTGCGTTCAAAATTTCCTACAGTATCTTTTGTTCCTACTATGTTAATGTTGTACTCTGTTCTTATTGTTCTTACTTTGTTTATATACTGAATTCTTATTTTTCTTTCTATGTTAATGTTGTAAATGTGTTACTTCGGGGATAACAACAACCTTTAATAATAATATATACCTGTGTTATATTCACTTCACCACCAAATACCTAGTTTTATCTCCTCAGGGTCACAATATATCACAAGCGTTCACACTTAAATATTACCTCCTCACCACCATTACCACCACCACTTCCTTACATTACAGATAGGACAAAGAAATGAGTCAAGGTAAAGGGTCTCGGTACATACAGTAAAACCTCCATATAACGGACTTATCATATAATCCCTTACTTATGGGAATTGGAGGGTTCACATCTAACGGACCCTCTATATAACGGAATTTCCTCTCCCTGTAGTACGTTAAACAGAACTTTCACTGTAATCTAGTCTTTGGGTCGTGATGTTAACTTTAATGGTGTCTCTTGGCGAGTGTTTTTTTTTATTAACTTTTATTACTATATTTTTCGTTCCAAAATGCCTTAAAATATCTAATGTTTGGTAAAGCGTGTGATGATGAGGTGGCATTAGGGAAAGTTTGGTCTCGTTTATTTGGGTATTATCGACATTGTTTATCTAGAATTTACATCAAGTCTCCCTTTCCTCAGTGGCCTGATGGATCTCTGATGGATTCACTGTTATAGCTGAGAGATAAAAACAATAGAGTTCTGAAGCTTAAAGGGTTTTACTATTGAAGCGATACTGTTTATGAAGCCTGTGTATGTAGCAAAAGTTTATAGTGTGTCTACTGGCCTAAAGGTTACTTGTCATACTAAGTTTAAACCCTATACTTAAACGTGCACAAAAGTTCAGTTGTGTTCCCAAGATACCTGCTCAACGCACCTGGATTTTATCTACAGTACAGTCTTAAAGTTAGCATGGCACAGGTAAGGGAAAATATTACTGGTGAGGTAAATAACACAAGTAAGGAAAATAATAAATGTATAGGTAAGACAAACAGGTAAATAAAATCAGGAGGGAAATAAGGACGGGGGAGGAATAAAGACAGGGAAAACTATTAGGGAAAATCAAGCTAGGGGGAAAACTATAAGTTGGAGGAAAATATTACAAGTAGGAAAGTAATACTTGAATCAGCACTCACGCTCCCATGAAATGAAGACGGACTGACGACAGCCGCCACACTTAAAAAGACGACGAATGCCTTCATCTCCACCTGTAAGAAAAAACGACAAGTTATTAGTGTCAGTCATATACTCTCTCTCTCATGCTCCTTTATCATTGTTAATTCCTACAGTTTTGCACATTATTAGTTCTTATACCTCAGAATTGGTTATTGAATTGGAATGGTGATATTTGATTTGTAGGTCGAGGCATATGAAGAGCTGTTATCATCATCATCTTAGCTTCATGATCGTCGTCGTCTCCTCTCCCCTCTTGCCTCCCTATCCAACCCCCACCCCTCCAGCCTCCCCTTCCCACCTCTCATCTATTCTTACCACTTGCCAGTCGACTTCACCACTTTTTGTTATGCTTTCTATCACGGCACTTATTCTGCACTAGATCCTTAAATCAATATTTTTTTTTCCAACGTTAAAAGTTTCTCCTCACGAGTTTAATTGAGACTTGTGTGGATTATCTTGTTATGTACCTTAATAAACCTCACCAGCCGTCTCTATTAAAACACAACACCATCAAGAACTGGAACCTTTAAATCATTTAGTTTTCAAACATCCCAAGCCCACCAACCCTAAACCAAAGTAACCTAACCCACCTACCCTAAACCAACCTAAAGTACCAACCCAAAACCACCCCACCTAGTCTAAACCAACCTAGCGTAAGCCATCCAAACCTAACCTACCAACCCTAAACCAATCTAACCCTAACCACACTAGGGTAGTTTAAGTTAGGCTGAGTAATATCTCCCGAAAAAAAAAAACCTAGTGTAGGTGTCGTCGTGGAATGTTCCAGTTATAAGAAGCTCCAACACTAACAGGATGTCTTTGCGAAGGCGTGTCTGGGTCTTACACAATGAGACTAAAACTGTATCAGAGTGGGTGTTAAGAGTCATGGTTTACAATATCTGAGAAGTCTAGTTCAAAGTGAAAGACACAAATCAGTCGCTCACCGATACTGTTCACTTAACGGCCAGTGAATATTTATTAATTCTATACGAAGAATTTGCGGAGAGTGGCAGGTAAAAGAATGACGTGAGAATTGTAAATATCGGACGAAGTCTTGTTTTTCAGGAGGTCAGGAACCAATAAACACCAATATGTACAAAAAAAACACAATACCAAGTCTTTACAGCAATGAGGTTATAACTACTTACTTGCTCACCAAACACAGGTCAGGTGCAAACTGGCACAGTGATGCTGGCGTTCCATGATTTTCCTGGCCTGGTGAAGTCAGTTGCCAGATGTCACCGCCTGGGAATCAAGGTTATGGACGAATGAGTGGAAAACAGGGCGGAAAATCAATGGATTAAAGTGACTACGGAGAACTACGTATGGGTGACATTATTAAAGCAGAAGAACAAATTAAAGAGGACTGATTTGTGATTTTTAGGTTAAGATCACTGACTGTTTGCTCTCTCTTGTTTTCATGAAGGTTCGAAAAACGTACTGTGTAATTTCATTTGATCTACAAGACGAAGTTTATCAGAGTCTTTCTATATTAGTAGATTTTTATTATCATTGGTGAAAGATGTTGATCGATTCTACAGTTTCTGGCTACTTAAAATGTTTGATAGAACGACGTCATCTTCACTACAGCATTATGTTCGTGAGCTTTTGGTTTTATCTTCCCATTTACATATTGTTATACCTGTTTACTCTCAAATCATCACAGTTCCATCAAAATGTACAGTTACCTGGTTATCATACGCACAATGTATACGTTATATAATATACAAACTTCTACATATATACATACTTCTATGTATATAAATGTATTAATGAAAACAAATACAAGGGCAGGTAAGTGAACACTAACCCAGGAGAGGTCGTGGTAAGAAATACTGTATTTTTACCTGACTTAATTTAGATAGATAGACAGGCAGGGTCTGTTTTTGTTAATGTGACCCACTTATCACCTCCGTCGCACACTCATTCACTCTCTCTCACTTCACACACACACATTTTCCATCAGCTCTCCCCACAAACATTCACTCTCTATCTCGTTCTCCCTCCACTCTCACTCTTCACTCCCTTCTTCCCTCTCCGTCCACTTACTTATATCAATAATGTCCCCAAGCAAATAGAGTGGATGTTTAAAAATAGGAAAATAGATGAAATATTAAAGAAATATAGAAATTTTGCATCTAGAATATAACTATGTACTATAACTGATTATATGAAATATTAGGGATTTATGTGAGTCCTGAGAGGGACATTCCTGGACTGGGGTGGGGATGACATATGTCACTTCATCCCTTTGAGATGTATTAATGTTTTTTGTATCTCAATAAACCTATCAATCAATTCGTCCACTTTCACCTTCCTTCCTTCCTTTATTTTTGCCTTCCACTCACCCTTTAACCCTCATTGCTTTGGGTCATCCAATGTATCCATGATCCATGACTCGAGGTCCGGAACATTGAGTCGGGAAATCGAGTAACGGGGGGTGGAGCAGTGGTCGTGCCGCAGTCAAACGCGGGTCAATGGTCAGGTACCAGTTGGGTCCTCATGCATATTACAGTATATATCAAGATTCGTAATACTATGTTGTACATGATTACCTACACCGTCTATGTTGTACATGATATACCAAAACTGTCTATGTTGTACGTGATATACCTACACTGTCTATTATAATGAAACACACACATATATATATATATATATATATATATATATATATATATATATATATATATATACACGTCACTAGATTGTAAAGTGAGGAAAGTTTGGTAGCGTGGCTGATTAATTTATTTAACTGTTAATATATTTTCAGGGGAAATCTTCTAAACACCAACTCTAAGGACAGCTATTTATTATTCAACTCAATGGCATGGACACATTAATAGAGCATTATATTGAAATTACTATACAATGACTCTTGGACACAAACATGAAATGGATACAATTCCCACTGTAAGTAACTCACCCTATGGATTGCTCTGACAATGAACTCTCATGTGACCTGAGGGAGGCCCAGCGGCTGGGGAAGCTGTAGGTGCTGCTGGACTATGTCTCCTATGGGAGACTCGGTGCTGGGGAGGGAAATCTCCCTCTGGGAAGCAGCTGTCGGCCCCTTCCCTGTTACAATAATAATCCGATTGCTAATGCTCCATGGAAGGAGCTGCAGGCTCTTATGTTGGCGGTCACATGCCAGAAGATGTCGTCACTAATCTGGGTGTCTGGCCAGGTGACAGTTGTACTGGCTGGAAGGTAGCTTCTTGAGTAACACGGTCATGTCGCCGGGTTAAGCTAATGACACAGGCGTGAGAACTCTTGCTGGACATTTGTGTTTGCCCAGGTGCATGATCATGCCACCGATTGGTAATGGTTCCTAATTATTACCACCTGGGTGTGTCTTGGTCAGATGAGTTTCTTTAGTAACACGGTCATAACGCCGGGTTAACTGAGGTACCTTGTGGCCGTGCCCTCTCCTGGGTCAGGTCTTAATCTCACTGTACATAATATACCTCCACTGTCTATGTTGTACATGATATACCTCCACTGTCTACGTTGTACGTGATATACCTACACTGTCTATGTTGTACATGATATACCTACACCGTCTATGTTGTACAGTGAACCCTCACTTTACGCGGTCAATTGAACCCACGGTGGCCCGCGTAAAGTGAACAACGTAACATATGGGATTAATTGAAATAGAGACTGGGCCGACCCTCAAACTC
Source organism: Homarus gammarus (assembly GCA_958450375.1). Classification (NCBI taxonomy): domain Eukaryota; kingdom Metazoa; phylum Arthropoda; class Malacostraca; order Decapoda; family Nephropidae; genus Homarus; species Homarus gammarus. The sequence continues at coordinate 1,626,752 of CAUDMG010003875.1, read as the reverse complement.
CACTTTTTCAGACACAATACCTACGTTGTAGTAAAAATAACTTCTTAATTTTATAATGGTATGCACACACAATTAATAATCAAGAGAAATATCAATAATATTAGGTTTTTTAACACTTACATCAGTAGAAAAGATGGTGGGGCACACGGGGATGGGGGGTTGGTTCCGAGGCAGAGGGCAGATTATTGGCTCTCACCTGTATCACTTGTATCACTATCCACCACAGAGGCTTGCAGGGAATCTTTGTCAAACCCCTCAAAGTCCATATCCTCACTATCATTATCACTATCACTGACTTGGGCCGGCTGTGGTGAGTGGCGGGTGAAGAACTCGGTAATGTTTTGATGACTGGGCGACCTTGTGCGCACCCCGCTCGCGCCGCACTCCGCGTAAAAGGGTACACACACCGCGGAAAGTGAGCATTCAGGTTTCGGCAGGGTACCACGTAAACGTGGAAACGCGTAAAGTGGAACCGCGTAAAGCGAGGGTTGACTGTACATGATATACCTACACTGTCTATGTTGTACATGATATACCTACACAATACAGAATCACTGTGATGATATAGACGGTTTTACTAATGGACTGTGCTTAGTTATCTATGCCTTTACTTGAGATTCTGGGGAGGAATGCAAGTGAGCTTTTGGCAGGTACTGTAATGTGTCATTAGGGTTGATAAGGCATCTGGCATCTGTGAAAGAAAGCCCCTGATATGACAACATAAAAGTGGAGGGGGCGTGGCTTGCTCATCACCAATAACTTTAAATGAGGCTGTTACTTGATCACTTCCACTTCTCGCCACTATTGCTCTTGAAAAGAAATCACTATTAATTGCTAAAAAAAAATCAATGAGAGGTGATGTGGTGGTTGTGGTTGTTTTTTTGATCAATGGATTTTCCCTACCCTTGTCGTATTTTCTAAGCCCTGGGAAGGTGACTATGTATTTGAAAAACACACTTTAATTGATATATGCACCCATTACGTTATTTGGAATAACCACAGATAAAAATGAAATGTCTTGAGTCTCTGATCTTTATATTTCATATAACAAAGTATACTACTGTGTAAGAAGGAAGGCTATGCAAATCCTTTCCAATAAAAATTTCTAACACAGGATAACAAAACAAGTGAGTGAAAAATTCTTTACTATACAATAATCATATACAGGTATACACAAAAATTATTCTAAGACTTGTAGTCTAGGAAAATTTACATGTTGCTCAATCCATTTGGCAGCAGATAGCAAGGCTGCATCTTGTCCCCATGGAGCCATTAGCTGGAGTGATATCGGCAGACCTTCAGTGTTTAATGATATTGGGATGTTTACCGCTGGTACACCTGCCATGTTGGCTGCCTGAGTGCAAAAATCCTGAGTTGCTTGCTGGGTGCGATTATCTACGTTATTGAATTCTGAATATCTGTAAGAAAATGGAGGCAGTTATTAGTAAGTAAAATATTGAGAATGAACTTTATCAAAAAGAAAGTGTCAAAGTTGGTAAAATGTAAAGCATGTTGAAATACTAGATGTTGAAGCACCTTGAACGAGGCAGCTTAATGGCCATTTTCCAAGATGGTTACCTCGCATATAAACTGCTATATACCTACCCATATGCTTGCCACCAAATTAATATTAATCCTTCATTTCAAGGCCAGATGGCACATATAGAGCCAGTGTAACAGTGAAGTTAATCACATTAATGCTGGAAAAACAAACCCTATTCTTGAACCAATTATGTAAAGAGTGTAAGTGTGAAACTTGGCCAAGGGAAAAAGCTGTATGAATTTCTCCCACACTTCAAAGCTCCCTATCTTGACAAATCACTTTACCTCCATATCTGAAAATATTTATAATACATGTTTTATACTTCTACCAATTTTCCTACTGTCACAGCATCATTTAAAACTGGCTTTAAAATTTTTGAACAAGAGGTTGAACTATAGAGATCAACTTGCTGGATATATATATATAAAAAAAAAAAAAATTAAAGATGAAGGAAGGAACTAAGTTATTGGTATACCTGACAGCAGTAGACAGTGTCACTGGAGTAAGAAGTAAATCAACGCCACTGGACCAAACTTTGTCAAAGTCTTGCGAGATAAGGCGGCGCACCTGTAACATCACAACTGTGTTATTAAAAGTTAGTTACTCATTCACAGATGCTCTAACTCTATCCTTCATCTTTCATTCAGTCTTTTCCCATATTACTTCCCATTCTTGACTTTGAAATACAGTCTCTCCTCGACTTACGACAACCCGGACATACGACGGCCATGGTCGTTTTAAATATATTTCACATTACGTATTTTCGAGTCCCAACGTTAGTGATCGCGCTGTGTACTGACAAAATTTTCGTTTGTAATTCTCTTTAAAATGGCTGGCAAGCGTAAAAGTGAGAGTTCTCGTGGTGCTGAGAAAAAAAGGAGACCCCCATTTTAGAATTTCTCTGAACTGTATTATTTTCGCCTTTTCGACTTACGACCTGGGCGTCGGGACGGAACCCAGTCGTAAGTCGAGGAGAGACTGTACTGTACTGTTAGTTATGTGTTCCGTAAGTTAATCCTTTACACATATTTATCACTTTAGTATGTAATACATTGGTCCCTCGGTTAACAAGCGCCTCGGTTAACGAGATTTCGGTTAACGAGGTACCTTCCATGAGATTCTTAACTTCGGTTAACGAGCAATCCCTCGATTAATGAGTTTCTTACGAGCCAACCTGAACATGATTTCGCTTGCATTTGGCGGTCCACCAGCTGTAGTATTAGTCCGCCAATACAGTAATCATTTCTAGGGCTTAAATTCCTTACCATTTTAGCAAATATCAAGAAGTTTATACTATTCAATAATTTTAAAAGTTTAATATTAAATTGTTTACTCATTTTAATAATTATTGAACATAATTGAAGATAATGAAACTAGTTTTATGCGTGCCATCCAGCCTCTCAACACACCATACAGGCGTCATCATTGTATCTTTTCAGTGGAGGTAACCTCTTGCTTGAGACTCTCTTCAACTAAATGCTTTTTTTCTGTTTTTGCAAGCAAATTATTGGTCATTTTGAAATTTATTTTACATATTGACAATATATAATGCAGTGCAGTGTTGATTTAAAGAAAATAATCTTGAATTGCACCAAGCGAACTAAAATTTTATGGGTGAAATGGCGCCATGGGGTGACTTCTCTTCCACCCCAATGCTTTCTCTTCTCCCCATTCTAATTCACATCATCATCATCCAAGAGCCTTCTACATACACACCTCAAAGTAGGTGTACTTTTCTACCTTTTTTGTTGAATTTAGGCAATTTTCGGTGAGCTGGAACCAATTACCCAAAAACCCATTGAAACAATGGTTTCGGTTAACGAGTTTTTCGGTTAACGAGCAACCTTCTAGAAAGGATTTTGCTCGTTAACCGAGGGACCACTGTAACTGTAGAGCCAAAATAAAGGTGCACATCACAAGACATACACAATATCCCAGTATACGGTTGAAGTAGTAAGTAAAGACAGGCTATAAAGTATCTGGGACATACCAAATTTACACAAACCTCCAATATTGAAGCTGTGATAAACAGATAATATAAACTGTAAAATAACACACCTTCAAAGCTTGCTTAAAATATCTATTTTTATTCTCCTTCAAGAGAAAGTAGTTCCCAGCCAGGATTCGACTCTTAACAACATCATTCAAGCCAGCTGATCGTGTGAGGGCATACATAGCCTCCATGGAATGAGATGATTCCACTCGATGACCATAAAAAACTCCCGTGAACCTCGTAAAATTAGAAGCCACTTCACAATGGTTTAAGACCGAGTAGCAGATAATGGAGTACTTTGTGTGTGGTAGTGACACCTCCCGCACCTGCAACAGATGTATGGTTAAGTGGAGAGATAAATGTATGAGTTACACAATAAAAATAACATATGTAATATCAATAAATAATAATGGTAGGGCAATGTGAGTTCCAAAGGCCATTCTCCAGTCAATATTCTAGCATTTATCTTCTTTACATAAACATTATATAACATACTCATCTTCACTGGACTCTCTTGTACTTAATCATGTGTAATAACATTGTATCTTTTGGGTAATTTATTAATCACCTTATTTCAACTAAAATACAAACAGTATATACTCTAAGTTCTATTTTTTTCTCCTATTTTTGCATGGGGTGGTTCAAAGAGAATAGATAATGGTAGGAGAAATAAAAGTGTAAAAACTGACAGGGAGGGAATGACACAGGAGTAGGAACACATCACACTCATACCCTCATAGTGTTAGCTTATGTTATGTTGACTGAGTGCAGTCCCGCTTCATCCAGCCTACAGGACTGAGTAATATGTCATCTGACAGTATGTACGGCTTGTACAAGTGTCCAACTACACCTCAGTAAAATAATGCCTAACTCATTAACATTCTAAATACGGTAGTCAGTTCTACATCACCTACATTACTAGTTGCTTCATTACTTTTCAATGTAAGTGATTTTTACAATCTTGAAGAGTTACAATAATGCTAAATTCATGTGAATCAAATTTACCTTCTTATGGAAAAATGGGATTGTGTTCCTAGATTTCAATAACATGTTACCAGACACCAAAACCTTAATTTCACAAAGGAATAAACATCTTTAAAAGTCTTAAATGACAGATTGACATCATTTTACTACACACCTTAATGTACAGTACTTACATAATACTGTAAGCACGATTACAAGAATAATAAGCATAATTGGATATTGTACCGTTAGAAATTTATCATTCATCAATGCTTCTTTGAAATTACAACATGGCTTATACTGATATAAAATTAAAAATTTTTGTTGATGGTGTAAAGGCAGATTGCTTCTTTTTGGTCTTATAAGCAAATGCAGAAGGAAAGGTTTTTACTCCTTAATTTGAAGCCATCGTCCTAGATCTGTAGGTATGGTTATTATGGTACAGTACAGCGCATGTGCACGTGCACGTGCAGACACACACACAATCTCTAATAGATGCTCTGAGATCCTGATGTAATGCTGGGCTCTCCTTCTGGCCACTTGAAAATTAGACAATAATCCATAATAAATTTTCTAATAACTTATACTCTGGACTTTTATGATGCGTAGTAAGACAGCTTGAATGGAGTGGAATAGAAGTTATAAATTTCATATATTTGGTTTTATGGTATTGGAATTTGTTTCACAGTAATTGGAAAAGAGAACTTCCATATAAAAAGGGTTTACTGTAGGGTATTCATGATTTTTTGGGGTAATTCATAATTGTACACTTCGCATCACTGACAGTGACTACAGTTATCACAGATTTACTACCTTTCAGAAAAATTTCACCACACATTGTAGCTTTTAATATACTCCTTACATTCTTAAGAATTTTGAAAGTCTTGCCTCAATCATTTGATTAAGCACTTTGTCAGGTTAATGAAGTGAACATTTTTAAGGAAGATAAACTTGCAATAAATCAGCAACCAACTAAAACAGTTAGGTCATATAGGATCTAGACTAACTCACCTGAGCCCCACAATTCTCCATCAGATCAGCAACTTTTGTCCACGTATCAATCACCTCTTTTTTCATTCCTGGACAATGATACTCTTTTGGGATACCAATAACTAAACCTTCCAAGCTAGGGTTTTCTGGGAGATGCAAACTTTGTAGATCACTTGGTACAGTCGTTGCATCCTAAAGGAAAAATATAAAATTAGCCTTCAAAAGTGGAAAAAATAAAGTGGACAAGTGTCCCAAAGCAAATGGTGATACATCAAATTGAGATTAAGTTCTTGGTAGTTGGTATACGGTACATGGAAGCAGTTTGAATCTGATATGTACTCAAAGTTTGTTCTCTCACATAAACTTGCTCTCATAATAATTTTCTACCAAGTACTGAACAGTTTATCAAAAACCTGCATGATAGAATGCTTGTACAACCTCTCTTCTATGAACAGATATGTCAAGAATGAGAAGAGTATGAATGAGCAACTTACATAATTAAATTAGAAGACAAAAGAGAAGCGGTTGCATAATTCCTTCTAACTATTAAGCCATGGCTTTCAGAACAAGTTTACACTGTTTTAAAATTACATAATTACTTATCAAATGCCAACATAATTTACTGTACTATGCCTACCTGAGGGTCCAAGCCAGACACAACACTCAGCATGGCAGCAACATCGTCAACATAACGGCCAAACAATCCTGGCACATCCATTGAGTTTACCAAGCTGATGAGTCCACAGCGTGACACTAACCCATAGGAAGGTTTCAGGCCCACAACGCCACAATAAGATGCTGGGTTGCGTACAGACCCTCCAGTGTCAGACCCAAGTGCCCTGTTAAAGGAGTTGTATGGTAAAAATTTGGCAAATAAAATATACAATAAAAATTTCAAATAAATTATGTAAACAATTATATATATCCTATGATTATATGTTAATTTTCAGACATACAAAAGTTTTGCATACAATTCAAAACATTCATCCAATTTTTTAGCATATACAGTATGCCAAACTACAGTATACATTATACACTGCAAGACTGTGTTATTTGTGTTTTTGTCTTAAGTAATGCATAACACTGCAAATAAAATGTTATTCAGCACCATTAATTAACTGAAGGTTTTTAGAAATGAGGTCACTGTCACCTTATGTCTCAGGTCAAAGTCAGGATGCAAAACTACCTTGGTACCAAATTATGTCATCTTAAGTCAATTGTGTAGCAGTAGCATTTAAATCTGCTGTATGTAACTTGTGTAGTTTCAAAAAACTAATCAAAGGGTAAAACTAATAGGAAGGAAACAAATGAGGATTATACAAAGACACTCACCAAAATTCGATATAATAACAATCTACCGGTATTTAGAAATTAAAAAAAAATTATTAAGTAAAAATAATTACCATATACTGTATATCCATTTAACTAAACAGTACAGATAAAAATACATATACAGTACTGTAATATGCAATAAGCCCTTGAGTTACACTGGGTTATGTTTTTGAGAAACCTTGTTTATACAGTTCAGTACTGAATTTATATAAACTGATCTTAACTCCCTATGGGAAATACAGGGATGAATTCTGGGTTTCTGAAACACAAAATCTCACTCTTTTGCAGGAATAAAAACTTTACGGATCAGATTTACAACTGTCTGAATTCATAAAACCAATATGAAATAACAGAACTGCCCTGCACTAAGTGCAGTATACCTATAATGAAGCACTTCATAATCTGGACATTAAAGGTTAGGTTCAAACATCTACAATAAAACTTATGAATTCATGTCTTACTAATAAGTGCAACACTGCACTGCAAGGGGAATAATAGTCAAGAGCTAATGATTGTATTACTTCATATTTCAGCAACGTGGTTGTGCAAGGAGATACCACAGATATGGGAAAACTTCAGAATCCAGTCCTACTGAAAATGAAGAATCCAACTTAACGGTGGCTATCTGAAGGTTCTGGATTTCGGAGTCCCAGAATCTCAAGGTTGTAGTGTATGCATTTGCAAGGTCTCACTACAAATATTGTAAATAAATTGGTTATCAAATGATATCTTATGAATTTTATAACAAAACAATGCTTATGAATACAGTCTATATGCTGCATGTAGGAAGTGACAAGAGATATAAAACTTGGGCCTTACTATTGATGGGGATAATTACAGCAGAACACACCTATTGCAAGTGTTGGAGGAAACAAATGACTGTAAATTAAAGGTGAATTGGTGTTTGCTTGATTCCAACCGTCTTGCATCATAGTGGGACTGTGCTTGTAAGACAAAAACAAAACACTCAAATAAAGCTTAATGGAAAGAAATAGAGAAGTACTTACAAAAAAGTGGTCCCAGATGCTACAGACACAGCACTTCCCCCTGAGCTGCCTCCGGCTACATACCAATCTTCATCTTCAAGTGCTGCTGTTGGGAACCTGGAATCTAAGCCATCAGGTTCTCTGTTGAAATATGCATCAAACAATCATTTATTTTTTGTTGATATGAAAAACTCAAGAATAAATAAATAAATAAATAAATAAATAAACAAATATATATATATATATATATATATATATATATATATATATATATATATATATATATATATATGCAAGTAAATCACTGTAGGTGCACGTGATCTAGGTATATGCTGATAACCACCAGGAAAGAAGAAAACACGAAGTTCCCAAGCGAGTTCTGCTGTAACGCGTGTTTTGATAACGCCAATTTGCTCTAACGCGATTTATGAATTAGGAACGATATTTGTATAACGCGAACGCTTGTTTGCTAGAACGCGATTTTTGCTTACTATTTCTCCAATTTTGTGGTATTAATTGTGAATATGGTAAAGAAGAATATCTCCAAGAAGTGTTCTGGTGATAGAATTCCCGGTGATGATCGTAAAAGAAAGGATATAACACTTGAAGAGAAGCTCGATGTTATCAACCTCAAAATCACCCTTCTCCCCCATCAAGTTACATTCATATTTTTTCAAGGTAAAGTGTTACATTTACTGTATGATTTCATTATTAGATATGAATGTAACATTTATTTAGACTGTGCTATCCTTTGTGTTAGGCTAACTACTAAATTTTTTCGATTTCGAGTAATCTGCACCTAACCCTATTTTCTCTATAAGCCCTGTTATTTCTATTACGTGATTTTCTATAACACGATATTTTACAAGAACACAATTATCGCTTTATAGCAGAACTACCTGTAGTGGGGTATGCTATAACGAACGGATTCTACTACGAATATTCCTATAACGAACAGTTTTACCTATAAAATTGAGAATGCTATAACGAACGCAACTCCTACAACGAACGCGGATGAATACGGGACTATTTCGTCTGGCGCATGAATATTGTTGTACCGCGGCTCACAGCAAGAGCGTCAGGCGCCATATTGGTTCATTGTGTAGTCAGTGCACCACTGAACTTGTTGAAATTTTATCTTTTGATGTGGAAATTCGTGTTATTTTTATAGCTATTTTGTTATACGTACAGTACAAGTGTACAATTGTAACAATGAATCGTCAAAAGCGAGTGAGAAAGCTAATAACCCTTGAAACTGAGAAAGAAATTATAAATAAACAGACAAAGTGCCTGTAAGACAGTCACCAAAGAGGGCTAGGAAGGATGACTCCTCTCCTTCCACCTCTTCTCCATAATTCTCTCCTCCCCCCTCCCCCTCTGCCTCCTGTCCTGCATGCTGAACAACACTAAGGTAAGATAAAGTACTGTATTTTTTACAATTTCCACAAATTTTTCAGTGTTAAGTGGTTGTATTTGGGGGCCTGGAACGGATTAATCCTATAACGAACGAGGTTCTAGAACCAATATGGTAAGTGTTATGATACAGTAAAATGTGGTATTATAATATTGAAATACTATCACACCTGTTTGACAGCAGAAGGTCGTACTTGATTCCTGAGCGATAAATATTTTTTGATGGGCCAAAGGTGGAATCTATTGTTCCAGATCCCATCCCAAATTCATCTAAATTTGTCTTTCCAACAATTACAGCTCCAGCCTTCTGTAATCTCTTCACTACTGTGGCAGAGTAAGTGGGGACATAATTCTGTAGCATCACTGAGCCACAAGTTGTTCGGATGCCTGAGGTACAGAAATTATCCTTGACTGCTACTGGAATACCATCCAATGGGCCACGATTTTCTCCGCTCCCATACCTGAAAATTCATAAAATGTAAAATCCACTTGGGATTGTTTAGATAAATTAGGCTACTTACTGTTGCATTTATATGAATGATTTGTATATACTGTAGTACAGTATTTAAACTGCTTATGTTGTTTGACACAGTTTTAGAAACCAGAGTCCTAATGAAGACTACAACTTTACTAGTTCTGTATTTTTATCATAACCTGTGATACAGATATATCCGAGTTATTCCTGCTACCTTTTCTGGGAAAGAGATGCTGATTCTCTGGCAACATCTGAGGTACATGTGATGAAAAGATGCAATCTCGCTACACTATCTTGACGTTGCAAAGCTGCTTCACAGAGCTCCATGGATGAGAGGGCTCTTTGTTTTAGCTGAGACACAACATCTCCTATACTTCCCATTAAACGATTCATTACTAAACCTGTAAACAAAGGATAACATATAAGCTATATGTGCAGTACATTCAATTGAATCTTAAAACTTTACATATTCCTTTAACAAAGCATAGCTTAAACTAACCTAAATATTTCAATAGTTGAAAACTTTGGGGCGTGCCATGTCCGAAAGTACAATACCTTAGTTAGAAGTGAAAGGACCAGGGATACGTAAGAATTGGATAGAAGGATCATCTTTCTCGTAAAACTCAACAATAAACTTAAAATAATCGTAGGAGCACAAATGATAACCAACTTCCACCACGGCCATTTTGAGACTGGTCAATGAAATTACCCAGGCTGCTTCCTTTGAAAAAATTAAATGTGATTGGTAGAAAAAAAATTCACGTTATGATATCGATACATCATTGGTCACGACTGGATGACATCAGTCAATATTGTGCATGTGTCTCTGTGAGGAGAGACAAAGTCTGAAAACTACATAAAATCAATTAAATTCAATTGTGTCGCTAATATCCATTTCCGCCATGTACAGTATATGGGGTTCAAAATGCTCAGAATAGGGAGATCTAAATGTTTCAGCAGTTTATAACTTTTGGGCACGCTATGTCCGAGAGTAAAATAATACCTTATGTTCTTATGAAACGTGAATACCACCACTAACTTCAGATACAGCATTATATATATATATATATATATATATATATAGAGGGAAAATATCCAAAAAAATAAAACAATATTAGGGTAACCATAACATACACCTTTGCCTTGAAAGATATGGTAGAGGTGTAGAAGAGGGTGACCACTAGATGGAATTGTCCAAATTGGTTGAACATTTTTTACACACTATTATCATAATATTAAACACAAAAATGGAAACGACAATGAATAAAATCTAACAGAACCTGACCCAACAATCCATAGGTTGGGTTTGTTAGGTCAGGTTCTATGCATTATCGTGTTAATTTATGTGTTAAACAACTTAACCTTAATATTGGGGTTGATATACATTAGCAATAGCGAGGAGGAATACGTGGAAGCGTTCACCATCATTTAGGAAAGGTCTCTTGAAAAGGGATTCGGCGAGATAAACAACAAAAGTGGCGCCGGGAGGAGAATTGTGAAGCAGGATACAATGAATTAAAAACTGTCAAGTTCTATTATAGGTTCTATGCATTGTGGTTTCCATTTTTGTGTTTAATATCATGATAATAGTGTGTAAAAAATGCTCAACCAATTCGGACAATTCCTTCTGGTGGTAATATCGACAATATTTACCTAGATTTTGCCAAGGCTTTCGACAGTGTACCCCACGAAAGGCTGAAAATCAAACTGTACCTGTAACAAGTGGGGTACCGCAGGGTAGTGTATTGGGCCCGCTGTTGTTTGTTTGTTTCATAAATGATATGCCTGACGTTGTACACTCCTCCATACAAATGTTTGCCGATGACGCCAAGTTATTTCGGGAAATTAAGAACCAAGCGGACTGTGAAGAGCTGCAGAAGGACCTCTGTGGGCTCCAGGAATGGTCGAAGGAATGGCTGCTGAGATTCAATGTCACGAAGTATAAGAGGATGCACCTGGGGCGTACCAACGGTAAGGAGGCGTACCATATGTCCCAACGGGAGGAAGAAAATGTACTAGTTGAGACTGTGTGTGAGAAGGACCTAGGTGTGTATGTTGACAATGAGCTGAAGTTCTCGGGCCATTGTGAGAAGAAGGTAAATCAGGCAAATAAATTATTGGGTCTTATAAGAAGGTCGTTCAGATATCTAGACGGTCCGTCCCTCGTGACGATCTTCAGGAGTGAAGTGCTTCCCCATCTGGAGTACTGTCACCCCGTCTGGTCCCCGAGATATGCTAGGGACTGTCAGTTGGTTGAAAATGTTCAAAGGAGGGCCACCAGACTGGTGCCTGCACTTCGGCACCTCAGCTACCCTGAGAGATTGGAGCGCCTGAACTTGCCAAGCTTATACTACAGACGGGCAAGGGGGGACCTAGTTGAGGTTTATAAGCATCTCAGGGGGCACTACTCAGTTGAGTGTCCTTACTTGGAGCTAGCGGACGCTCGCCCCACAAGGGGTCACAGCTCAAGATTGAAGAAGCCGCAAGTCCAGAAAACCGTGAGGGCAAACTTTTTCGGAGTGAGGGTTGTAAACTCTTGGAACAATCTACCAGAGAGTGTTGTGACGGCACCGAGTGTGAGCTCTTTCAAGAGAAGACTTGACCAACACTGGAGCGGGTTCAGGTACATTCAGGAGCCGGTGCATGCCCAGTATTTGCCAACAGTGCGTGACAGAGACGTGACCGATCGCCCGGGCGGCTAGCGAGCCGATCTTTTGGTGAAGAATACAAAGGAAAAGAGACGTGACCGATCGCCCAAGCGGCTAACAAGCCGATCAGTGGCGAAGAGGATAAAAGTAAAAGTACACCTTTACCCCCTCAGTTGATGCAGACTCTACTGTAATATTCCCTTCTTTCGTCAGTGCACTTGCAGGATTTATATAACAATTCTAACTAATGACTTCAATGTACAAAAGGCATTAAGGAATATTACTTCATGTATAGTGGGTGTGTAGAGGTATATAAGGTGAAGGAGAACACGCCATTCCCCACAACAATCAAACCCTCACTCAGATGGTGATTAGGCTACTGTTAAAAAATTACCACGAACACAATCAATATACAATTTATTTTTGAAGATACGCAAATTATTTAAGATTATAATAAATAAAAGACTTAGAATTTATAATATAATTAAATCAGGAATGGTTTTAGACTTGGATGAAAAATAAGAACGATATTATTACTCTGTTTGTAAATTATTTTTAACATTATACATTTTCTTAAACAGCTGATCTGTGTTTACAATTTGGATCGTGTAAGTTACGAACCTAAATAAAAATATCACCGTATAAATTTATACTAAATGAAGAACTAAAATGTGCAGTACACTCCGAATCCATTAAAATTAAATAATACAATCTAGTTCATACAAAAATTTCACATGGATATTAAAGTGGTTTTGTGAATTTTCATGTCTCCAGTGACTTCACCACAACTCAAATCATCCATTGTTAGAAAGTCGAGAGTGTTTAGCGTTGACATTTTTATTTCTTGAGGATCTCATATTCCAATAGTTCAATATTATATAATATGGTGAGCTGTATATCCAATCCAACAATCAAAGAGTATCGCTTGATTTTGTTGTCATCCTCGGAATGCCTTCATATACCGGTGGGGAACACCACGCAAGTCCAGCAGTGGACCATGAGTGCATTGATGGCCCAGATGGCGTCTCTGGCTACAGGGCAGTGTATTGGGCCCGCTGTTGTTCGTTTGTTTCATAAATGACATGCCTGACGCTGTACACTCCTCCATACGGTATAAATTTCCCTGTCGATAAAAAAAAACAATGATTAAAGTGAAACATATTGTGAATTTAGGTATTCCTTTAAAGAACTTATCCTTAGGGAATATCAACTACAAACACGCCCCAGTTTATCATCAAGTGGAATTATAAGTGGTCTCTGAAGAGTAGTTTCTGAGGTGAATATGCCAAGGAATGGTGATTATTGATACTGTCGACCATACCATCCTCCTTTCAAAGCTTAAATATTACGGAATTAGGGGCCTGTCCCACAATTGGTTTACCTCATATCTGTCTAATAGGAAGCAGTATATCTGCTATAATAATCATCAGTCTGACTCCTCACCAATTTTGCATGGCGTCCCTCTAGGTTCCATTCTTGGTCCTCTACCAGACGCTTATGTACAGTACGTAGCGTAGGCTTACAAACAATGTAAATAGACAGTATAGGTATACAAAGTGCATAGACAGTGTAAATATACAAAAAAAGGGTGAACAGTAATTTGATAAAACAGTACATTAGGATAGTTTCACCTCTGCCGTTTTCTTTGGTTCCATTTTAAAAAGTCTACGGGAATTGCATGTCCCTGTTTAAAACTCGTCCCAAAACGTTTGCACCGACAGTTTTATGAAATTGTGGCTTCTTCAACCTTTAGCTGTGACCCTGGGGGTGGGGGGGGGGGGGAGGGGGGGGTCATCCGCCCGTTCCAAGTCCTAAGATCTCGCTATAGTACTGTACCTCTTGCACCATGAATGACAGAAGAATACCAACCCTGGATGGACCCCAACTCTCACCTTAAATTCCTCATTACCCGCGCCATTTACTGTTAAACTGGTTCTTGGGCCCCACGACAGTGGCAACCGCTGTCACCCTCACACCCTGTATTTTTTTTTAGAATCTTAATGCATATCGTCTTCTATGTTCGTTTACATCCGTAGTGCGTAACCTTTCTATAATAAACGAATACATTTCAATCATTCACACATCCTTACATTTAAGCCATCAGTACGCTAAACGTCTACTGTACAGCCACATTCACGGCCAACCTACAGTACATGAATAAGTCATTCAAGTTAACCCTCACTTTTCTTTAGTTTTCTTTTAGTCCTCTGTCATTTCTGCCTAGACTCATGCCTAACTAAAATAAAACAAACTTTCCACCACTGGCAATATCTAGGTTGTCAAAAGTTCTTTATATTTGCTAACTGTACTTCAAATCTGAAGAAATACATAACTGGCTCACTCGACCTACAACTGCTGAGGAAACTGGTAAGTATTTACGACTTCACAGCAGCTGATTTTTCATAAAAAACGAATTTAAAAACGCCGCAATTTCACTGTGTTTTATAGTGGACACTGAGATGATAAGAAAAACAATCGGCAGAAGCGTTGTTAGAAGACCTCACCAACCTAACCAAAGAAACCTAATTTTTTTTTTGTGAACGTGAGAGCAGCCGCCCGATCCGTGTCGCGCATAAAATTAAACATATGCTGGCGATTGGCGACGATCGGAGATGATTGGTTGTGTATCGCGCATTATGCCGAGAAAGACAAGTATGAGGTGAGGTGGCACACTACAGAGTGATCATGTGTGTTTGTTACTTATGAATTTACGTAGTTCTGGAGGTAGACAACTGAAATTTAGCAGGGAGGTACTGGTGGCCTATAGGATGGTAGTGCACTATGTTCTGTCCTTCCACAGGGGGCGGAAAGGATGCATTTCCACAGTTTTGAAGATAGATCTGAAATTTGGTAGGGAGGTGAGGGTGACCTTGGGATAGTAGTGCACTATCCTCTCCCCTGAGCCTCCACAGTCCACACGGGTGAAGACGGGTAAATCAGCTAGTTCTATAATAGCATAGTGTATGGTGTGGGTAAAAGGGGGGTATAGGAGGTATTTGTCCAAGGTGACCTCGGGTGGCCGGCCCCACACAGTGAGATGCGAGGTGATAAGACTGTGTACTGTCAGATCACACGATATTATTGCGATTTCTCCAACCTATATTGTGTTGGTCTTACCCGCCTAGTACATCATGGTTACAGACTGTATTGTTTCTCATATTGCAGATCATCTGCAAACGTAGCCAGATATTGTGGCCTTGTTAAAAATTTTATCATAGCTAGAAACACAGCATTATTTTAATCGCTTCTGTGTTTGAATACTAGAATAACCCGTCATAGTACATCCTTCTTTCCTCACACAGCCAAACCGTGGAATGCTTTGTCTTCTGTATCTCCATACTCTTACAATCTGTCTTATTTCAAAAAGCTGGTTTCCCGGTATCTTCGTGATATAGATTAATATACAGCTGTACTCTCTTTCTCCTCTAATTTTTATTTATTTTTCTCTTATTCCCAGCCCCCCCCCTCCCCCAAGGCCCCTTTGTGGATCGATGACCCGTGCACCGGTTGGGCCATTTCCCGTAAAAGAAGAAGTCTGTTTTACCCTTGTTTATAGTGTATTTTGGTGTCAACCGCACTGGGGAAAAGTTCGTATCAGATTTTCATAAAGTTTCTTTGTTTGGGTTTCTCTAATTTCCTTCACCTATAACCTAACCTAATTTGATTACATCTAATATAACTTACTCCTGTTATAACCCAGAGACGCCTAGCCTAACCTAACCACACCTAACTTAAGCCCTTCATAACCTAACCTAACCCACAATTTTAGCAGGAAAATTCGTGGTTGTGTTTGGAAGATGGTTGACATTACTCAAGCTCAAGTTTTTCGTTATATAATATTAAATTTAATAACCGCCATGACATCTGCAGATGTTCATTGACTGTATCTAATTTTCCACATGCTTATTCTAGGAGACTTGTTAATTATTAGGAAAATAAAGAGTAAGTGTTTTGTCTTTTTGTTAATGATTTCCACGAATGATAATATAATATTTTTATATAACCTGCAAAACCCTTGTTGTTGGCCATTTACGTAAGGACAGACACCCATACAGACACTCTAAGTCCAAGAAAAGTTATAAGCACTGGCAACTGTCTCACCCAACGAGGGATCCAGAATGTAAAGACTAAAAGAGACGCGAGACAATGGAAAAAAAAATCGTATGTGTGTGTGTGTGTGTGTGTGTTCGTGGGCCCAGGCTAGACCAGCAGAGGATCTCGGAACAGCAGTGGGCCACAGAGGGACAGCGCATAGGCCCACTGGCATGTGGACATGCCCTGGCGCCTTCCAATCCGTTGTGTGTGTGTGTTCTACCTGTTTGGAGTCACAGGTTAGGGGTTTATTTATCAGGATTTGAGAGACTGTTGTTGAATTATTAGAATCTTTACTTTACATTCTTTAAAAAAGTATCTTAACGGTGGGGTTCAATAAATTTCAAAATGAACACCGTGATTCTTGTTGTATCGGTAGGGTTGTCCAAATCCATCGTCCTTTGTGTAATAGTGCATCACACAAAATCTTAGATATTTTTTTGATCGAGTGTACAACCAAGTCATCAAGTCAAGTGTTTGTAGTGTTACTTGGTCTTGAAGGCGTCTTTGTCAGGGTATTCTTCAATAGTTTATTTATTGTAGACTGTTGCATAAAAATGTATAAGGTATCCTGTCGAAAACATGATATTGGGTACACTTTTATGGCCATTAGAAAGGAATTGTTGATCCAATATTCCAGTCAGTCTTAGGTTGTGTTGGTGGTGGTAGGTGGTGGTGTTGGTGATGGTAGGTGGTGGTGGTAGGTCGTGTTGGTGGTGGTAGGTGGTGGTGTTGGTAGGTGATGGTGGTAGGTCGTGATGGTGGTGGTAGTTGGTGTTGCAGTCATAGGGAAGTAATAGTTTTATGTCCTGGTTGATTTTGTTGAGTATTGAGCAGGGATAGTTGTAGTTGTGGTAGTTCCTGGATGATGGTTGTAGGTCGTGACAAGAGGTGAGAGCCAGGGTGTAAGATGTTAGTGAGGAACAATAGGGGGGCGAGTCCTTCACGGTATCCAAGTAGGATCTACACTCCTTACATCCTCTCTCTCCCCCTCCCTACCACCTCATGCCTCTCTCTCTCCCCCTCCCTACCACCTCATGCCTCTCTCTCTCCCCCTCCCTACCATCTCATGCCTCTCTCTCTCCCCCTCCCTACCACCTCATGCCTCTCTCTCTCTCTCCCCCTCCCTACCATCTCATGCCTCTCTCTCTCTCTCCCCTCCCTACCATCTCATGCCTCTCTCTCTCTCCCCCTCCCTACCACCTCATGCCTCTCTCTCTCTCTCTCCCTACCATCTCATGCCTCTCTCTCTCTCTCCCCCTCCCTACCATCTCATGCCTCTCTCTCTCTCCCCCTCCCTACCACCTCATGCCTCTCTCTCTCCCCCTCCCTACCACCTCATGCCTCTCTCTCTCCCCCTCCCTACCATCTCATGCCTCTCTCTCTCTCTCCCCCTCCCTACCATCTCATGCCTCTCTCTCTCTCCCCTCCCTACCACCTCATGCCTCTCTCTCTCTCTCTCCCCCTCCCTACCATCTCATGCCTCTCTCTCTCTCCCCCTCCCTACCATCTCATGCCTCTCTCTCTCTCTCTCTCTCTCTCTCTCTCCCCCTCCCTACCACCTCATGCCTCTCTCTCTCTCTCTCCCCCTCCCTACCATTTCATGCCTCTCTCTCTCTCCCCCTCCCTCCTTATTGCTGGGCATTGTTGTCAGAGAGTGTCAAATGGTGGGGGTGGGGGGGGGGGGCATTGCAACCATCACTCAACGAACACCTGTAGTTTGTGTTGGCAGTCAAACAGCATGACATAGGAGGGCCATTGTTGTGTTGTTCATTGCATTCTTAAAATAGAAATCTCAGAGAGGAAAAAAGAAGAATTCTCAAAAGTTCTTAAAGTAATTTGTTTCTTTCCCTATCTGTCACATTTTGGGTTTACCTGTAACTTACTGATTCTACCTGTGACCTACTGATTCTACCTGTGACCTACTGTCTTTCTTGACTTGGCTTAAGGTAACTAAATGAATTATTCTTAGTTATTCTTCTTTATAAATAACTGACCATATTGCCATCAAATGTATATGTTGTTTATATTAGCAAATTTGAAGCCATTTAGCCAAATTTAAAAAAAATCCCAACATAAAGGTAACTCTCATAGTAATTAGAATTGGTAGTGAATTAACAGAAGATAAAGTAGATACGTGTTTATATCTGTACCTGCCAGACATTGTGGATTGGTTAGTATGTAAACAAACCACATTTAAACCGACGACAAGATATTTACCAAGGAAGATTCACATATACATACAAATATATATACAAACTTACATACAAGATATGCCGTACATACAAACTTACATACAGATAAACACTGAAAATTTACCACTTTCAGTTTGCTTAACGTAGGAGACCGATGTATCTTTTCTATGTTAAAAATTACCTCCGATATTGATAGGATGTTGAGACATGACGTGGTGAAGGCTGACGGGCCAGAGTTTCAGTACAAGGAACAAGGAACAAGAAAGAAGAAATATGGAACAAGGAACAAAGAACAAAAAATGAACAAGGAACAAGGCACAAGAAACAAGAAACAAGGAATAATAAACAAGTAACAAAAAATATGAAACAAGGAGCAAGGAATAAAAAACAAGGAACAAGGAACAAGGAACTAGGACCAAGGAACAAGGAACATGGTGTTGATATATATTCTAAGTTTTAAGGTGTGACGTGTACAGCACCAAGTTAATTGTCAATGTAGGAAATGACAGAAGGATAAGTTGACTTTAATCCTATTGCAACTCAACAGCAACATAAGGATACCTGCGTGATCAGAAAACCCTGGGGAGTCAACCTGGGGAAGGGGAGGAGTAGGGGGTGCTGGGGTAATGAGGGGGAAGGGGGCTGGGGGAATGAAGGGGAAGGGGGACTGGAGGAATGAAGGGGAAAGGGGGACTGGAGGAATGAAGGGGGGGAGGAGGACTGGAGGAATGAAGGGGAAAGGGGGACTGGAGGAATGAAGGGGGGGAGGAGGACTGGAGGAATGAAGGGGGGGAGGGGGACTGGAGGAATGAAGGGGAAAGGGGGCTGGAGGAATGAAGGGGAAAGGGGCTGGGGGAATAAGGGGGAAGGAGGGGCTAGAGGGAAGAAGAAGAAGAAGAGGAGGGGGAAGGTAATATCAACTTCACAATATTTAATTTTTGTTGTTTTATACAGTAACATCCTTGACCACCGAAGGGTCAAGACGTACCTGGCGCTCCTCTCGGAGCAGCCAGGTCAACTGTTAAGTTGGCCCATACCAACCCCCTCCCCTGAACCCTCCTCCCCACCGGAATATCAACAAGTTCCCGCCAGAAGTTACAATTTCATTTAGGAAAGGAACGGAACCAGTGTTAAACAGAGGTGAACAGTGGTGAACAGTGCTTAAGTCAGTGAGAAGAATTCAACAGTAACAGTCGTACCCAAGTTAACCTTCACACAGTGAGGTCCCAGGTACCCAGTGATAACGGCCCGACCCAACAACCAGCGATGTGTTAATCCGTCTACGATAGGAAGGCCTAAGACCAAACCTCACTCATATAACACCATCTGTGAGGGAAATACTACACCACATGTCCCTCATAACACCATATGTGAGGGAATTACTACACCACGTCAAGTCCCTCATAACACCATCTGTGAGGGAATTACTACACCACGTGATGCCCCTCATAACACCATCTGTGAGGGAGTTACTACACCACGTGAGGCCCCTCATAACACCATCTGTGAGGTAATTACTACACCACGTGAGGTCCCTCATAACACCATCTGTGAGGTAATTACTACACCACGTGAGGTCCCTCATAACACCATCTGTGAGGGAATTACTACACCACGTGAGGCCCCTCATAACACCATCTGCGAGGGAATTACTACACCACGCCAGGTCCCTCATAACACCATCTGAGGGAACTACTACACCACGTGAGGTCCCTCCTAACACCATCAGGGAGGGAGTTACTACACCACGAGTTTGCTGTTCAACACCTACATTAATCTGTATGTTCACTGTATGTTCCTTTACCTTTCTCTAATGAAAGCTTTTGTTAAACCACCATTGTATGTAAGAAGTCATTTATGTCCAATGTATATTTTCAGCCTTCGGGCTGCAGAATTTTTTCAATAAACCGTTAATTATTATTATTATTATTATTATTTTTACACGGTGGAATTAACAAGGGCACACAATATCATCGTCAACAATACATATTTTTTTTCGGAAGCAAAATTTGGAATTTCAGGAATGTGACTGATACTACTGGGAATACAATCCTTGCAATCCTCAAATCCCGAATTCCAGGGGGGGGGGGGAGGATTTTGATTGGGGGGGGGGGTGTAAGGGAGGTTAGATGAGGGAGGTAAGCAAAGCGGGGAGAGAAGGGGGGGGGGGGGGAGTATATTTCTGAAATCCCTCATCGTCTTCGCACGATCTCTGTCTATCTATCTGTCTGTGTAGCTGTCTGTCTCTCTGTGTATTTGTCTGTCTGTCTGTCTGTGTATCTGTCTGTCTCTCTGTGTATTTGTCTGTCTGTGCATCTGTCTGTCTGTGCATCTGTCTGTCTGTGCATCTGTCTGTCTGTGCATCTGTCTGTCTGTGTATCTGTGTCTGTGCATCTGTCTCTCTGTGCATCTGTCTGTCTGTGTATCTGACTGTCTTTGTATCTGTGTCTGTGCATCTGTCTGTCTGTGCATCTGTCTGTCTGTGCATCTGTCTGTCTGTGCATCTGTCTGTCTGTGCATCTGTCTGTCTGTGTATCTGTGTCTGTGCATCTGTCTCTCTGTGCATCTGTCTCTCTGTGCATCTGTCTGTCTGTGTATCTGTCTGTCTGTGTATCTGTGTCTGTGCATCTGTCTGTCTGTGCATCTGTCAGTCTGTGTATCTGACTGTCTTTGTATCTGTGTCTGTGCATCTGTCTCTCTGTGCATCTGTCTGTCTGTGTATCTGACTGTCTTTGTATCTGTGTCTGTGCATCTGTCTGTCTGTGCATCTGTCAGTCTGTGCATATGTCTGTCTCTCTCTCTTCAGATCATAGTTTTGTAAATAAATCGAGAGCTATATAGAGATGGATTCAATAACTGATGACAATATCCTGTTAACGATAAAAATAAATAATTATTTTCCTTTTTAATCATCAAAAGAAACCAGATGCAAAGTTTTCAATCAAATGTAAAAAAAGTTTGAAGAAAAAATATATAATTATACTTTTGATTTAGTGAGAAACAGAAGATACAAAACAGAGACGTAACAATTAATCTAAGTAGTCTTTGATTTTTTTCCCCAAGTATGACATTTCCGGGTTATATAAATGAGTTTATTATATACTTATAGTGTTTTAAGGACAAATATAGTTACTAACCTGTTTACATGGGTTGAAGTTGAGATATTTCTTTTATGAATCTGTTAGGGATATTATTAGTATTATGTAAGGTATATATATATATATTAATTTACATACGGGAAAATGTGTTTAAATATATGAGGACAGAACACAGGTGAAAATATCATAT
Organism: Homarus gammarus; assembly: GCA_958450375.1. Taxonomy (NCBI): domain Eukaryota; kingdom Metazoa; phylum Arthropoda; class Malacostraca; order Decapoda; family Nephropidae; genus Homarus; species Homarus gammarus. The sequence goes on along the minus strand of CAUDMG010003875.1, from coordinate 1,604,834 downwards.
AACTCCACCATAACATAAATGATCACCAACAGGGGCGTCACTAAGTTGTGTTTTCTCAATCAATATCGTGTTTGGTTGTGGTAAACATGCCGGCTCACGCGAGACTTCCCTTCTCTCTCCCGCCCCCCTACACAGTTTCATCACCTCTAAAAACAATAAAGTTCCTTCCCCCCAATTGTTGTGTGTTTCACCGATCAATATTTATGTAGTGGACACGTGGGAACAGGTGTATTCCCTAGACAGTAATTTGTCTATAGAGTCATTGGGACTAATTTAGGGTAGTACTGGAGGGAACAAGACCTCATTACCCTCCCTCACGCCACAACCCCTTCTACCACCCCTCCACCATCCACCCTCACCAACAGGGAGCTAAAATCACATATAATGTTATTTGAGTTAATTGTGAAACATATGAATGAGTTTAAGTGTACTGATATACAATCACGGTAATTTGACTTCATCTAAATCCAATGCATGACTTAGAAGAACGTAAGCAGAAGAGGACAGCCATTACTCGTACTAATATATCATGTGTTTATGGATGATCGTTCTTTTAGGTAGATAAACTTAATGCAGGAAACTTTTTGTTATTGTTGTGGTAACTTCATGGGGAATAAACCATAAGAATAAACAAAAGTATATATAATCTTGTGAACAGTGCCAACTCTCTCCTGCAGGGAACGCGTGCCAGTGCCCGACAATGTGTAAAAACTCATAGTGGCGCGCGTTTTTGTTTGTTGATGAGATAGTACAGATGAGTGCCGGTAGGTGGCATAGTAAGCAGGTTAACTGTGATTGGTCGTGGTTGTGGATTCAACATTATGAGTCATGATGTAGAGGAGTGTGTTTATGAGGGAGTCAGTCGAGTAAGAGGTAAATAATGAGAGTCACGTGTCTCCCGTCAGGTGATCACGACCCAGGTAACTATCCCCCACAACCTCGTAAGTCTTCAGCAGGATCATAATAAAAAAAAAATCTATCTACTGAAAATTTATGACATAATTTTCATCGATTATCGACAAAATTCTTTCTTTTTCCAAGTAAATTGACTAGAAACAATGACCCATCCTCTATATACCAAAAGTTGCTGCTAATTTACTATTACTCTCAGTCTTAGGATTTGATATACAGGTGAGAGTTCTTTCATAATCATCACTGAGCAAACTTTGGTCCTTAAACTGTATCTCCTTTGACTTGAGTATTTCCTTCCTGTGATTATGATGTCCGTATCTAAAGACCATCACAGGAGCTGCTACTGTGAGCCGTAAGAAGTCTTGTGTTCCTTAATGAACCAAAGGCCAACATGGAGACGACATTTTACCTCAGACAACTAGAATGTCTCAATCGTCACGAGTAGGAGTGTAAAGATACTTGTTATTACCGTAGAGTTTTATCAGGATTTAGCCCTGCGAACAGTTCTTAGTCCAGGTATTGGTTTAGTTCAGGGTCTGTTAACCTTTTGGGAGTTGACAGGGGGTTGGGTTGACAGGGGGTTGGGTTGACAGGGGGTTGGGTTGACAGGGGGTTGGGTTGACAGGGGATTGGGTTGACAGAGGGTTGAGTTGACAGGGGTTGGATTGCTAGGGGTTGAGTTGACAGGGGTTGAGTTGACAGGGGGTTAAATTGACAGGAAGTTGAGTTGAGAGGGGGTTAAATTGACAGGAAGTTGAGTAGACAGAGGCTTGGATTGACCAGGACTTGAATTTCCTGTCTACTATATATATATATACAGTATATCCGTAACTATTCCAAAAATGCTTAAAATAAATCGAACTTCCCACATAATGGTAAGACTATCCTAGTAGCTCAGTCAACCACAGAAAAACAGCCCTGACACACATTTAAATACGACCAATTTTGAGGTTAGGTTAGGTTAGGTTAGGTTAGGTTAGGTTAAAAGATATGACATGATTTAAATTGATAATGTTCACAAAAGGTTGATGACAGGAAAAGACTCTAGGTAGGAGAGAGAGAGAGAGAGAGAGAGAGAGAGAGAGAGAGAGAGAGAGAGAGAGACATATGCTCCTCACAATGTCTCTCAAACAGACTACGCTATGATTGTCTTACTGAATGTCCCGCTGGAGCATATGTGGAAAAGGTGTAACATATAGTGAACAGAGTCAATGAGCATTAATGACACAACTACTAGGATTATTGCTAGTAGTAGTTGTAGTAGTAGTAGTAGTAGTAATAGGAGCATATGTATTTGTACTATAATTAATAACTTTTGTTGCCTTATAAAATTCTCAAAACAAACAAACAGAAACAAAAGGGAAAAAAAGATGAGAAAACGACAGTGAAATTTGATAGTTTCTTTGTGTGTGTGTGTGAGTGTGTGTGTGTGTGTGTGTGTGTGTGTGTGTGTTTTACCTAAGATGAACTGTTAAGATGAGGTGAAAGAAAGGAAGATAGAGAGAAGAAATAAAATGGTAGCAAGTTTTAGGTACAACTCAAGAGTGAGGTGGAAGGGAGGAGGAGGAGGAGGAGGAGGTCACTGTCTTCTCTCAAGCGTAATCTTAAGTCCTCGCCTAATATGTAAATTTATTAACTCCTAACCATCCACAAGAGTGAGTGAGTGAGTGAGTGGGGAGTGAGTGAGTAGGGGAGTAAGTGAGTGAGTGGTGAGTGAGTGGGGGAGTGAGTGAGTGGGGGAGTGAGTGAGTGAGTAGGGGAGTGAGTGAATGGGTGAGTGAGTGGGGGAGTGAGTGGGTGAGTGAGTGAGTGTGTCTGGGTGGAGAGAGAGAGAGAGAGAGAGAGAGAGAGAGAGAGAGAGAGAGAGAGAGAGAGAGAGAGAGAGAGAGAGAGCTTTTTTCCCATCCTCAGAAAATTCCTTATATTACAATGAAGAAAAATTGTGTCATATTAGAATGAAATAAGAAAGACGAGGAGGCAGGGACGTGGGGGGCTGGGGATTATGACGTCATCCACATCACAACAACAACGATAGGTGTAAACATAAACATCAACTCATTAATAACTAAACAGGAAGACATTAACGAAAAGCTACAACATATTGTATTGTTGTGATGCTTGGTGCTGTTATCTCGCTGCGGGTCCTCTTGTTGCGCTCACAGATACCTTACGCTCTTCAGTTAATAGCTCAGGCTACTTCAACCCCTCGTGGGAGCTAATTATAGCTTGGAAATTAAATTTAGTGAGGTTTTTTTATGCAGGACATAAGCTATGTGTCGAAGCCTCGGATAAGGATCATTCTCTGGTGGTCGGGGCTGAGAGGGTCGCTTGCCTCTCTTTTGTTTCTCAGGCGGGTCAATGAATCAGCCCGAGAACCTGTTTTGTTTATCTTTACTCTACACCTTTATAGTGGTGAACTCTTGACCGGTTCCTTGACTCTTTATTCTATATTTTGGATGTTTGTAACATTTAGCCAATACGCACTTTACACACACACACACACACACACTACTACTTTGCTGTCACTCGGAATCGAGTATGACGATCTTCCAAGTATGATAAAACGATACGAGTTATTAAGGATGTCACCTTCGTTGGTGAGCTCCTAGGTGACTAAAAAGGCCGATACGGGACCGGCAGGGTCGTTCACAGATTTTGCAAATGTGGAGGGCTACATCTAGTGCGGGAGGGGCGGCGGCAGCGGCTTTTAGGCGTTGACGCTTGTCTGCCTCGGTTTGCAATCGGGCTAACTCGAAAGTATTGACACCTTCTCGTGTGGTGCTCCTCCAAGCGTTACAGTATGGAGTAATCGTCTCCTAGGTGAAGGGGTCGATTTGGCACTTTTTCACATTTGTCTTAACACTATCCTTATACCCTTTCAGTTGCCCGTCAACGTTACGTTTACTATTCGTTAGGTGACTGTAAAGTAGCTGCTTTGGCAGTCTACTGTCGTCCATGCGAGCAACATGATCAGTCCAACGTATTTGTTCATGGATAGCCTCGATGCTCCTTCAGTTGGTGTCAGCGAGAATACTGGCATTTGTTCTCTTGTCTTCTCAGCGAACTCGGAGGATGGAACGTTGACTAATTTGGTGAAAGTTTTTGAATGCCTTGAGGTGCCTCCTGTATGTAACCCATGTCTCGATGCCGTGTAGCAAGGTGGGGAGGACCACTGCTCGATATACTTGCAACTTTGTAGATAATTTCAGTTCCCTACAGATATACTGAAAGTGGGTAACATTAGAGGGCATTACCGTTAAAGAAAGATGTGGTGATTTGGCAGGCAGGCAGGCAGGCAGGCAGGCAGGCAGGCAGGCAGGCAGGTGGATGGATGGATGGATGGATACTCAGAATAATTGTCATAAAAGTTCACATTGATTTAACAAAATTATATACTCAATGACAGTGAAGGTATACAAACTGTGTATGCTGGCTGGTGGAGGTCAACACGTAATGATAAACAGACAACTAGATCAATGATAACCTAAGAACATTAGAAGTTTATCTGAAGTATGATCCTTCCATAAACAGTTCACAAGTAAGAACCGACTTCAATAGAACGTGATACATGTGTTGAGTTTATGCCAAGAACGGAAATAAAATGCTTTGGTAAAATATCCTGTTGAGTTTAAAGGTCAGGAGCCGAGTAATGTTTGCCTCTTAACTGTGGGTGATCAGAAGAGGTACTGTTGCCTGCCATCTGGGTTTATCACACAACAATTGATCTTTTAGTATAGATCTCTTGTCGTCAATATAAAGTATATACAATCCTTTAATCTATCTATATGATAAAGCTTCTCTACATTAGTCCGTCTGTTTGTCTCAGGTAACACTAACTACAAATGAAACTTTAGCCGCTCCATGGCCGAAAGTGGTTTGTGAGGTGATCTTCCCCTGGGTGGTTCAACAAGGTAAAGGTTGACAAGAGGAGCTGGCTGGAGCCCCCCCCCCCCCCCCAGGTGTGAGACCATTCAAGGTGTTGATGTTGAAGTATACGTTTTTAAAGGCAAACTACATAAGTCTCTCCACGGGAATATCTGCGGACGGAGTGTCTTCTGACTGGGATGAATTCACGAGAAGAGAATTCGCATTATCTCAGCGTCTATGCATAACACAGAAAATCCCAAGCTATGATGATGAGTATTGAGAACTTTGCAGCTATATCGACGATGTATGTAAACTGTAGAGCTGAGGAGAACTGATGAAACAAATGATCTTAGTCGGGTGACAGCCATGATAACATGTCAATTGCTGCAGTTTTCTCGGCGTCGTCATTCTCTTTACGTGACATCACCACACCATTAACAAAACATTTCAAAGTTTCAAGAACCATATCCTCGGTTGCTTGGGCAAGGGAACTAGGTGTTGGGTATACTGCACGTCTCCACCTACGATCTTACATCCTCTCACACAACTGCGGCCGCCGTTTCTACAATACCCTTTGTTCTGTTCTTGTGTCTTCTGAGACTAGTGTAGACCAACTGTCACGCAAGATTTTGTGGAATATGACTTGGAGTCTCACAATTCCATTCTTGCCTGGCAAATCCATTATCATTTCCACCAGACAAAAAAATAAAATTATGTAAATTTTGAAAACCTTACTGTATATCGAGCGCCAACTTTACCGGACTATTAGAGAGACTGTCAGTGAGCAGGAACAATTAGTACGTTAGGTCAGTCTTCCTTCATTCCTTCCCTCCTCAAACAATCTTTCCCCATTCCTCTCTATCTGTGGCACCAATCCGACCCAATCCCTCTTTCTCCAACTAGCAGGATCCTCTGTTGATCTTTTTTCCCGAGAGAACTGATTCCTCTTCTCCACGCATATCCTACCCCAAACCCTCCTCTTCCTCCTCCTGTAACAGATCTCACCATCAACATCTAACCTCCTATTCACAAACTTTTTCCCTTCCCTTCAGAAACATCATCCATCCGTCCCATTTCCTTTGAACTTTCCTTCCATCCAGCATCACTAGACACACTCCTTAATAGCTTTCCTCGACGTATGCCTTCCCTCTTCTTCCCTGCAACCTTGTTCTGCATCTATTATTACTGTTCCTCCCTCCCACGATCTCCTCATCCCATAAACGACCTTCCCTTCCCACAAACTGATCCTCCCCTCAAAGACCTCCCCCTCCCATTCCTTTCTCAACAGTTCTTTCCCCTCTCACAAGCTTCCTCTCCCACACTTCCCCCTCTTTTCTCCCCTCCCACAACCTTCCCCTGAGTGTGGTAGATATCAGCCAGGGTTCAGTACAAAGGTGTTTACTGATTGAAGTCAACGTTAATGCCTCATAAAAAGTTGTCGACAAACCGAACAAGCTACAAGACAGCCACTAACCATCGGTTGCTGGCACCTGGTAACTGTCTGACCCTCCCTGACCTACTCCAACCCTTCCTAACTCACCACCAGCCATCCCTAGCCCTCCCTGACCCACCCAGCCCTCTCTAAGCCACCACCAGCCCTGCCGCTTAAACCTCCCTAACCCACCATCAGCCCTCACTACTCCTTCCTGACCATGCCTTATTACCCTTGAATTTTCATGATCACCCCTGTTCTTGCCTCGTCACCCCTGACATTGTTTCACCACCATACCTTACCACCCCTGACCTTGCTTCACCAACACTCACCTTAACTTACCACCCTTGACCTGGCCTCACCACCCCTGACATTGCCTTGCCATCCCTGACTCTGCCTCACCACCCTTAACCTTGCCTCACCACCCCTGACCTTTCCTCACACCTTTACTTCACCACACTGTTATACTCTTACCTCCAGTTATCGTGTAGCCTCTACCTGTATAATGTTTACCTGTACTAGTTGTCACCTATAAACAGTTTCTATTAATAATAGCGGAATATTTACCGTTACGGCAATTTCTCTTAATAGACATCAATTTTCTCAGTAGTAGTAGTAGTAGTAGCAGTAGTAGTAGCAGTAGTAGTAGTGTTCCGACTTGTGTATGTGAAATAATTAACTGACTCAAAGACGAGTCCTTAATTAGATTTGATATAATTACGTTGTTATGGGAGGGGGGGGGGGGTGGTGGTTAAAGGAGGGTGGGGGGATGATAGTGCCAAACAATCACATCCTCACTACTTGGTATTTCCAGTAATATTAAAAACATGAACACTCAATAAATAAATACAAATCCCTACCCTCATTGGTTCTATTATGGTCTCTTTAATGTTTTAGTAAATGATTGTGTAAGAAGAGGGCGAGTCAGTCAACCAAAGAGAAACAGTGTATCAGGTATTGGAGACCAGTTGAGTGACCCACGACGTGTCCTTCTCCAACTAATGTCTCGAGTCGTCACCTACACACACTTTACCTGCTGTGGATGTTAACATATAGAGCATACGTTTAATGAGCTGTTGATTAGTTGTTGTGATTATATATTTACGTGTGGCACGCCATATCTACCTCCTCCCACCCTCCCTCATTCCTTCCTCCCCTCCTCCTCCACCTCCTGCTGCTGCTGCTCTCTCCATGCCTGAGGGTTTAGGACTATGGCCAACTTCGCATGCAAGAGCGACCTTCAGGAGGTGAGAGGCATGCCGCTGATGACCCCAACAAGGCCGCTCTGTCGTCAACCACCGGGACCTTAGCTGGCATCATGGCCTGTCACTCAACCTCCGCATGTTTTTCCGTTACGACGCACTACACTGTTGACTCTGGGAGCTTATCTGCCAGAACGGGGCTGGTGGCAAAGAGATTAATGAGGCTAAGTTACCCACACCCCCACCCGCCCGTCGTCAGGAGGGCACGGGGGAGTGAACCTTATGCAGGCCCGCTCATCTCTACCCTTGTATCCTGACTTCAAACTCTTCCTTTCAAAATGAATAAATAAACACAATTATAAGTGTTTACGTAAAGGAAATAAAATATAACTAAATAAAGTTATATGAGAGGAAGAAAACAACAGTGGTGGATCATGAGATGTTGAAATGATGTTTAAACAAAGAGGAGATGTCAGAACAACCCATAGAAGTTGTTGTTGTTCGGGCGAGGAGCCGTGAACACAACAACGCAACACCCCTTAGTTAGATAACCCGTGGTGTGGTGGGGCTAACGTGAGGATTGTCCTGCGCATTATTCTGAGGCAGGAGTTATATGAATGGGTGTTTATTCCATCAACCGAGGAAGGTGGCGCAACAGCCTCAAAGGTCGGCTGTACATCCTCTCCCTTGTCCATGAAGCGACGGTCGCCTCCACTGACACGGAAGCCCACCCGAGTCCTGACGTGCTACTTGATGTGGTAAACAACATGGCACGTACGTCGTTTGTTACGGTGGCTCACACGTGGGCTAACTCCAATGTTTACGACGCAACATGATACAGAGAATGACACACACACAAATTGTGACAAGGTAACTAGCACAAAACAGCTGACACAGTCTGACACCACAGTAGATGACACAACTCGTCCTCGTAGATGTCCTCAAGATATACACGCCGGTGAATGGCACGGTGAATGACACGGAGAATGATACGGTGAATGACTCGGTGAATGACACATGAACCGGTATGTGGATACAGGAGGGTGAAGAAGGATCGCTGGCTGGTACAAAAAATGGAAGGAGGAACATTGGGTGAAACAGAAGATGGGGGAACGATCACTGTGCAGAACCCGGGAGTTCAGCGTTGTGTTGTTGACCTTTGAATGAAGTAACTGACAGTGCCGCAGATAACAAGGTCTACTGTCAACCTAGTCATGACAGTGCTGTACCTATTTGTCTATCACTAAATTTAAGCCGTATCTCTATAGTGGCTCTTGCCAATGTATGTATATATTATGTATGTATGTATGTATGTATGTTCACTGAGACGTCAACACCCTAGGTTTACAGTAACTACTAGTAGAAGTGAACAAGGTCAAGGTCACAGCAGAGTGGTCAAGAGCCCCGTGAACGAGGTTGTATTGAGTCTCTCACTTATTGATTATTTTTACAAAAGTTCTTGATTTTTAGATCTACAAGACGTTCTGTTATAGAGAGTGGTGCGCGCCCAGTCATCTACCTCACCTGTGGGAAGGTCTACCTGGACTAGCCTTCTCGAATACTAAAAAAAATAAATTCCAGGTTAGCAGATATGTCGATAATAACTTGGTAACTTTATGGCTCACTAATTATATTAGTTAATGGAGTCAATGTACCTGTCAGCTGAGTAGCGTCAAGTTGAAGGTCATGGAAAAATTATTAAAAATACAAAGTATTTCGTGTAATTACTGGAGGTCAGACGTGAAGAGAGACACCTGTTGGTTGTGTTCTTCTTACAAAACAGGTAAGAGGAGAAACTAAGAGTACCATTATCAACCACATCTGGATTAGAAGGAGCCAAAGACCATTCGTTTATGTCATAATGGTCTTTAACCGTTATGGTCTGTCTGTCTGTCTGCTTCTTTTTGTTTAGCTGACTATTAACTCTCTTACTGTCGTCTGTGTCTAACTCTCGCCTCTAAACCCCAACATGAATTTTCTTAACATCGTCACTTAATGGAGATAATCTACCAACCCCTTACTTATGGGGTCCTCTCTGAGCTGAATAAAATCGTCTGGCGTCTCCGTAGCGAAGGAGTTAACACCTCTTGTTTCGGGTTAAATTTGACCAAAGAGTCAAAAGTCAGTCTACTGTCTTTAAAACTATTGCATTCAATCTTGAGTCCAGACTATGGCCCTGACCAAAAGACCTTCCATCGGTCAAGAACATGACGTCTCCGTAGTAACATCTGACGAATTTTCTATCAGATATTTTCTTTGGTTTACTTGTTACACACTAAGATTTACCTACATCAAACTACAACTCTTGTTACACACTAAGATTTACCTCCATCAAACTACAACTCTTGTTACACACTAAGATTTACCTACATCAAACTACAACTCTTGTTACACACTAAGATTTACCTACATCAAGCTACAACTCTAATTCATTTTGACGTCCGCCTCCGACAAGGTTTGATTAGCATATTTTCCTGGTCTGTCAAGAGTCATTGTCAAGGATGAGGCCACGAAGAAGGAGAATCTTGCTGATGGAAGTTCGACCATTAGTTAAGAGGATCTGTAGATTATATTTTTATCGGTCATTCCTGGAAGTGTTTTATGTTGGTCGAGATCCCTCAAAGGTCAAGGTCTTAGAGTCAAAGTTCACTCACTCTGTTTTAAGCTGTTACTTTTAACCTCATAAACTTGAGTTCAACAGTTGGAACTTTTTTTTTTTTTTAGTTTTGGCTCTTCAAACTTCTTGTGTTACTCTCATTTAATCTCAGATCAGGGTCAGGTGGTGAAGGTGACCTGGACAGCACAGCATTTCACCCAGATTGTTTGGGAAAGCATCGTCCTGACGACAGCGCTTCGTCCAAACGCTCGCCACGCTTCATGAGCTGCTGTACGTCCCTGAAGTAAATCTTTCATACGTAAGTTGTTTTCATAAGATAAAAACAAAACATTACATGAGGTCATGTGCATCGCTGCCATCCCCACCTCGCCATGAGGAGGGGACAAGCGCCTCGCCTGGCAGCAGTGTTTGTTGTCCTGCCTGGAGCGTTACCCGTGCTGTGATCAACGTCTCTCTAAATTAATAATCGCAGCTTCTGGTTGACACCATTAGTGGTTATAAATCTTGTCCTTATTACTTTGTCGCAGCTGCGTGGCTGGCCGTGAGGAGCAGCAGAGAGATGTACAAAACACATGATAGGTGGACCACAGTCATATGACACATAACTGGCACGTGCCTGAAGCCTGGCATCACCCTGTTGGTGTTGTGACTTGTGGCTGTAGTTAGTGATCTTCCTCACTCCTTTATATATTTTTGTACCAACAATGTAAAGCTAAGAATTATTTTCTTAAGCATACCTGAGCCAAAGCTTGTCCCATTTTTTATAAAAAATGCCTAAAATTTTGCTTTGTGGTTCTTAATTACCCTACTGACAACTGTCTCGAGTAGGGTTTGTGAATATGCACCAAACTTATTATCTTTGATCATCATGTGACAACGTCCACATGACAACCTTTTGGTGCAAACTACGCTAAAACTGACCAAACACTGCCGTGGTAACCACAATGATAACATATAGGGGTTTTCAGAGGTTAAAGAAACCGATGATATATTTTCTAAACTGCAGATGATTCTTAAATGATTATTTTTTTATCAGGGAGGAAACAAATTATTAGTATCTCAGTCGCCTGTCATCTGAGGGGGGGGGGGGATCAGTGGTTCAAGGCTATCCCACAGGTGAGGAGCCTCGCCACCTGTCACCTGAGGACCAGCAGGAGATAGAGGCTCAAGGTCCCTCCAAGCGGCGACTCAGGAATAATGGTGATGTTCTCTTCTTGCGACACTGTCCTTTACACACACACACACACACACACACACACGATACGAAGCAACTAAGAACAATGAGGCAGACTGGTCAGGTGTCATGGGGTTAATGACCAGGTGTTCCGGGTCGACTGGCCGGGTGTCAAGTACGGGATATTGACGGAGTGTGTTGAAGTTTGAGACTACGTATGACACCTCAACACTCACCAACACACACCAGGAGTCACCAACACACCAACACTCACCAAAAACTCACCAAAAACTCATAAAAAACAACAACAGAAGTATTATTGGCAGTACTGTTGGCAGAGGCTATGACAACAATGGTCACAATAACATTACTATATATAACTACAGACGAGTGTGTCAACAGTAGATGGATTAGTAACGGTAATATATGTAATATTTATAACACATGTGACTGTACCAATAAAATAATAAGCCCCGGTACAGCTAATACACACAGACACACACACACACACACACACACACTTATTAGAAACTTCTCTTCATCAGTTTAATATTTACTCAGAACATCCAAGGAATACTTAGTGACATATGTAAGTAAAAAGTTAACTAGAAATTCCTCTCGTGAACAACTTAAAGTATTGCCAGATAATTTAAGCATCATAGAAGCAATAGGGAGTGGGTGAGTGCTGGAGAAGATGATGTTTTGATGTTATGATTGCGCCTCAACAACTAGGGTCTTTAAGCGCTTAACAAGGTTAATAATTACACTATTTTATCAACAATTAAAAATTCTGAGATAAAACTCTCTTGTATGACTCGAGAAACAGGTGGACGGGGACTTGTATGGCTGTATGGGCCACATCGTGGGAAAATCGTAGCATTGTGACGTCACGTTTTGGAAACGTGATTTAGATTGGCTGATAAGTGATGCCTTCTCTTTCTTCAGTCGGTGATGCAAGGGAAGAGACGCCAGGGTGGCCGGTGCCTCTGTGTTGGTAATATTTTTCCCACCAAAATGTGATGGTGAGACGTGACAGTACCAACAGCACCAACACCAACAGTGCCACCAGCACCAGCACCACTACCACCACCATCAACACCAGTAGTGTCAACAGTATCAGCACCAACAGTACCACCACCACCACCCACCACCACCACCAGCACCACCAGCAGCATCAACACCAGTAGTGTCAACAGTATCAGCAACAACAGTACCACCACCAGCAGCAGCAGCAGCAGTTACCACCACCACCAGCACCAGCACCAGCAGCACCAGCAGCATCAACACCAGTAGTGTCAACAGCATCAACACCAACAGCATCAACAGCAGCAGCAGCAAAGAAAACGCTACTAGTTGAAACTCTTACCATGGCTCTAGGAGAACAATAGTTTACACTCCCAGGAACAGCGGCTACGTAGAGAGAAAAAAATGAAGTTAACATCTACAAAGAAAAACAAAAGGAGAGATAGAGAGAAAAAGGAGACATACTGGACCAGGGTAGAGCGTCCCCACGCCGTCTCTCCACCTTAGATAATAATGGCACAGTAAAATCTATCAACAGCAAGGAGGACGAGAGGAAGAGGAGGGTAAGAGGAAGAAGGCAAGGAGAGGAGGAGGAGTATAATAAGAATAAGAAGAGGAGGAGAAGAATGACAAGAAAAAGAGGAGGAGCAGTACAAGAAGGAGAAGAAGAAGAAGAAGAAAAGAGGTCAAGAAGAAGACAAAGGAAATGGTGGTGGTGGTGGTGGTGGTGGTGGTGGTGGGGGGGGCTTATAACTCGTGACCTTGAAGGGGGAGGGGGGAGGGGGGAAGGAGGAGAAGGGGAGGGGGGAAGGAGGAGAAGGGGAGGGGGGGGAGGAGGAGAAGGGGAAGGGGGGGAAGGAGGAGAAGGGGAGGGAGGGGGGGGTAGAAAGAAGGGAGAAGGTTACTAAGGTACATTTTTCCTCTCTTTGAACGCCTTGTGTGTAAAGTCTAAATTTATGCCGATCCTCCCGAGATAGCAGAATGGACCTGCTAACTCAACTGACTGTCATTCTTGTCTGCTAATATCCCTCACCACTAAACTAATTGTGGATGTGTTGAAGACTGTGCAAATCATTCGGCCCAGGGTCATACGTCTCCTAAATCTCTCTCTCTCTCTCTCTCTCTCTCTTACACACGCCTTAAATCTCATCCTCACATCCTGGTTTTAATTTTGTTGTGTGATCCTCGCTAACCAAACCTGTTTCCTGATACTTTGTAAACACCCGCCACCACCAAGGGTCCTTTGTCATGTGTAAGTAGGTAATTCTAGTGAGAGGTTTTAGTGTAGGGATAAATGTGAATGGAATACAGTCTCAAGGGGTGTAGAAAGTGGTAGGTGGGTTAGTGTGTGTGTGTGAGAGGCGGAGGGACTCTTGGCATAAACGAACATGACAGTTTACAACATGGCCAGCTTGAACAACAGCTCATGAGAGAAGGGTCGAGCAATATCTTAGTATATATGTTGACACAAACACACTAAACTGTGAGCACTTTCTCTGGGTAAGCAGCTAAAGTCACTTGTCAACCCTCCCCTCCACCCTCCCCTCAACTTCTTTCCCCAATTATTTACTGTCCCAACAAACACCTCACCAAGAAAACAGTGCCAAGATTGACGACCAATTCAATACTGATATGAAAGGGTCAATTTCATCTTAAAAAAGGAATAAACATGATGTCGAAACAGTGAAGCGGCCGGTGGAAACACTATTGTTATCGCAGACAGTGGCCAGTGTTTACAATGTTTACGACACACCAGAGGGAGGTACTGTGGCAACCACCACATGGTACCTTCCTCACCACCAGAGATCCTACCCTCCCTACCCTGCCTGACCTAACCCCATGGTACCCTGCACTGCTTTGCCCAGTCTTTCGCTGGGAGTGAACACAGTCAATCTTACCTTTGTGCAATGTCACCATGTTGAAATGCCCTGTGGCATAACCTTCTCCCTACCTAGTTATCATATATCATATTTGTATCACATATGTTACTTGTATATTATTTGTCAATCAAGAGACCCATTCCCCAATTATGTAACTGTATATTTTCAGTCTTCCGGCTGCCATGCTCTTTCAATAAACCGTTAATTATTATTATTTTTATTAGTATTATTATTATTATTATTACACACACACACAGTCACCCTATTCTCCGGTCCACGTGACCAGGTATGTTTTTATTGCCGTGTGTGTGTGTGTGTGTGTGTGTGTGGTGTAAGTAAGTAAACTGTATGTGACTGTGTACTGTACGTGAGATTTAAATACCAAGATGAAGGTGGATAAGTGTGTGTATGGTACTGCACTTGAAGGTCAGATGTATGGATACCTCTTCTTGCCGACTGCTCCTTCCACCGCGTCTATTTACCCTCCACCCCACTCAGCCAGTCCAGGAGAGGGTACTGTAATTGGTTTTGTGCGTGTGTCAGTAAGTCCTCACACCACCGTTACCCTCTCCCGTTCCACTCTTCTCGTTTGTTTACTTACTTCCGCCCTCTCCATCTCAGCCCCAATTGAGACCTAGGAAAGGGTATTATAATCCATCATTTGTGAGTGTGTCAGTAAGCCACCGCATTGAACTGTGGTCGGATTTATAAGTAATTTTATGGTATTTTTCTACTCTTAACTGTTATCAAGAGATGGATAGAGGAAAAAGAAGAGTTTATACGTAATATTTCGGCTATTTTGGGCTTAATATTTGTGTTGGAAGTTAAACCAGCGAGATCAATGTGTTGTTAAATCGGTAATGACGAGGAAAATTCACCTTTACGAACCTATGAGCATCCGGGAGCTGGTCTGTACCGGATCTTTACTCAAGGGGTTTATCGGGTGTGTCCTTGTTGTAATGTTTAGCCGGAAAAGCCATAATGCTACATCCTTCTACGGCTGAGGATGTTTAGCTGTGAGCTACACTGATTATGGTTGTGTACGACGTGAACACAACACTTACACCATCAACATGACTTTGTTATTATTACAAACTCGTAAAACTTGACGACTTGAGAAGGGTAACGCGGGAAACATAATATGTCGGTAAAATCCTTATTGGGATTAGAAATACCCAACCCCCCCCCCCCCCCCCACACACACGTGAATCATAATACAGACGAAGATGTATTCTATCTTATATCCATACACAGGTGTGAGACAGGTGCTACACTCACACCTGTAATTATGACCCAAATACGAAGCCATTCTCTTAAACTTCAAGTGAGGGCTGTGTGGTGTGTTAGCTTGGCCACCACTTATAGCGTGGAGAGGGTGACGGTTGTACCAACATTATCGCGTTATTCTTACCACTTATTCAACCATACTGATGACTACAACTTTGTCATGAGTTCCAAGTAAAGTCTCTTGTGGTCTGTTGACTTTAAAGATATTTTAATTAGCGAATTTAATGGCAACAACTAATTAAAGTCTGGTAAAAAAAAACAACACAGTCATATGAGTGCTTTGGCGTTTACTTCACTAAGTCAACTTCTAGGAGATAATCTTATCTACTCTAAAGACACTAAACATGTTTCTTTTAATTTATTACTTGTACTTATGATATAATGCTTAATAAAAATACTTGGTTTTGTATTTAATGCATAGTGATACCAAGGCACTTATGACAATATGACATGGAAGCGGAGGCAGTCACTAGTATCCTTCCACCCCTCACCATACAACCTCACCACACAACCTCATCACACACCCCTCACCACACACCCTCATCACACACCCTCATCACACACCCCTCATCACACACCCTCACCACACACCCTTATCATACACCCTCACCACACACACTCATCACACACCCATCACCACACACCCCTCATCACACACCCCTCATCACACACCCCTCACCACACACCCATCACCATACACACCCCTCACTACACACCCTCATCACACACCCCTCATCACACACCCCTCACCACACACCCGCATCACACACCCCTCACCACACACCCTCACCACACACCCTCATCACACACCCCTCATCATGCACCCTCATCACACACCCCTCACCACACACCCTCATCACACACCCATCACCACACACCCTCACCAGACACCCTCATCACACACCCCTCACCACACACCCTCATCACACACCCTCATCACACACCCTCACCACACACCCCTCACCACACACCCTCACTTACCACACAACCTCATCATACACCCCTCATTCACCACACAACCTCACCACACACCTTCAACGCCCCCCCCCCCCAATTCCTCCAGCTGAACGAGAAAACTACCCGACAGCGACCCGGCCATTACAAGTAGACGAGTGTATCAAGTATTATGTAATTGTTAGCTTAAAATAAATCACTAGAGAGAGAGAGAGGACTAATCAGCTGGCTTATTACACCTGTTCACAGATGTCAGGTCATCTTCACCTGTATACAGAAGAAATTTTAAGATGTGTCTCCTACCCCTTGAGACACCTGCCCTGCGACTCATTATATGTTGATAGTGTAATGCAGGCTGACAGCACACATCCTTGTCTCGCTTGATTCTGAACATTGAAGCTCTTCAACAACGAAGGTCTTAAAACGCGTAACAAGGTTAATAATTATACTATTCCATCAACAATTTACTATCATAAGTGGTGGAACTCTCTGTATAAGTGGCAACAAACATACAGTGTGGTGGATGGCCCGGCGCGGCGCTTGATAAAACAAATGTCTATATTGTGAGGTTTATATTAATAGTCACTCAATATTGATCTGTCGGAGATGTATCACCCTTTATTTCTCGCCCTCTTCAGTGAACTTCATAACTGGTCACACTTTCAATCATGAGATTTGTTAAGAGACGCAAAAGCAACAAGAAAAAAGGACGGTGAGGCGAGCCAAGCAGTTTGACAAATAGTATTGGTAAAGAGGGTCGTGACCAGCAAGTGGCCCCTGGGAGTGAGCGAGCGAGGTCAGGGGAGGTAGGTTCCCTGAGCAGGGTGCAGGTAGCAAGGACAAGGCAAGGACGGTCGGTGACCTTCCTCTTCTTCCCCTGGGCCGGCCTTGCTGCTACTGTGCTCACTCTGCAGCTGCCTGTGTTACGCCCACCCATAAACCAGTTGGGTGCCTCCTCAACCACAGATAAGACTCCACTGAATCTGATGCCACTGACAGGCTCTGGCTCAGTTTAATGCTTCGCAACGTCCCACTGTTTACTTACTGTTAAACATGCAAATCTTTCTTATCGCTATGCTGACAAAGCATTGTGTTAATCTCTTGTCCAGGACATGGCTGCAGCTTAAGCAGGCGAGGGTGGGAGTGGGCTGGGTTGGGTGTGGTAGAGGTGTGACAACTCCCCCTGCCAACTGCCTTTATACTCCAACAAATTATGAGAGCATAACTCACACAGAGGCAACAGATGGAGCTGATTGCAATGTTTCTGTTTACATCTGTCCTAGAGCACTACCTACTTAACTGTTGTTTATGTGAAGCGGAAAAAAAAAATTATCACATTTCTTAATGCAATTTATTGGCAATGTGCGAAGCCAAAGTTATTTTTAGAAATAATATGTAGCGCTTCACATGTTTGTCCACCTGGCTTGGTCTGCCTTCAAAAAACAAACAAAAACAAATCAAAACAAATCAAATGAATCTTTACTTATTTGGAGAGAAAACAAATCATTTATGAAATATTTAAATATATAAAAATAGCAAAAAACGTAACATAGTCCAACCTCAATCCACGAGAAGGCATATAGCTTGGATATTTGGTATACGAGAGTGTTTGTCGTTAATATAGGCCGGCAACACCTTTGGAATCAAGTTAGAGGAGCTAGCTGGGTACACGAAGACTGGACGGCCTCCGGTGGTGGGGCTGTGCCTGCCATGACCTTCACCACCTACCTGCCTGCCTTGTTGCTATGTCCCCACTTGCCTCAGGGGGAGGAAGTTAAGTCCCAAGAGTCCTCAGAATACCAAGCACAATAATGACTGTCTCAGGAATACGAAATCATCCATGAGGGAATTTTTCGTCTTAAGCTCCCGGAGAGAAAGTTGGTCTTCATAAAGGTGAGAAGATAAAAATTCTCAAATAGTCCAGAAAAATATACAAACTTCAGATATACAACGATGTATTTTGGAAGAAAGTAGAGGCGGCCTTTTAGATCCACTTGGGGGGTCGATTTTCATTTTGTTTTCAATTTCACATCATCTTTTAAAGTGAAGAAGGTCCTTTTTACCTCTGGGCTTTATTTTGGAGCTAAGGTCTTTTCAGCGATCTACTGATAAAGGCGACCTTGTAGTGAAGGGTGATAGCCTTGTTGTGTTCCCTGGAGGAGGAGGTTTAAGTTCTATGGGGTAAGAAATTCATGTTCAGTAGCCCAAAATTGATTCTTCGGAAAGGCAGATTAAGGTGTCCAGAGAGGTTCATCATGGGAGAAACTGACATTGTAAAACAGATCCTGAAATTCATCATTACGACGCCAACATTCCTCTGAGTATACTGAATTAGTCTAAACTTCTCTCTATTTTTTACTGAACAGAAATTCCTCCTTTTATATACCTTTAAACCAAAATCATTCTTCTGTGCTGGCAGTTCAGGATGTTAGTAATATGGATACAATAAACAAAGTCAAAACACTTACACCTAAAACTAGATATATTAGAGCGAAACAAATGAGAAAATTCATTCACTTGTAAAAAAAAAACAAAAACAAATCCTAAAACATTTACCCTAAGATGACCTCCTTAGGTCAAAGGTCACACTCGAGATGAACTTTGGATGTTGTCATTAGGTGTGGTCGATTTGATGAGTTAAACAGTCATTTGAGAGCAGATATGACGAACCAAAAGAATATGTCATGCTATTTATATAATGGAGAGAGAGAGAGAGAGAGAGAGAGAGAGAGAGAGAGAGAGAGAGAGAGAGAGAACTCGGTGCTACAAAATGAGTCGCTGGACGAAGTTAAATCAAAGAAAAAATACCTTTTTTTTGCACTTTACAAGAGTTTAATTTACCAGAAGCCGTGAATTGAACAACGAGGCGTGAAAACGTGGGCAATATAGCGTGGAGTGGGCAAGGAGGCGTGAAAGAATGGGCAATATAGCGTGGAGTGAGCAAGGAGGCGTAAAAGAATGGGCAATATAGCGTGGAGTGTGCAAGGAGACGTGAAAGAGTGAGCAATATAGCGTGGAGTGGGCAAGGAGACGTGAAAGAATGGGCAATATAGCGTGGAGTGGGCAAGGAGGCGTGAAGACCTTGGCGGGGTACACACTGCTGATGGTGGATCTTGTGTGTTTAGGCTTCCATTAATTGTCAACTAGCTAACCTTGTGAGTCATGTGCTGAGTATCTGAACAGCGCAGGATGAGTGGAGGGAGCTCTTCTGGCCAATATAACCTAATATGCTTCTTACATTGTGGTATCCATGTTAGGCAGTAGAACGTGAGGGAAATCAATCTTACTCCTCACGTGGAAAAAAAAAATCCTACGTCTCATTTTGGTGTTGAAAGAGAGGAGAGAAATTAATTAATATTTCCTTGAGATATGAATCATGATGGTGTGGCCATGAACAAGACTTGAACACCTCTTGATACAGTCACTTATACCGCCTCACTTAATTAAAAATAAGTTACAGGTACAAATACAGTCATGGGGATTTCAAAACAAAAACACCCAACAACTGTAAAAACTTTACCATAAATAAAATATTAAATACTCAAGAAAATAGGACCATTATCGTGAGCATTTCGTCAGCTATACGAACCACGACCCACGACAATGAATGGATTTGCTCGAACTGCACCAAATGACAAGCTAACACTCCTCTCCGTGTCAAGAACTGTTGCTATATTTAGTTCAACCCCTGATCAACACCATCATAATGTGTGTGTGTGTGTGTTTACGTTTTGTTTTTGTTGACACGGATCCACACTGCACTACACACAACACAAACATCTGATATCAATTTCAGGTGTTAGGTTCTGCATTGTGTCATAATTCCTGGTAAAACTCCCCGCCCCCCTGAGAGAACAAATTGTACATGGATACCTTACAGAACTTCACTCAATACGATAAAAATATCAAAAGAATAACTAAACACCAATAATAATTAATTACGGGTCTATAGAATTGCTTTCGGAGTAATTAAGTTTATCGACATTTTAAGGTCATATTCGGGACAGGACTCGTCAAGATGGCCTAAAATGTATCACAATTGTTTCTCTAAGTAAACTGTATTGTTTTTGATGATTTTTTTTTTTTAGAATTGTAAATTTATAAGTTGTCTGCCTCCCTCCCGAAGATTATGTAAACCTTTATAATTATGAAGTCTCTATTCGCTCTTCATTTCAGTAGTTGCATTTTTCCATATCTGCATATCTGTTAGTCTGTCTGTCTGTCTGTCCGTCTGTCTGTCTGTTTGTTTGTAAACATAAATCTTACAGGTCAGGTATAGAATCTTTCAAATCAAGTTCAACCTAAGATAAAAAATAACCATAA
Organism: Homarus gammarus; assembly: GCA_958450375.1. Taxonomy (NCBI): domain Eukaryota; kingdom Metazoa; phylum Arthropoda; class Malacostraca; order Decapoda; family Nephropidae; genus Homarus; species Homarus gammarus. Next base: position 1,584,163 of record CAUDMG010003875.1, on the reverse strand, counting down.
ACGATCGAGTTAAAGACAGTAGTACTACGTCTTACACAACACAATACCAAAAGCTGAGATAATTCGGTTTTAACACCCGCTCAGCTATCATCAGCTGGACTCGTATTTACTCTAACTCAGAGCAACAAATGGCGTACCTCGTAGTGGCCTCCCAAACACATTATCATTTAAATGACCATCATCACATGTTTTTGCCAGCTAGTGTCAACACACACACACAGTAATACAGTGGGTTCGGCTGGGTTCGGTTACAAGGGCAGGTGTTCACTCTTCCAATGTAGCACGAGCTGTTTGTTATAAAAGGTGGAGAGAGAGAGAGAGAGAGAGAGAGAGAGAGAGAGAGAGAGCAGCTTAACTCATTATTATTATCATTTAAAATCTAAAAACGTATCGTTGTCAGGAGTGGGTTGTATGTGTGTGTGTGTGTGTGTGTGTGGTGTGTGTGTGTGTGTGTGTGTTGTGTTGTGTTATCAGGGGCACAATCCAAATATTATTACAGTCACCAGGGCAAGCAGGAGGTCAGGCTAGTGCGTGTTCTGCTAGCTGAATATAACTCCTACCAGATGCTAGTTCTCACACCACCGTACAACACCTAACTACACCTCACTAGTTATCACACACCTCACTAGTTATCACACCCCATTAGTTATCACACACCTCACTAGTCATCACACACCTCACTAGTCATCACACACCCCATTAGTTATCACACACCTCACGAGTTATCACACACCTCATTAGTTATCACACACCCCATTAGTTATCACACACCTCACTAGTTATCACACACCTTACTAGTTATCACACACCTCATTAGTTATCGCACACCCCATTAGTTATCACACACCTCACTAGTTATCACACACCTCACTAGTTATCACACACCCCATTAGTTATCACACACCTCACTAGTTATCACACACCTCACTAGTTATCACACACCTCATTAGTTATCACACACCTCATTAGTTATCACACACCCCATTAGTTATCACACACCTCACTAGTTATCACACACCTCACTAGTTATCACACACCTCACTAGTTATCACACACCTTACTAGTTATCACACACCTCACTAGTTATCACACACCTTACTAGTTATCACACACCTCACTAGTTATCACACACCCCATTAGTTATCACACACCCCATTAGTTATCACACACCTCATTAGTTATCACACACCTCACTAGTCATCACACCCCATTAGTTATCACACACCTCATTAGTTATCACACACCTCATTAGTTATCACACACCCCATTAGTTATCACACACCTCACTAGTTATCACACACCTTACTAGTTATCACACACCTCACTAGTTATCACACACCTCATTAGTTATCACACACCCCATTAGTTATCACACACCTCATTAGTTATCACACACCTCACTAGTTATCACACCCCATTAGTTATCACACACCTTATTAGTTATCACACACCTCACTAGTTATCACACACCTCATTAGTTATCGTACACCCCATTAGTTATCACACACCTCACTAGTCATTAGTTATCACACACCTCATTAGTTATCACACACCCCATTAGTTATCACACACCCCATTAGTTATCACACACCACACTAGTTATCACACACCACACTAGTTATCACACACCTCACTAGTTATCACACACCTCACTAGTTATCACACACCTCATTAGTTATCACACACCCCATTAGTTATCACACACCTCACTAGTTATCACACACCTTACTAGATATCACACACCTCACTAGTTATCATACACCTCACTAGTTATCACACACCTCATTAGTTATCGCACACCCCATTAGTTATCACACCACCTCACTAGTTATCACACACCTCATTAGTTATCACACACCTCACTAGTTATCACACACCTCACTAGTTATCACACACCTCACTAGTTATCACACACCTCTTTAGTTATCACACACCTCACTAGTTATCACACACCTCTTTAGTTATCACACACCTCACTAGTTATCACACACCTCACTAGTTATCACACACCTCACTAGTTATCACACACCTTACTAGTTATCACACACCTCACTAGTTATCACACACCCCATTAGTTATCACACACCTCACTAGATATCACACATCTCACTAGTTATCACACACCTCACTAGTTATCACACACCTCTTTAGTTATCACACACCTCACTAGTTATCACACACCTCACTAGTTATCACACACCTCACTAGTTATCACACACATCTTTAGTTATCACACACCTCACTAGTTATCACACACCTCACCAGTTATCACACACCTCACCAGTTATCACACACCTCACTAGTTATCACACACCTCTTTAGTTATCACACACCTCACTAGTTATCACACACCTCACTAGTTATCACACACCTCTTTAGTTATCACACACCTCACTAGTTATCACACACCCCATTAGTTATCACACACCTCACCAGTTATCACACACCTCACTAGTTATCACACACCTCACAAGTTATCACACACCTCACCAGTTATCACACACCTCACCAGTTATCACACACCTCACTAGTTATCACACACCTCACTAGTTATCACACACCTCACTAGTTATCACACACCTCACCAGTTATCACGCACCTCACTAGTTATCACACACCTCACTAGTTATCACACACCTCACCAGTTATCACACACCTCACCAGTTATCACACACCTCACCAGTTATCACACACCTCACTAGTTATCACACACCTCACTAGTTATCACACACCTGTTGCTCTTGCTACCACTAACACTTGCTTATACACCATTCTTGACAATACAATCAAATTTTAATTGTTATTTTTGCCTTAGTTATCAGTACAGGTAGAGCGATATCATCAGTGTAAACCTGCGCCATCTTTCCTTAATTAATTTCAGAGCATTTAGTTGGTGTCATAAACTTAGATACGAAATCCAAGTGAATCTTACAATCTTAACCAGAAGAGTCATTTGCATATGGTAATGTGCTCAACATCTATCATAATTATCTAGTGTACACAACATATACACTTTAATTAATGCCCCAGAAGAGCTAAGTAGCAGAGCATATCTCAGTGTTGACAATTCCTTGATAAGATTAGATAGTCAAGTCACGGCTTTATTGCCTTTACGCACCCTGACCTTCCTCTCATTACTAGATACTAAATAAATTTATTCAAGAGATTACGGAAGAACACTCAAGTGCTCAGTCGAAACGATTTTTTTTTACCAATGATGTAAAGGTATTCATTGGAGAAAAGGCATTATTTTTCTCGTACATCTCTCCAAATACGTGTAAATTTAGTCAGGTCACTTCCGTGTGAATGTAGTCTAGCCGAGAGAAACTGTATTCAGTTGACTCACAATATGACTTTTACGATAAGGAATTCTGGGCAGGTATAGGAAGGTGTGGACGGTGAGGATAAAAAACACTGTTTTCTACGTTGTATGCTGATAATTCAACCAATTAGCAGCGCTGACATTCAACTCTAGGCTTTAGGAGTCTAATTAGTGACCAATCTTAACCTATCTGACAGTCAACCAAACAGGTCTGCACCAGTCAGCGATCACGACTTGTACTGAAATTCACCAAGCAAACAGCTGGAGGTGCCGCGCGTGGCCGTGTATTAGTGCACCCACCCACAACTATCACTTATCTCTCCCTCCAGCGGCTGCCTCGCCAGGAATGCGGTCTGGCAAGCCTTTGTAACATCACCAACAGTTTGTGAGCTCATACTTTACAACCAGCCTTAACGCATGGCTGCAATAAATTAACCGTGCAAAAGGAAGACCTCTTGCCCGGTCTTGGAGCCTTGCGCGTTGACGTGTCGGTCACTTGTCAGTATATGGTTTGAAGACCAACACGACCCTACCTGAGTCAGTATGGTATGTGCAATGTGGTGGAGGGTGCCTAGGGGGTGGAGGGGGCGGGAGCAGCTCGTGTGGTGGTGGTTGTAAGTGTTTGGTTGCTAGGGGGCAGATCGTGGGGTAATGGTTGTAAAAGGTATAGGCTGTAGGAGTAGTTATAAAGATGTGGTTGTAAGGGGCTGGTTATGGGTGGGGAGGCTAGTTGTTAGTTAAGTAAATTTTACTGATTGTACTTAACATTCAACCTTATATTCACACATACATTGCACAACCTCATTATTCCTCTTATTCTTTCCGCCTCTCCCAATTTCTCGTTGTCCACTCTGACTGTTTCCAACTAGTCCTCGACGCGGCCCTTCAGAACACATTATTCACTTCACACCCGTCTTATGACTCAACCCACATTAAGTAAGTAAGAGCTAAAATATGAAGTGGGTCACTCTCGAAAGCTCCTCTCTCTTAGTTGACGTAGAAGAGTCGCGGGGTGAAAGTCACATACTGTATTAACCTAAAAAAAAAAAAAAAAAAAAAAAAACTCGATTCCTTCCTCGTATGTCCACCACTAAACGCTACATAAGGCTACATTAGCCCTTCAGTAGATTTCGGTCTATAAGAAGAGGTTCAACAAAACCTTCCAAATACATAAAAAAAAAAGGGTGTGCGGAGGCCATCATTGTTTGGTCAAGAACGGAGTCACCGTCACAGCGGCAACTCTCCTTCACATCTCACTCATATAGTCTTCTGGGCCGTAAGAATATTTCTGACAAAATATTATGAAACTCTTTTCAGTAACTTTTCCAAACTGTCTATTTTGGTTAGTTTTTCTGGCCAGCGCCAAACACATCAAGCGTCACACTCGACTGATGATTCTTTCCAACCTTATCTCACTCTACCCGGGAGATGGGAACCTCTCGCCCTACAGTTCGCTGTTGGTCACGGAGCTGGGAGAAGTCGGAGAATCTCATGGACCGCCCCACAGAGCCCGGTACACATGCTATATTTTTGCTGAAACTTGTCTGCACAAACAAAGTTTGCGCCAACAAATTTTAACTGTGTTTTTCCTCCACACTGTACAAATTGCCTGCACAATGCGCAAACAGCTCAGTTCGCTCTCAGATTTCGGAGGAGCATGTTCACCACCGAGGAAGAGGAAGAGCTGCTCTGTGGTGACTCAGTGAAATAATAGAGTACAGGGAAGGTTTCATCTTAATAAAACTTGAAAATATCTAAGTATCCTCAAAATCCACAAGTATGACATTACATTAAAATTACGAAAGGGAAGATAACGTGAAGCCCTCGACACTTCCATTACATAACAGGTGTCTCATCCCGTATCCTCTCTCTCTCTCTCTCTCTCTCTCTCCCTCTGTCAATATGTCTGCCTAGTCTCGGTTTTCTATAATTCAGTAATTCTCAAGTACGGTATTAGTGATGGGATCCGAAATGTGACCATTATGGCTTCATTGTTTTTATAATTGTTCCACAATACAATACAGTACAATAATTTCACTTTATACTTAACTGTGAATTATTACCTAAGGCCTCGCTAGTTTTGCATTCTGGGGTTCTCCTAAACTTGACCATAATATTATCTTGTGGACGGTATAACCCGGTAAAACCTTGGCATATAAGCTAACATTCATTTCATTAAGGCTTCATTGCTTAAGACACCATTTTCATCCATACACGAGTTGATATTCTGGAACTTATAAAAAATCACTCATAACTGTAGCTGGGAATTCTGTCTCATTCATCACTACGACACTGCCACATGTACGAACACCACTCCTGCCGGCAGCTGTACTTATGTGCCATGTTCTCCTGCCCTGACATTTATATCACATCCACTAAGCCAACATCATTATTCTACTGAGGTATGTTAGAAGGTCGTATCAGATGTGTCCCTCGTTAAGCAAAGACTAAGGAGGTGAGACATGCACACGGGTTCTGTCTCACCAACACTCACTTGTTGATGAAGGCCACGTGAGAGTGACACGCCACCACTTCTTCTTTAGTTGGGTTTGGATTCTCAAACATTCGTAAGTTACTTCTTCCTGAATGCGGACAGCGAACTCATCAAGATACACGTTGGAGTCTCAGCGTGATTTCAACGCCATCTTAGCCGTCATATTTTTGCCAAATTTAATTGAAATGAATCAGTAAGAGATGTTTTCATGTTTTTTACGAAACGTGTGGGACCTGAACGGTGCTAGGTGCTTTGACCTGCGTGTCACAAGATGCCTCGCGTAAACACAACCACACCACCGTCAGCGTCCCTCAAGGTCCTCCCTGGCCTTCAGGGCGTCAGGGTTCTGGCCACAGTCAAAAGATGACCTTGAGACAGTTTCAGTAATGTTGTACAATGCGCTGGTCGAGTGTGGCGGCGGCGGGGCCTGCAGGGCGCTCATAACACCCGCCGCCACCACTACCAATAACAACAAGAGACACGATAACAGGACCACCAACAACAATAGATATGACAACATCATTAATGAGATAATAACAAATATAACAATTAACACTGAGTATGATGATACCAATAATGGAAGAAGAGGGTTCTCTATTATCCTATTGCCTTTGAGTACACATACTGTACACTAGTTCATCACCCGGGTGTTCAGCTCAGTCGATTAATGGAGATAGTTTATTAACCCCTTGTGTGCTGGGGACTCTTGAGTTGAACAAAATCGTCTGGCGTTAGCCAAATAAGATATTAAAAGTGGCGTCCCCGTAGTGAAGGAGTTGAGTGTCAGCCCGGAGTATTGTTATGGTCGCTGTGATCCACGGTAAGACACCCTGCGCTGTGCTGCCTCAGATGCCCCGGCCAGTGTTCTCCAACAACAGCCAGGAGCAACTCTTGGTCACTCCACACCACCATCACAATATGTTGTCATAGCATGGCTATGTATTTTCCTATTCGTAGGTAATATAGTTATTTCGGACATTTCGCTAAAAACGGGTTGGTGTTGCAGCAGTGTGTACAACAGACTGTGGAGTTGGGGGCTGTGTGGTGCACCTCTATTATGTTCACTGCAAGTTGTCCCCCGTCTCTACAACACATTTTATATTATATTATATTATAGTGAAACAAGATGTGGCTGTGACGCGGGCTGCCTAAGTCTTTACTCGAGGAGGACTGTGTTGATGTGTACTGACCCCTCCCCCCCATTCCGTCTCAATGAGGATCACTATTCAATATATCTTTACTGCCGTGTTTAACTCCTTAGAGGGGGAAGTATCCCTTAGGCATTATAATCTGGCTAAGGTCACGATTTTATTCAGCTAAATGGTTAATGAGTGAGAGGTTATAGGAATGAATATGCAATAAATTAGCAACTGACATATTTTACACCTCACAGTGATCACCAGAACTATGAGACACCACATCATGGCATGAAGGGACGTCACAGGTTTCCATCAATAATAACAAAAACGAGAGTCGAAGTCGAGCGGTGTTTCACGAATGCCAAACGATAATGCTACTCATTTAGTACTGCACACTGTTGCCAGGCACTCTTGCTGAAGCAATAGCTTCGTCTATATTATACAATGATGCCCGCTGGGTTTTTAATCAAAACATAAATTTATATATGACTGAAGATTATCCTTTGTATGGTTATTTTTGTCATTAAGGAACTTCTTGCCACCAGCAGTCTCCCTTGTCATGAATGACCAGCATGAGGAAGGCGCCACACGAGGGAGCCGCCGCCCCACTGAAGGAGAACACGTGTTACTGGGACACGTCGCTTCCTCCTCTCATCCACGACCTGAGGTGAGCTGTTTGTATGTTTGTATGTGGACGTGTGGCTTCAGTGATGACACACTCCTTGTCTTATGGATACAAACTGATGCTATACTTCCGTGCGACATCGACACACTTCACAAAAATCTCATGTAAAGTGTTGCCAAGAGAAAGGTGTTTGATGAGCACGTTAGTGGTTCATTTCTAGTGTTCGCATTCTTAGTTGCTGACGCTGAAGAGATAAGCTGACATTGGTGGGGCTAAGGGGCCAACGTTATCTTTGTTGTTGTTGTTGCTGCAGTTGTATGGTCATCACACACGAGGTTAACAAGAGCCCCGCGGAGTTAGTAAATACTAAAATGAAAATAATGAGTCAGTGGATAGGAACAGTTGATGACTGAGACAGAGCAACGCCACCACAACAACAGTGGCGGCCCCTACCTTCTTTTCTCTCCCTCCTCCCTCCCTCTCCCCCTGGTGGTGGCCTGGATACCACATATACTGCAGGCTATATTTAGCCTGGCCAGCTGTCTCTCTCCCATGAAGACTTTGCCAGTACTTCTTTCTCTCTTTGTTGGTGTTGTTTGTGTTGTTGTTGTTGTTGTTGTTTATGTGCTTCAATTGTTTCCACTTTCAGGAGTCTTTAAGCAACGCTCACCTAGTCTTGGTGTCAACAACAGGGAACAAACTTAATATGAAATAAAGTAAAATATTTTTACTCGTCTCTGTGTATATGGGTCACTTGCCTCGTCACAGCTCTCATGCCACACCATTTTCTGATACTATACCAAGATCTGAATACATTACTTGAGATAAACAGGCTTATCAAGTTCGTGTTTAGCTGACAGTTGAAAGTTAAGATCTTGATTACCTGTTAATGAGATAAACGCTTGATGACATGGTAAATAATGTCAACCTCAGGTCACAGATACATTAAGTTAGGTTGTGTATCTGTGAGAGAGAGAGAGAGAGAGAGAGAGAGAGAGAGAGAGAGAGAGATTATGTATGTGTGTGTGTGTGTATGTGGTGCACCTACACCCTCCAACACGTGACTCCTCCTCCTCGTGCTCCTCAACAGCTGTAAACAAACTGGCCCAACACATTACTATCACGAGGCTTCAAGGGGTCATCAGAACAACCATCACTTATTAATGTTTTCAATTGTCATATTAACGAGTTCCTTATCTAGACGAGAAAGAACTCCAAGAAGATGTAAACAGTTTCAAAGAATAACGAGAATCATTTTAGTCAGTTCATACCCAAGTGAATGTGAAGACAAGGCTCTGACACCAAATAATAAATCGATGTTTGTCCACTTGAGATACAGAAACAAATTCAGATGGTTGTACAAGTCTCTGAAGCGACCACACTTAAAAAAAAAAATTAGGTGTTGTGTCAATGATTAGATTAGGTTAGGTAAGGTTATGATAAGTTAGGTTAGGTTTGGTAAGGTTACAGTGGAAAGTTTTGCTCAGGGAAGAAATTTTATGACCTGTTGCTGGGATCACTGTTTCCCATTTTTTTGATGTGTTGTGCAGGTTGGTGACCCTCACACCTCCCTCTTCACAGTTTATGGTTGTTTCCATCTACCTCAGATTTATTGGTCTCTTATTTCTCCCTCAGTTAGTGTTGCCAACACCCCCCGGAGTTGCTGAGTTGTTCGTATATATATGTGGTATTATGTCACTGCGGATTGAGTAACTTTTTAGTAATATTCTCAAAAACTATTATTTTCTGTGCGTCTTGTTATTATTATTGTTGATGATGATGCTGTTGTTTTCGTTGTTGTTGTGGTTGAGCGTCAGTGTCGTGTCCCTGGTCAGCTCAGGTTCTAAATACTCAAATATTCGTGTGTTTATTTCCTTTCACTCCCTGGGGCCAGTGGAGCACATCAAGGGTGTCAGTGTGACTACGATGTTATTTTAGCAGTAAATATTTTGTTAGAGCTTTAGCGAGTCACTTAAACACGGATTTTACAACATCATTTGAGGAGAAACTTAATGTTTTAACCTCTGAGAATCTTTTAATGTGTTTACTGTTAAACCCTCCATCTCTCGCACTCACTCACACACACACACACACACACACACTCTCACGTCTCCACTAAAGTTAACTAATAATTACATGCAGCTGTTGACACATTAACTGCAGCCTGACGTCTCACTCAGAAAACTTTTGAGTAAGATAGTGACAAAGTTGAAGATCTCTCACAAAACTTTCTCTCGCGGAGTGGCAAATCGCGGTCTACTTTTCTCGATACTTTTTTATATTAATCTGTGTTTATAAAGTCAGTCTTTTTGTGTGACTTACGGTACTCTGTTTTTTACTTTCGTCATCTCTCTCTCTCTCTCTCTCTCTCTCTCTATTCTTTCTCCTCTCACTCTTCATCTCTCCCCCTCTCCATCTATGATTCTCTCTCCCTCTCCTTCTATTACTCTCTTTCCCTGTATCACTATCTCTCTCCCTCCATCACTCTTCATCTTTCTCTCTCTCTAAAGTGACCAATAGGACAATACTTCTACTACTACTACTTTCCTGTCGCTCGGAATCGAGTATGACGATCGTCCAGCTATGATACAATGATACGAGCTATTAAGGTTTTCACCATCGTTGGTGAGTTCTGAGGTGACTAAAGAGGCCGATGAGGGACGGGTAAGGTCGTCCACAGATGTTGCACGTGTGGAAGGCTGCATCTAGTGCGGGAGGGGCGGCGACAGCGTTTTTTCAGCGCTGGCGCTTGTCTGCCTCCATACAGTCGCGCTAACTCGAAATTATTGACACCTTCTCGTGTGGTGCTCCTCTAAGTGTTACGGTGTGGAGTAATCGTCTCCCAGTTAAGGGAGTCGATTTGACGCTTTCTTTAGGTTTGTCTTAAGACTTTTCTTATATCGTTTCAATTGCCAACAAGCGTTACGTTTACTGTTCGTTAGGTGACTGTAAAGTAGCTGCTTTGTCAGTCTGCTGTCGTCCGTGAGGGTAACATGGCCAGTCCAACGTGGTTGTTCATGGATAATGGTAGCCTCGATGCTGCTACAGTAGGTGTCAGCGAAAATACTGGCATTTGTTCTTTTGTCTTCCCAGCGAACTCGGTGAAAGTTTTCAAGTGCCTTGAGGTCCTGTATGTGACCCATGTCTCGCTGTCATATCGCTGGGTGGGGAGGACCACTGTCCGATATACGTTCAACTTTGTAGATAATTTCAGCTCCCTACGGCTGAAGACACGGATACGGAGTCTGCCAAAGGCTTAAGATGCTCATCTGATCCGATGTTGAATCTCTTCATCAATGTCCGCGGTGGTGGACAGGTGGGAGTCGAGATACTGAAAGTGGGTAACATCAGAGAGGGTAGTACCGTTAAGCTGGCTGGATGGTGGAGGTGTGGCTGAACCAGGAACAGGCTGAAAGAGAATCGGAGTCTTACGTACATTCACCTCAAGGCCGAAGTGTGCATACGCATCTGCGTCTTATGTTGAAAGACCCCTCCTTCACCCGGTACTGAATGTCCAACCCTCCGGCAAAATTGGCATTGGCACGAGTAAGGAAGGTAGGCAAGAAAATGGAAAAGAGAGTTGGTGCCAGTACACATCCTTGTTTTACCCCCGTTTGGATGGGGAGGAACTCAGACTGGGTGCCATTGTGCAGGAAACTACCATTCATGCCATCGTAGAGTTGCCTCACAGTGGCAATGAATTTTGGTGGGCAGCCAAAACGGCTGAGGGTCCGCCAGAGGGCCTCCCTGTTGACCAAGTCGAAGGCCTTGGTTAAGTTGATGAAGGCCAAGTACAGGTCACGACGCTGTTCTCTACATTTTCCTGTATCTGGTGGGCAGCAAAGATCATGTCAGTAGTACCACGTGATGGTCTAAAGCCTCATTGAGCTTCTGGGAGGATGTTTTCCGACTCGGGAAGAAATCTGTTTAGGAAGACACAGACCACAGTGTGATCGGTTTCCCTTGTTCTTACAAATATTGACGATGGAGGCGTCTTTAAGAGGATTGTGGATTTCTTCCTTTTCCCATATATTCTCTTGGAGAGAGTGGAGACGGCTGGTAAGCAGAGGTCCTCCTGCTTTATATACCTCGATTGGGATTCCATCAGGCCCGGAGGCTTTGTTATTCTTCATCTGTTTGAAGGCAGTAGCTACCTAAACAAGGGATGGAGGATGGCTGAAATTGGTCAGCTCTGGATGCTGAGGGACCTGCTGGGTAGTCAGGGGAGCCGGGGCAGTTCTTTTTTCGGACCCTCATTTGTGTCAGTATCCAGAAGGGTCCTGACACTCTATGCAGCGGCCAATAAGAGGTTGTATAGTTTGTTTTTGTTTTGATCTGTGAATATGATTGTGTTTTCGACCGCACAAGGATGACCTTAGTGGGTGCGGTTGCCCAGTCAGGTCGGTTCTTTAGGCAGGCTATGTTTAAGGCAACTTTTCTAGCCCCTTCCCCATGTGGGGTGAGCAGAGTGGCTCCTCGAAAGGGCTGCTCAGTCGCACAGACAGGACCCGATTGCACTGCTGCCTAGATCCCAGTACATAAACGACCATCCTATCTGTGCCGCCCATGTGCAGAGTTGTGACTAGAGACTCCCGGCAGTCATCTCTGACTGTCCCTGTCGCCACTCGTCCGTCGCCATAGGACTTTTTGGTGAACAGGTGTTTTGATAATGATGAGGAGTATGATGAACTGGAGGATGGCTGTGCAGGAGTTGATTTATGCGGTGAGGCAGGAGCGCAGACTGCAACCACACATCTTGGCTCTCCCTTTTTCTGATTCAGTGGTGCAAGTGTTGCAACGACTGGGGAGAGGGAGAGTTACAATGGACTGCAGATAGCCCAGTTTTGTTGGGTTTCGCCTTAGTAGCCTGTCCATCAAGCATTACCTTTATCCGCCGGTGTAGTCGTTGGGTTCCTGTGGTGGTCAGTTCTTTTGCCTATACCGCCGTTGGGGTCGTGTTAGAACTCTGTAAGCATGTCTGCCTGATGCGGGGCTCCACGGCAGATTTTTCGTGTGGGGTTTACTCCTGTAGCCTTATACCTACCAAGGTTAATCTGCATGACAGCGATGGTTGGTAGGCGCCAGGACTTGTCCACATGCCAGTGGGCCTATGCGCCGCCCCTCTGGGGTTCACTGCTGTTCCGAGATCCCCTGCTGGTCTAGCCTGGGCCCACGAGGCACCCAGTAACCGTGTGTTGCCACGAGGAGGCACAGCAGGAGTCTTGATGGTGGAGAGGCTGTGTACTCTGCAGGGGGGAGGGAATTATGTAAGTTGCTTCCCTGTTCGCCATGAGGGCTAGCCAGCGGCGGTAGCTGACAGCGAGAAGAAGCAAGTAGTGCTTGCACTTTAGCACTAACATTTTGCTGCCACACTAGACGCCTTACACCACCCTGTGCACGCACGCACACACGCACACGCGCACACGCACGCACACGCACACGCACACACGCACACACTTTTTTCGTAATTCATCACTCATTTATCCTAACTGAAAGTAACAGAGGCGACATTACAGTCGTGGAGGTGTGTTGTCCGTGGTTATCTGGGATCTAGACGTCAGATTCTCAAAAGTTTATACGCTAATTTTCTTCTCCTTAACTAGGATTAAAACATATCATCCAGTTAAAGTTGAGTCTCAGTGTAATCTCAGTACTATTTTTAACACTATTTTTGTGGTTTTGTTATAGTGAGTTATGTAAGTGAGTTCTAAGGTGTTCAGTTACGAGAGAAATCTAGCAAGTGGACTTTTAAGCTCTCGAGGGATTGACGGCGTAAAAGAGAACTAACTTGACACCGGGCTGCAAATATCTAGCTAACAAAAAGTTCTTATAAATAGTAAGCTTAAGTTTCATGAAGTGAATGTTAGTGTAAGAGATTGTGGTGTACACGGGTGAGGATTAACAGAAGGAGGGTTGAGTGTCTTGTTGTGACACCGACGACACCCTCACACCGCTAAATATAGCGACGCCTTGAAGGGACGACAAGGTTCTTATAACGAAATTATTATACGATGACAGTGGTGTTGTAGGTCACGTGTGTGTGTGTGTGTGTGTGTTACCCGAAACTCTTTAGGTGATATTTAAGGATATTGTCTCATTAATCATTGTGAGTAACGCTATAACACACACACACACACACACTACGTGAGCACAAGCACATTCAGGGGGAGGCTGCTTGCTCTGAGACACACCAACGGGGGCGAGGGACCATGGCCACGCCCCCATCATCATCATCACTCTTATAAGGTCATAGAAAAAAAATTGTAGCGTGAACATTAACATATTTCCACAGGAGCAAAATTCCGCTTCAAAAACGAAATTATGAATAAATCACAGGAAAAAAAATCCACAAAAAGAGTCACAAAAAAAATATCTCAGGAAAAAAATCGCAGAACAAAGTAACGGGAAAAAAATCACAGAAAAAGTTAGTGAATAATCTAAGAAAAATATCAGGAAAACGTCACAAGCCAAATCTAACCCCCCTCAAACGTTACTATATTTAGGATATTTAGTAAATGCATTTACATATCCTGTGATTCCCCCCCCCCCCCCCCAAAAAAAAAACGATAATAACTGAAAACAAAAAAATGGATTAGTGAGTAAAACATAGGAAGTGGATGCGTCACTGTAGGTGTAACTATCGGTAAGTACAACACCTATGTAACTGACTTAGTGATGAAGGACATTGTGGAGACTGTTGGTAAGGACGAGTGAAAGTAACTCCAGATGTTTCTTCCGTTAAATAGCTCTCTCTCTCTCTCTCCTTTACAAGACTCATAAGGAGGTCGTCTAGGGCAGCGTTTATAATGTTACACAAGAGAAGGAGACTCTACGAACAATGCACGAACACCTCGAGTATAAATGGACATGTACTGCCCGTTGACACTAATGATTCAGCGGCATCTCTCTGTATCAACCTTCTTTCCGCGCTAACTATCAGGGTTATGCCTCACTCACGCTACTTACAGTAATCTTAACTTCTCAGATATAAACTTTTTATCTCATTGAGGTAAAAAACAACAAAACATTGTACTTGTTCTCCTCTGCTGTCTTGTGGTGGCGTGACCAACACCAGTAGCGGCAGGTCAAAACAGGACGTACGGCCACTGTGTGCTTGACTGGAGAGCCCTGCACCTCTTATAATTCACAAGCGAAAATATTGAAACATTACATAGAACAAATATTTAATAAAATCATAGTTTAGTATAAACCAAATTAAACAAGTGGTCAATTAATATGCGAACGAATAGTATTTACGCTTCTTGTCACAATGGCACCAAACTGTGACGGTAATCTTACTGCTGGTGTTTATCTAAAACTTTCTCTCGTGTAATGTAATTTTTTCCCATGCTTTACATTTACAATATTATTTTATAGTTATTATCCGGAAGCTTTTTCATGCTTTCATTAGCCCAGTTGGGTGATGTATTGTGTGTGTCTCTGTGCTGAAGTATCTTGGTTATTCTCACCAGAGGACTTTAACACACTACACAGGATTCGTCTATAAGTGAGATCATCACACACTGCTGTAAGAAGACTCACCACCAAGATCTTACATGTTTCTCTACACACGATACAAATATTGCTGGTAAATTTGACACAAACGGGAAAGAAATGTGGAAATAAATAAATATTCTTAACCTTCTGGACAACGTTTTCTACCGTAATAAAACTCACTTTCATCATAGTTAACAAAGATATCATTGGGTGGTTCAACAACTACGTCAACTTGTAGCATCCTCATTATCTGCTGAGTGAGGGGCGGGTTATTAGTCATGGGTGGAGCAGGTATTACTGGTCCAGTCTTCTTGGATAATGAAGTGGGACAAAATATCATTATGAACACTGCCACAGACGTTCACATGTGTAGAGGGATATAACTACCGGTACTGAGGTGAAGGAGAAAGATAAACACAAACACCTTTCTTACAGGATGATGCGTCTCCTAACACAACAAACATTATCTTGAATTTCCTAAGACAATATTTCATAAAGCGGTCGACTGATCCCACGACGTACTGACAAACACACTAAGCATCCCCTTGCCTATCACCCCCTGAGGTCTTTCCCTGGGTGTATCTCAAAGTGGACCAAGAAAAGATCAACAATAGAGGTGAGATAAGATGCATCCTAGCAGAGAATCTTGGCAAAGTGATGGAAAACTTTACTGTGTTTGTCCCCTTCATCCTCCACTTCACGGGAATTCAAGTGGCCTTTGTTGGTAAGAAAACAATGGCTAGTTATCTTTTATTTGAAACAAGATGGAACAAAATAGTCCCCCCCCCCCCCCAAAAAAAAAAATGAAGAAAAAAGTATATAATATTTTTTTTACATTATGACACACTGTATATAAAACGTGTCTCACTGATACATATAAAATCCCAGTTAAGTATGTACAATTCTCAGTAACGTGCTTCTTACTGAAATATGCAAATGAGATACGTCGAACATAAATCTCAGTAGTGAGTTTATTAATATTATCGGAGTAATTATGCAAATAAGGAGTAAATTATAATGCTCTCAGTTATATATGTAGGACTGATCGTGAGAAGCGGGAGGGCTGAGGTAGAGAGGGAGGGAGAGCTGAGGAAGGGAGTGAGGGAGAACTGAGGAAGAGAGTGAGGGAGAACTGAGGAAGGGAGTGAGGGAGAGCTGAGGAAGGGAGTGAGGGAGAACTGAGGAAGGGAGTGAGGGAGAACTGAGGAAGGGAATGAGGGAGAACTGAGGAAGGGAGTGAGGGAGAGCTGAGGAAGGGAGTGAGGGAGAGCTGAGGAAGGGAGTGAGGGAGAGCTGAGGAAGGGAGTGAGGGAGAGCTGAGGAAGGGAGTGAGGGAGACCTGAGGAAGGGAGTGAGGGAGAACTGAGGAAGGGAGTGAGGGAGAACTGAGGAAGGGAGTGAGGGAGAGCTGAGGAAGAGAGTGAGGGAGAACTGAAGAAGAGAGTGAGGGAGAACTGAAGAAGAGAGTGAGGGAGAACTGAGGAAGGGAATGAGGGAGAACTGAGGAAGGGAGTGAGGGAGGACTCAGGCCAGGTCGGTCAACTCTAATAGGTGCGGCGCCATTTGACTGACTCATCCATGACACGGCCGGCTTGGGTGAGGGACCGAACCTGCTCCTCTCTCTCTCACTAAAGATGTCACCACTAGATCACTCCCCACCTCACCAGTCGGCCTCCTGGAGATAATGGTGAATATTCTGGAGGTCACCACAATGATGTCTTGATCACCACACTAATTCTCGGTCTGCCTAAACCTATTTCCTGGTCACCACAGCAGTAACCCTCCCTGTTTTCTGCTGTGGAGTGTTCCTACCTGCAGGGTGTTCCTACCTGTGAGGTGTTCCTATCTGTGGAGTGTTCCTACCTGCGGGGTGTTCCTACCTGTGGGGTGTTCCTATCTGTGGGGTGTTCCTATCTGTGGAGTGTTCCTATCTGTGGAGTGTTCCTACCTGTGAGGTGTTCCTACCTGCGGGGTGTTCCTACCTGCGGGGTGTTCCTACGTACATTCTCCTTGCACAATTTTCCCCTGTAGCTCCTCCAAGTCTTCGGGCTTTAATTTCCCTTCATCTACCCTAAGCAAGAGAGAGAGAGAGAGAGAGAGAGAGAGAGAGAGAGAGAGAGAGAATGACCGTGACGAGAAGGATCATAAGGTGTTTATATAAATTCCTCATCAAGAAGGTTGGTTCATAAGCGACCTCGGGATGGCCCTTGTCTCTCTTTTTCTCTCTCTCTCCCTCTCTCTCTCTCTCTGTCACCACAACACGTATCATAGAGGCACATATTAGTATGAAGTGCCACGCCAACAACAAGCCTTGCACTACTGGGAAGTCACACCCTCAGCATTCCAGAAGGAGAATCTTTCGTCAACACTGATATTTATCTGTTCCTTGACGGCTTGGGTTAACAACGCCTCTGTTATATATTTTATGTTTGCTCTCTGGTGAATGTGAGTAACGTACGTATGGCGTTTAGTTATGACGATTTTTTTTAAGTTTTGAGGATTATAAATACCGTGACCATTAAATGACGCTATTTTATGTTCTTAAGGTTTCTGGAATATACGTATCGTGGATTTTAGACATTTATTTTCTTCTTAACAAATCTAAGTAAAATAACATTAGGTTTGTTACTTAAGGAGCGTAAAGTATTTTTTTTATATTGTTACTCTGTTTACTGATCGTCAGGAGCTTCTGGGGTAGTAATGTTTTTGGTTAATAATATATAGAGGATAATTATGTTTATATATCGTCTTATTCTTGTCTATTCTAATAAAGAATTTGGTAATTTTTCAATTTTTTTTTTATTTCTATCTCTTACACCTGCAATAACACATTAATTAATAACACACTCACTAAATCACCTCTAACGCCTTGAAGAAACACAAAATTAAATAACATAACATCATGAAACATATAACAGCACATCACCTAATACCCCCCCCACACACACAGACATACACACACACACACCTGCCTCTACAAATACATAAACCAAAAAAAATAAAATACCCCTGAGATCGCTTACCACTTCTTCCACGAACAAACACAACTCTCGGGTGGGAAATACTTAAGAGTTGAAGGTCGCGGTAAGGTTGAGGGGACGAAGAGCTGTTTGAAGATCTCTCTCTCTCTCCCTCTCTCTCTCTCTCTCTCTCTCTCTCTCTCTACCAAGGGAAGGGTCATGCAAGTTTAACAGCATCGCCACCACCAGGTACGATACAATCATCACAGGTGGGCCTCGGCTACCGCCCTTTGTCTTACTACTTGTTCTTGGCGATGTTATTCTTGTTTTTTTCTCTGTTATAACCTGTTGTTCTCTTGTTATACTTGTTCTTTTCCGTTATAACCTGTTGTTCTCTTGCTGTACTTGTTCTTTTCTGTCATACCTGTTTCTTCCTGTTATTTCTGTTAAATCTGACTTTATGTATTTTATCTGTTCTTCTGTTATTCTTGTTGTTCTCTGTTGTATCTGTTATAAGTTGGTCTTATCTCTCAGGCTTTTTTGTTCTAAGGCTTATTTGTTCTACCATGTTATATTACATAATTCTTATTCCAAGGTCGTTTTGTCTTTGCTTCCAAGGTCCTGTTATCTTCATTCCAAAGTTAATCATATCACTATTTCCAACGTTTTCTTATGTACTTTTCTTCTTCAAATGTCATCTTATCATGCACAATATCTCCGTGTTGACAGTTTCAAGCACAGTGCAACACTATCATCTACCGCAGAGACAGGTAGACTAAGGCTGAGGTTAGGTTAGGTTAAGTGATCGAATTTCATAAACAATTACCGCAAAGACATCCGTGTTATTCAGACTCCCGAAGATGGAATACTAATGACCATATTGAGATATTATAAATTACCGGATTCTGAAGATTTTGTATGATAGCCTCAGTCGTCCTGGAAAACCCAAGCCTATGAACCACCAACAGATGATACCAGGAAGATAAACCACACGGAGACAGAAAAAAAAAATCAATAAAAAAAAACTAAAACTGAATATAATCTAATGATAATAAGAAGGGTAACATATAACATTAAACCAACGCTACTAATTACCTTTAATAATTCATGGAAAATTATTAAAAAAAAAAGAAATGTAAAAAAAAAAATTTATCTGGAAGGTTTGAAGTGTAATAAAACACGATGACTCCAACACAACAAGACCCCCCCCCCCCCCTAAGTGAAGTACTGTAAAGTGTCAAACAATAAATGAGAGAGAGGAAGAGGCGACAAAGCGGGCACACCTTGACTCACCTGGGTGGACGACCGCAGGTAACAACACAGGTGAATGACATTAACAGGAGATCCTTCACTATCCGCTAGTTCATCATTCCTCTACAACACACACACACACATGGACAGCATATTAACGTGTAGTAATGTTGTTATGTACAGTCCACAGTTTACACCTAATAGGAATAATTACATAATAGGGATAAATTCTATTTATTTATGTTTTTAATCGTCTTACTGTTCATAGACGATCATGAAGAAAAATCATACTACATATTAATTAAAATCTTCATACGTAACCAAACGTAACTAAACGTAACCAAATTTAACGTAACGTACCAAACATGGTTTAGATATGATTTGGCTCTCTTATGACGGATACATTGGATAATGACGTCTTAAATGAAACAACAAAGTTTACCAAATACGAATTACTGTAATTTAGTTTAAGTTGTAAAGTAAAAAAAAAGGGTATAGCTATTTGGCAAATACATTAGTTGTGTTTTAAAGCCCAACCGCCGACAAGCCCTATTTAGAGTGACACACACACACACACACACACACACGGATATATGTGTAATAATATAACGTCATTATATCGGGTCAACAGATGATGGTGAATATGTTGACAATGGGTTAGTAAGGGTCAGGTTAGGAGAGAGTGTTGACAGACTCGCGTGGTGCGGTACATCAGCACAGCAGGACAACAATTTGGTGATGGCCCACAGGGCCACAGCTATGGCCACCTGTCCACTGTGGCCGTCCACGTGATGGTGTAGCGAGCGCCTGCCTCCCTAACGCTACCTGATGGTGAACCCTGGAACTACCTCTCATCCCTCGCTGTCCTCTCTTTCAGTTTGTACTACAACTACTACAACAACTACTACTACTACTACTACTACTACTATTAAAAATAATAATAATAATAATAAAGTTTGTTTCCAAGCACTAGATACATATATCATTAAATCTCATCTTACGGCATATAAGACAATATATAGCGGACTTCATCTCGCATAATTTACAATCATTTTTGGCTCGCTCTCATATAAAGGGTGGGGAGGTCAATGTTTGATAGACGAGCAACTTTGTTAATACTTGTAGTGTCAGTTCCTTACAGCAGAAGACACGGGTAAGTAGTTTGCCTTAGGCCTGAGGGTCATAATACTCAGTGCTGTAGAGACGACCCACCTTATCTCATCTCTAAGGACACGGCCATGACCTGCTGGCTCACGGTTATTTAGGCTGACGTTATCGACCTCGGGTCACCGGGTGTCACTGCTTATCATAATCATGACTTTACTACCCCTACGTCACCTCGGCCTTCACTCCCATAGTGGTGGTGGGGATGTGTGCAGGTTCACCCCAACACTCGCTCTCATACCACTGTGGTTGTGCCCTGATCCAAGGACGCTTAAATGCGCTACTGTAGAGGGTTGGCAGGAGAGCCACTGTAAGCCTGTGTCCCGGCTGACATTGGTCGCCTGTAAGTAACGGGTTTAATTGTTTGTTGGGAGGGACAAGAAGTAAAATTTCTGGACACAACTCGTGGGAAGAAAAAAATCCGGGACGCCGCTGACCCACACCAAGCCACTGGCGCCCACAAGACGACTGAGCCAAAATGATATCGAATAGATACGTTGTGCTCGGTCAAATGACGTGTGTGTTGTGTGCATTAAAGAATAAGGATATAAAGTGATTATTATAAAATTTCAAAACTCTTCATTGCAGTGTGTTGAGCGGCTGTTATCTGCTGTGCCGGACTGTCAGCACAATATCCATCTCTAAGTCCTATAAAAATAATTTGACCAATTTTTAAAATATTCAATAATTAACGACTTAACAGATTCACAAGTCTATCTTAAATTAGTTTTTGTTCTCCTATTTCAAATAAATGTTGTGTTTTGTTATAATAGTGAGACTGATCCTTATTATGATAGTTATTTTGAATAATGAAACGACATAAAAGTTTCAAAATTCGACTGAGATTTTGACTACGAAAGAAGATTGACCAGTCCAGGGCTGAGACACCACAGGCGCCTGATAGGTTTCACTGACGCTCGTGGTAGTTCCATTTTATTTTAGATATATAACAATTAATGATTTAAACTTCAATCTGTTTTTGCTCAATGAACCACCAGAACAAGGAGACTCACACACACAGTAGTTGTGGCCGGGGTAACTCTCGTAACCCAGCAAAGTGGTGCGGCCTTATATTGTTCTCTGTATAATTGGTGGAACTTACCCCAAGATATGAAGCTCTGTGCCTTTGACTTACAAAATAAATAATAACTCCCACGTACACTGATAATGGAACGAACTTCTCGAATTACCTTAAAAAAACAGATAATAATTTATGATCAATATGAGAAGACAAATTTCGGAGTGTTATTATTTATACTTCAGAAATGAATTACGGAGATCGCAATGTATATATATATATATATTTTTCTTAGTACAACATGTGACAATATTAACAGGTTCCGGTGCATGCCTTTACTGTATACTGTGTCAACCAACTGTCCAGGGGTGAGCGGGTATCTGCAGGTTATTGTGAGAGGAAATATAATAATGTTATTAATTTTGGATTTGATAAACGTAGTGAGAATGGAAGGTAATGAGAAATGAGCGGTCGGGTGTGAGAAAGCATGGTGTCGGCAGGCGAGTCTGTGTTGGAGTGGTGGCGTCAATTCTTGGAATACTTGTCGCATCTCACATACTGGATGGCGGACGTAAATCTCTTGCATGGAGCGTGTACGCCTGCTCAGGTTACAGCTCCCTCGGCTCTAGCGAAGGCCACACCATCAACACCATCATGACTTGCATGGCATGCACAATAAATTATTCAATCGCAGATAAAAATGGTGTGGCAAACATGACTGTGACGCCAAGGTCAGGGCGGACAGCACGCCGTCCATCACTGGCGCGGTCACCTGCGGGGTAACTCAAGACAACTGACACTGGCCCTGGACGCCCTGGCCTGGCGCCACGCATCACACACCATAATCGGCTCCTCCCGACCCTCACATGCACCACTAATTCACTCACTAGAAGTCAACGTGAAAAATAATAAACTCAGACGTCTAGTTAATGTACTTCATAAAACAAAAATATTTCACTGTATGTCCCAATGTTTTGTACAGAATAATGACACCGCGCCACATACTCGCACAGGAAGTCGGGGAGTTAGTCATCGTGTCACTGTACTCAGGTGGAAACAAGGACATGAAGAATTTCGTCAAATGAACGTCATTTCACCCATATTTGTGTCAAGTGAATATGCGTCCACCAGCAGTGGTTACTCTACTGCACTGTACATCATCAGGTGAGCACAGGTCTTATCAAAGGTGAGTTTAGATACAAATCGGAGTGTTTCTGTTACATCAATAATCACAGAAAAAGCTGCTGTTTCACAGGAAGTTTTGCAGTGTATTAAATGTTTGATAAATAATTTATAAAATATTATACCTGTCATTTACATATACTATACGTTTACAATAATTAAAATGAAGAGTTAAGAATTAGCTGAATATTATTTTTTCATCTTTTACAGTTCACAGCTTCACCAGAGTTAAGTATTTAGTCTGTTAATTGTTAGTTTTTCACACTGCTGTAAGACAAACACAAACCTTGTTATTTTGGCAGAAACATTTAATACACAGAAAAACTTTATTCTTATACTAAATGTGTAAGTCTTGGTCAGCTGCTGCCGGACCACAGGCTGTGACCGGAGTCATGACAATAAATCTATCTTAATATGATGGTTTGTTGTGACCTTCACACTACCGGATGTTGTTACTCTTACATCAGATATAACAGAAGTATGACACATAACTCCTGTTTGACGACACCTGAGGCAGTGGCTACACGTGCGTACATTTTGTCGCCAACATGTGATCAACAAGAAGAAACACCGATGTAGTGCACGTGGCTTCACCCTACAAGAGTCGGAACCCTGTGCTTCATTTCTTCTTGTCAATTACATGTTGGCGACAAAATGAACGCTCATGTGGCCGCACCCTTACGGACTGGGACTGATGGAGCCATGGGTCACGGGGACTGGTTCTAAAGGAACAAGTGTGCCATGCAAGAGCATCTAGAATCATATAAGAGCGTTATGGGTAACGCCGCGGCAGTGTGTCACCGAGAAGCAGCCTGGGTCACCCTGTTACTATGTATAGAAAGGTTACGTTCACTGGTCCCTTGTGAAACATGTTCCTCGCCGTCCCTTTAGCTCAAGATGGAGGCCCCCCCAGGGTTCTTGCACTACGTAAGACTCGCCCTCACTTGTTGGTTACTATTCATATATTCTCTGTTGCTCTTGACGCTGGAAAATTACTTGTCCTGGCTAAGGGAACTCGTTCAGAACAGCGGGGGGGGGGGGGGGAGGGGGGGATTATTATACAGGAAGGTGTAAGAGGAGGAGCAAGAGGTAGGAGGTAGGGCGAGGGAGGGAGGGGAATATGCAGGTATCGCTAGGGTGTGTCCAGCGCCGCCCCTAGCGGAGGTTGTGGCGCCAAGCAGCCGACAACACCATCTATCCCTGACCAAACTGGATCAGAGAACCGGCCAGTTTGACGACCCGTTGTAGGACAACCTGGCACCGGACGACCCTCACACCCTGATTACTCGTTGCCTACGTGCCCTGTCCACCGTGCAGGAGTGCGCGTGAGCCCCGGGGGGTTCCTGCCCAGGACTCCGAACACTAATAACAAAGTAGCGGTCGCTGGCCTGCGGAGGTGAAGCCTCGTGACACTTGTGTACTAGAGAATGACCAGTTTGTCTAAACGACTGAACAGTTAGTTATATAACACTGTTTTACTTTCTGTTTAACATTCATGAACATAACTGAAATAAATTTCATTCTACAAAGGCCAGTATAATACTACTACTACTACTACTAATATTAATAATAATAAAAATACTATTTATAATATCAATAATAGCAACAATAACATTAACAATAACAACATTACTACTACTACTGCTAATAATAATAACATACCACAACAATCTAGATTATCATTATCTTGATAGCCACATTTAGACGAAATATTAATATGTATCAGTTAGCCTTACAGCACCCGGCTGTTGACGTAATAAACCTCACACCATATCTGTCCAACTTTACTGTTTACGTTAAACATCGGTGGCAGCAAAACACAATCTTGTCCTACTCCGTCTTTAACAAATATAAGGTAGTTAGCCCACTGTTAACTTCTGCTTTAGCCTTGTTTACTGCCTATCTCTCTCTAATGGTCGTAGTGAAGAACATGGAGGGCAGGGTATCCCTATAGGTAATGCCTGCGGTTAGTAGTCAACAAGCGTAATGAAAACCCCAGGGCGTGGTAAATGCTTACGGATATTCATAGGGATTCCCTATGGATTAGTGAAATGTTCATGAGAAGGGAGAGAGCGCCCTAAGAGCAAGACATGTGAAAAAATACGTTCATAATTTATACATATACAAGCACCTATATGTAGCACGTGTTTGAACAAATCGATTTTTTCTTAGAAATTTTGCTAGGAACATCAATGAGTTTAAAAAACTTATTTACCGAAGCGATTTCGCTCACAACTCTCCTAATGGGGCATTCAGGTGATCATTTGCTGCTTTAAGACTGATTACTGTATGCTTTAGGTTAAATATACGGTACTGTACTAAACTTATATTTAGGGAAACAATTAAATTTCTCTAGGCATGAACGAGTCGAAATGATTCAGCATTACTCAAGTACACCAGGAAATATGCTGAGGCTTTTAGTTCCCCAAACTCCAAAATGATGAACGAGAATTTCCTTTCTTCACCAGAATGGTTGTCTACACCAGTTAATTGAATTGCAAGGGGTAACTTAAACGGGAATTCTCGGCTAGGCAGACTGAAGGTTACGTAGCCGGATGGTAAGTTAGGTTGATAAAGTCATGTATCTTGATATACGTGTCGTTAGGTTTGGTTCCAAAGGTTCTTTTGCTTTTGTTTTTTGGTTATATTAAATTTGGTAAAAAATAATTCGCCCACAATATTTGGGAAGTTATTAAGAAAAAATGAAAGCAAGTTTTCTTCCATTGAAAAGTTTCTCAATGTTGTTCATTAACCCACTCACGCCTTCCAAAGTTTTACCTGGCATCTCTTTAAATAATGTCAGTAGTCGTTGGGGTTTTCTTCTATAGTATTTCTGCTACAAACTGATATTAACGGATATACACGTATAGTGGGAAAGACCGCCACTTTTCACATGTTGGCAGCCCTCTAGCACGATGCGCGGGTAAGTGGAATACTCGTACACACTACTGTACATCGACGGTGTAAACATTCCCTACCAGTTGAGATTTCTTTTACGGATACCTGCCGCTCCACGTTCTTGAATACAACCCTAACCCTCATTATCTTAACTCTCACTGCCTTACTTTCACCTCTTCTTCACTCTCTCACCACATTACTTTCACCGTCTCTGAATACATTATTTTCATTGACTTTCTCTTCAATTCCCATCACTTGAATTTCACAGCCTCTCCCTGTACACACACACACACACACACACACTCAAGATGAAATATATACAGAAGGTTGGAGGCAAAACTATGATCAATAAGTTTAGTTTCTTCTTGGTGGTATGGTAGAGGACACGGTCACACGTCACCACTGGTAAACATGGTCACTGCAGGAAGAGGCGAGGGATGAGAGTTGTTATTATCTTACCGCTTTGAAATAGATGAATTAATATTAGTTAGATGTATTTTCTGGTATTATTATTGTTCATTTTATCTCTCCTGTGTCGTCCCATGTTAGCGGTCATCGAGAATACATTAAGACTTTTTTTAGTTTGATTATGTAAAAGTTTCTCGGCTAAGTTGAAGCTTAAAAAATATTTTATTCGATAATTATTGTAATATAAAAACGACTTATAATCAGTCCAGCAGATAAACATAATACAAATTTTGAGTAAAATACATCAATGATAATTTAATTAACCTCACCTGATCCAAGTAAACATAAAGTACTTTAACTCAGGTATGGTATGTTAGAGAATAACGTTCTATAGTAACTAAGTCAATTTTACCACGCGTGCACTAATTGCCACGGATTTATAACAACACAATAAATAACAAAATATCCTTAGCAAGACGACCAATGTTTCGGGTCATGATCGGAAAATTATCCCCAAAACACACGATATGTATATGAGTGTGACGTCAGTTGTTGGTGTGGGTGGAGGGCGTCAACACAGGGAGCAGAAACTCTCGTCACCAGCAGCTGCTACACCACTTGTCGCTGGTCATGAACAAACATCACAACAGTCATGAGAGATATACAAGACTATCACAGCTAAGAAGAACAAGATTTAAATAAACAAATACTGAACGTGGCTGAGTAAATCCTTTTTCATTATCGTAATTATCGTAAAAAAACAAAATCAAGTCTACCAAATAAGCGCTTCTAGCGATCCGAAACTGAAGAAATGATCAAATGAAATATAAAATATAAATATTTGTTGGTTTCTTAATAGGGAACGATAACGGAAACGGAGATCGGGCGAGTGAGAGGAGAGTCGGAAGACCTGACGGAGACAGAACGACCCTACAGGTGTACCCGGTCTGGCTGCCGCTAGGTAATGGTAACTGAAGGAAGTGTGTGAACTAAACTCTACGGTAAAGTAACTCAGTGTTTCATCAGTTAAGTCGTGCGCGTATTTCCTTTTTATACCAAGCTAGAAGTATTTGTAATGTAGAAAATATAAACTATATAAATAAGTAAATTGTTATATAAACCAGAAGGAAGTAAAGCTCCCCAACCTATTATCATGTAACACAAACCCAACTAAACCTAACTGATCCTTGAGAAAAAAGATTGAAAGGTGAAAATAAACCTTGGTAATGGACGGAAGTGTGAAGGGCATAGTAAGGGTTTGGTCATTTCAAGATTGAGCCCTAACAGCTAAAACGTTTGTCGTGCTCCTTGACTCCTCAGTCCAGGGGAGGTGACGTGTGGAAGAAAGAAGGACTTCCCGTGAGTGACAGACTTGGAAATAATATTCATTCACCTGACGATGCCTGTCCTTGCTTAGAAATCATATGATGATATCCGTCGCTCTGGGGTTAATATCTGACTATCCGGTCGAATAAAATAATATATATCATGAAATATTTTAAAGTTCGTTTGCTCTTGTATAACTCCTTCTACTCACAGCAAACTATCTAATGACTCAGTTAGTTCTAACTGTTAACTAATGATTCAGATGCTTAGTTTTATCAAAGAATATAAGTGCTGCCTAAATTATCCCTTTCTGTTATTGTTTACATATTCGTACACAGAACAAGTTATAGTGGTTCCGCAAACCTCTTTCACCGCTCACCCTTGGACCCTTGTCTACGGGTATCAGGAAAGCTTTCTTACGCTTCACCGAGCCGCGTCATGTCACAAGTGTGTTCGTATTTACCGGGAATGTTTATACAGCACCTCACACATATATTAAAATAAAAGGTAATATGAGAATAGGCAACTAAAATTGTTTCTGATATCGCTTGTCCGAGTCACTTCAATGTGGTCACCTCTCAGGTCTACAAATGATTCTTTTTAATATCACACCACCTTCAAGTTATTTAATATAGCACTTGGGTCTTACACAGTCGTTTATAGAACACAAAACTGAGCGAACTTTCGAAAACTCTGCCAAAAAGAAGTTTTAAAAGGTGTTTCAGAAGTCCATGTCAGTGTACTGGAAGAAGATTATATCTTCAACACAAAGTTCATTGAACTATGAGAAAACATCAAGACCTGTCCAGGAACGCCAGACAGACTCACCACCACCTTCCATGGACTTAGAAATGTGTCCGTGTAACTTTAACCTTTTATATAACGTGACCGGAATATTGGTTCTAACCTCAATTTCAAGGTGGGTCGTTGTATATTACCTGCCGCATTGTCGGAGCGTGACGGTGGCACCAGACGGGGGCGGCACTCCAGACTAGACGGGGTCACATGCCACGACCCATCTCACAGAAAAGGTTCTTGAGGAAGGTCAGTGGCAGGTCAACGTGACTCATAACATCTCTAAGTCATCCCCCTCCAATAGTCTCAAGCCACCTACCGCATCACGAGTCACCAGCAACACGTGATCACCCCCCCTTAACTTTACACAAAATATTCACACAAGCTAACGAAGGAGTTTGCGTTACAGGGATACGTTCAATTCATTTTTTATCGGAACTCTGAACCTCAATACATTGAGGAGCAACTCTTTATTAGACACTATGGACAGCATCAGTACTAATGTAACGTAATCTAACCGAACGAAATTTATTTTAAGTTTGGTTTGGGTGAAGAAAAATGTCATAAATGAAATAGAGACAATTTCACAATATAATGTTTTATATTTATGGTTTATGAAAAAATTCTAAAACTTTATTCCTGATTACAAGAATCCTGCAAGACCTACAGTAGTTTGATGATCATCGCTAAAACTCTTGACGTGTACAATCAAAAATATTCACGACTGTACAGTACCATTGTTAGTTACGGTCTTTTCTTTACAAGTTTACGCTAACACGATGAAACATTTGACTATCGAGGTGAGATTCATCCATAACTAAAATATTTCTATAAACAAACACAATTGAACTGAATCTCTTGTTTTAATAATAATCTCTGTAAAAAAAAAAAATTATATTCTGAATTTTTCCCTTACAAAATCTCACGCTGGTTTATGTTTTTGATTTGGTATATTTTCAATCTTAGGATTTTTCTTAGTTCAGCTGTTGCATGTTTCTTTCTATCATGTCCAACGCATATCTATCATGCGTTAGCAAACAAATAAAGAGGGTTTTAGTTTATGACAATTCAAACCGGTTTCATTCTAAGAGTGACATAACCATCTACCAACACCGCCGCTGTAAACACTGGTGGAAGAATGAGGTAACTCGGATACATTCTTCTGTGATATATGAACAACTTTACCATCTATAGTTAAGTCAGTAATTATGTCAGTGTTAAGGTTATTCAGCCTCTTGACTCTTCCGATATAACAATGTATTGGCTGAGACTAAATCCTACATAATGTATGGATCCCAAGCATGAGAACTCCTACACCTTTCCACTCTTACACTTTTCCACTCCTACACCCTTTCACTCCTACACTCTTCCACTCCTACACTCTTCCACTCCTACACCCTTTCACTCCTACACCTTTCCACTCCTACACTCTTCCACTCCTACACCCTTTCACTCCTACACTCTTTCATTTCAGGCCAGAAAGACATCCTGGATAAACCTAGAAGCAATCGCCATCTCTGACCGAGATTCTGTAGCTGACACAACAGAGCGAAGACGTTTTTTACCAGTGATATAAATTGAAAAAAAAAAAATGGTTAAGAAAATTGGATTCAAAGTTAACGTTGTAGAGATAGATGTGTTGTTTATATGTGAATTCAAAACAATTCGTCAGATAAAAACAAACTCTGGTACTTTTACTATAACCGCCCCGGGCCCCCCCCGCTTCCTTCCTTCCTTCCTTCCTTCCCCCATTTCCTTCCCTCCCTCCCCGCTTCCACCCTTCCTTCCCCTCTTTTTCCTTCCTTCCTTTCCACCTTCCTCTCCTCAATGTCACTATTCTGTCCAAATTTTAGCTTCCTATCACGTTTATAAAGTGTCTGAGATATCGCCTGGACACCTAACACCCACCTGGACATTGAACTAATATTTACAATACCAAGTCATATATAAGATATTTAGAGGTGAAATGATGGAGAGGTTAGTTGATAAAATAAGAAGAGAGGAAAAGGGGGGGGGGGGGTTGAGGAACAGGGGAAGAGAGAGGGTCGATTGGATGAGTCAAACCTCGATAAACATTTTGTGTGGTGGGCCGTGTTCGCCAACCCTCAGGTATTGTTTCTATTTTGTTAATAAATTCATCTCTCTTCTGGCAAGTACCTTAACTTGTAACTTGAGTCTTGGTCTTTACATTTGGACACAATTAATGAGTATATTCTAGGCATAATAAGGTTACATTAGTGACGTGTAAACAGGTAAAGATGTCGTAAGAACTGTACAGGTGTATGGGAGTAGAGGAGTGAAGTACTGTACACACACACACACACTTTGAAGCGATCGGGCTGGAAGTGAACGAATGAATGTACAATTATAAATGAAAGAATTAAAGAAATAATTCCTAGTATATAAAATCATATCTCTAACTATATCGGGAATCTTGATTTTTATCTTCGTTAGGGTAGAAGAGACGACAAGTATTCAGACAGACACCAAGACACAACCCTGACGCCACACACACACACACACACACTTGAGACTGGTGGTGCCTGAACGCTACCAACTACTCCAGATAATTCGTACTTAATCAGCCCAGGTAGTAATTTGTGTGGAACTATTACAGGTCCGAGCAGTGCCTGGTATGCGTGTCTTGACATTCTTTTTTTTTCAGCTGGAGTCCCTTTGAGGATCTGAGGCTACAGGTTAATGACTGTCTGACTCAGACAACTGAACGACTTGCTGACTTATCAAGAGACGCTAAGTAATAAAATGACTTATTGTATCTATTGCCTAACTGATTCAGTAACTACTTTCTTCACTTACTGAATGGTAAAATAAAAATGAGAAAATTGACAAGTTTTATTGACTGTCTCATTCATTTGTTGATTCATTGTGTCCCTGACGACATAACTTACTAATTAACCCATGAAAAGACTAATACTTTATCTTACACACCTTTCTGATGCTCTAACACACCGTCCTAATGTCCAGGGATCAGTGACTCACCTTCCACACCACCCACACTCTCCTCCCTCACATCTCCTCCCTCACACCTCCTCCCTCACATCTCCTCCCTCACACGCCTTGGAGAAATTTATCTGTGCAATTATAAAGCTTCTTTTTTTTTATTATTTTATTATTATTATTATTTAGTGAGATAGTGAGTACCAAACTGCTTGGGCGAAGAGAGTGGGTGGGGAGGGGGGGGAGGGGGGGATATGGCTGTAATGTGAGGAGAGATGTGGCTGTCATGTGGGGAAGGGAAGGAGAGGGGAGGGGAGGGGAGCGGAGGGGGGATATTACCGTCATGTGGGGGAAGGAGGCGGCCAGGTAGGTAGGCAATCATTTTTTTTTTTAGACTGAAGAAAGTCAGTTTGTGTCGAGTGTGTAGTGAGGAACATTTTGTGTTCTCTCACTCAAATTATGTCTTTCCTGTCTAGTCTCTTTTTGATGGCGAGAAGTGAAGGTCATTATGCCTGCAGTGTTTTTCTGACACGTGTGAACATTATGCTAATTTTGGTCGTAAGATTTGATAAATATAGTTAAGTTTTCATTACTGTTCTACATAACGTGACAGTTCATGTGTGGCTTATTGGGGTTCCTTAATGTGTTAGAGACAGTTTTTGTCCTTCGGATATGATGTTGGTCACCTTGAGGGATGGTGAGGCACCTGTAATTACTGGGTCATTGATCGCCTGTGACGAAGAATTGTTGGAAGTGTCATCTGTTGGTGTGATAACGACCTGTACTATACAGTACATGTTGGTAAAGTCGTCATCACCCATTATGGCGATGAATACTGATGATGCTTTGACTACTCCCAGTGGTTCACATGACAGCGTGATGCGGAGTTGTCAACCAGCTTGTTGTATTTAGGTGTGTCACAGGTACTGTACGTAAGTCACAAATAGTCAGGTGGATTGGAGGAGGTAAACTACTGTTCCTTGGCTTCACCTCCTACGGCTGGCAGGGAGGTATTGTTTATAGGGTGAGGAAGAGTGTTCACTACTTGGGCGAATAACACTACACTATTAACTAGACACCTTGGTGGTTCTTGAAGGTCTCTTGTGTTTAATACCTTAATTCAAACCATTAGATAACTCATGTACAGTACTATGGTAACTTGTATAGAAATTTACTAATCAAAGTTAAGAACGCTATTAATTAGATTTTCAAGAGACATAACTAGAAAGCATCAGAGTAGGTCATACAAACTCATGTCTGATGTGAAGTTTAGTAACAGAGAAAAATAACACGGTACCCAGCGCCATTCCACATTTTAACAGGTGTTGTTTTCCCGTTTGTCAAATAGGCCTAAAAGTCAGGACTATAGGGGAGGGAGGAGGAAGAGGAAGAGGACGAGGCAAAGGAGGAGAGAAGGAGGTAGGAAGGAAGGGAGGGAAGGAAGGGAGGGGGTAGAGAGTGAGGAAGGAAGGGAAGGGAGGGAGAGAGGTAGGTAGGAAGGTAGGGAGGGAGGGACGGAGACAGGTAGGTCGGAAATTAACGGTTAACAAATTTATTGACAAAGCTTTGAGTACAGTTTGTCTATTCTGAGTAATTCAGTCAGGTCTTGACACTGAGGGTGGTATCACTTCTCACTGCCACGCAGGATAGAGGTTCATACACAAAGACATACATCATATAGGTAGGGAGTGAGGAGGGGAGGTAGGTAGGGAGTGAGTTAGGTACGGAGTGAGGTAGATAGGAAGGGAGAGAGAGAGAGAGAGAGAGAGAGAGAGAGAGAGAGAGAGAGAGGTAGGTAGGGAGAGAGGGAGAGAGAGAGGGATGAGAGGGAGGGAGGGAAGGGGGGAACAGGCCTACACAACAATAGTAAGGGGGAGGAGAAGGGTGAGAGTCATGGCTGTGGGACCCAGGAACACAACAGCTCTCACGTTACAATGCAACTAAAGGAATATAAGTCTTCAGTAATCGGAGAGACCATCGATTTGGTTTGTTAGTAAAAATAGAGACAGAGGATCGGTGGGAGGAGCACCCGATAGGCCTAGGACTATTGTTGTGGCGCTAGGTCAGTCGTGGAGGGGGTGTAGAGGGGTGAGAGGTGTAGAGGGGTGAGAGGATGTAGAGGGGTGAGGGGGTGTAGAGGGGTGGGGGGTGTAGAGGGGTGAGGGGGTGTAGAGGGGTGAGGGGGTGTAGAGGGGTGTAGAGGGGTGAGGGGGTGTAGAGGGGTGAGGGGGTGTAGAGGGGTGAGGGGGTGTAGAGGGGTGAGGGGGTGTAGAGGGGTGAGGGTGTGTTGAGGGGTGAGGAGGTGTAGAGGAGTGAGGGGGTGTAGAGGAGTGAGGGGGTGTAGAGGGGTGAGGGGGTGTAGAGGGGTGAGGGGGTGTAGAGGGGTGAGGGGGTGTAGAGGGGTGTAGAGGGGTGTAGAGGGGTGAGGGGGTGTTGAGGGGTGAGGGTGTGTTGAGGGGTGAGGAGGTGTAGAGGAGTGAGGGGGTGTAGAGGGGTGGGGGGTGTAGAGGGGTGGGGGGTGTAGAGGGGTGAGGGGGTGTAGAGGGGTGAGGGGGTGTAGAGGGGTGAGGGGGTGTAGAGGGGTGTAGAGGGGTGAGGGGGTGTAGAGGGGTGAGGGTGTGTTGAGGGGTGAGGAGGTGTAGAGGGGTGAGGGGGTGTAGAGGAGTGAGGGGGTGTAGAGGGGTGGGGGGTGTAGAGGGGTGAGGGGGTGTAGAGGGGTGAGGGGGTGTAGAGGGGTGTAGAGGGGTGAGGGGGTGTAGAGGGGTGAGGGTGTGTTGAGGGGTGAGGAGGTGTAGAGGGGTGAGGGGGTGTAAAGGGGTGAGAGGGTGTAAAGGGGTGAGGGGGTGTAGAGGGGTGAGGGGGTGTAGAGGGGTGAAGGGGTGTAGAGGGGTGAGGGGTGTTGAGGGGTGAGGGGGTGTAAAGGGGTGAGGGGGTGTAGAGGGTTGTGAGGAGCATAGATGGGTAAGGGGAAAAGTGGAAAGGCGAGGAAGAGAGAGAAATAGAGGGAAGGAAACGTTGTTTATCTTGTACTTTCCTTCTTGTACAACGCCTTCAGAATAACTTCTTTATATACAACACACGCCTCGTCAATGTATAATATATAACAAGCACAACAAACCGTACATATATACAACTCATATATGTAAGTTATTAGTGTAAATTAAACATACATAACTCCCATGTACGCACGTGAAACACACATATGTGCACCACACACATATATATATACAGTATATATATTTTAGAATCACACTAAGGGACACAACTTAGGAGATAGAGGCTATATCGTGTGGTAGGATCAAGGAGGGCAGGGCAGTGTGGTGGGAACAAGGAGAGCAGGGCAGTGTGGTGGGAACAAGGAGGACAGGGCAGTGTGGTGGGAACAAGGAGGATAGGGCAGAGTTCTGGTGAGGAAGGTTTCAGTGTGCAGTAACAGTCGTCAGTCAACAAGGTGAGGTTATCAGGGAGCCCATCACTGCTACCAAGACCAAGGAAGTGTTTCCCAAGCTCGCACATGATGACGTCACGGCTCACTTGACACGACGTCCCCACACTTGACCGTACACAACCATACGGCGTCCAGAAACCTGTCTTGACTTCTCCACTTATATATTCTCTCAAAATATTCCCCAATTAACCCACTCACAAACTATATATTTGATTTTACGATTTAAAACTGATAGGATCTGAATACTAGAATTTTTAAGACTTAGGTTTTACAAGGTGAAAGCTCTGTTCTAGGTCACTATGGTTGAGCAGGAGGCAGTTTACACTCTCGGTGGATGTGATAACACTCATTCACGGTTGGACAAGGTGGACCAGGTAAACTGTGTCCTTTGTTTGCTCCCAGGTACAACATTACATTCACAACTATGGTATGTGAGGCCGAACTTCAAACCAAGAACGGCAGTGAAAATAGTGAGGCCAAGCATGATACAGTATTGCCAAGCTTAACAAGGTGTCGCCAAGCTTGATACGGTGTGGCCAAGCTTGATACAGTATCGCCAAGCTGGAGCACAGTGCCGCCAAACTTGATACAGTGACGCAAGCTTAATACAGTGTCGCCAAGCTTGATACATTGCTGGCAAGCTTTGCACAGTTTTGCCAAGATTGATACAGTGTCGCCAGGCTTGATACAGTGTCGCCAGGCTTTATGCAGTGTCACTAAGCTTGATACAGTGTCGCTAAGCTTGATACAGTGTTGCTAAGATTGATTCAGTGTCGCTAAGCTTAATACAGTGTCGCTAAGCTTAATACAGTTTCGCCAAGCTTGACACAGTGTCGCCAAGCTTAATACAGTGTCGCCAAGTTTAATACAGTGTCGCCAAACTTGACACACTGTCGTCTCCCTGTTCATTGTTAACATTTCCTGTACACTGATAACCCTCCCTGTGCACTGTTGACCCTCCCTGTACACTGTTGACCCTCCCTGTACACTGTTGACCCTCCCTGTACACTGTTGACCCTCCCTGTGCACTGTTGACCCTCCCTGTGCACTGTTGACCCTCCCTGTACACTGTTGACCCTCCCTGTACACTGTTGACCCTCCCTGTGCACTGTTGACCCTCCCTGTGCACTGTTGACCCTCCCTGTACACTGTTGACCCTCCCTGTGCACTGTTGACCTTCCCTGTGCACTGTTGACCCTCCCTGTACACTGTTGACCCTCCCTGTACACTGTTGACCCTCCCTGTGCACTGTTAACCCTCCCTGTGCACTGTTGACCCTCCCTGTACACTGTTGACCCTCCCTGTACACTGTTGACCCTCCCTGTACACTGTTGACCCTCCCTGTACACTGTTGACCCTCCCTGTGCACTGTTGACCCTCCCTGTACACTGTTGACCCTCCCTGTACACTGTTGACCCTCCCTGTACACTGTTGACCCTCCCTGTACACTGTTGACCCTCCCTGTACACTGATAACCCTCCCTGTACACTGTTGACCCTCCCTGTGCACTGTTGACCCTCCCTGTACACTGTTGACCCTCCCTGTACACTGTTGACCCTCCCTGTACACTGTTGACCCTCCCTGTGCACTGTTGACCCTCCCTGTACACTGTTGACCCTCCCTGTACACTGATAACCCTCCCTGTACACTGTTGACCCTCCCTGTGCACTGTTGACCCTCCCTGTACACTGTTGACCCTCCCTGTACACTGTTGACCCTCCCTGTACACTGTTGACCCTCCCTGTACACTGTTGACCCTCCCTGTGCACTGTTAACCCTCCCTGTGCACTGTTAACCCTCCCTGTGCACTGTTGACCCTCCCTGTGAAGACGAGAAATAAAATAAAAATGAATAGTAAAGCAGAGAAATAAGAATGAGTAGTAAAGGGGAGTAATGTTAATATGAATGGTGATATTTACAGTAAGGGATAAAATTGCCGAAGAAAACAAGCATATGTCTAAACAGTTATTACGAAATTGAAGAAACGTCGACCAACGAGAGGCAGCATTATGGGGAGTGGTTATGTGGAGGGCCGTCTGGATCGTTGGACATTGTTGTGTTGCTAGGAGCAAACTCAGAAGAGGAAGATAAGGAGGAGGAGGAAGAGGAGTGAGGTCAAGCTCAGAAGAGGAAGATAAGGAGGATGGGGAGGAAGAGGAAGAGGAGGAGGAGTGAGGTCAAGCTCAGAAGAGGAAGATAAGGAGGATGGGGAGGAAGAGGAGGAGGAGTGAGGTCAAGCTCAGAAGAGGAAGATAAGGAGGAGGAGGAGGAGGAGGAATAGGAAGAATAGGAGGAGGAACGAGAGGCATCTCAGAAGAGGAAGAAAGGGAGGAGGAGAGGCCGGCTTAGAAGAGTAGGAAGCGTGGGAGGGGCAAATTTTGAAGAAGAAAAGAAGAAGACAGAAGAAGAACCTAATTCTCAGCCGTTTTCTTTGATCATCTTGAAATTAATAGCTGGCAGGAGAGAGACGCTTTGTTTGTAAACATTAAGTTACCATCTGTAGGTAATGTGAATATCGCAGACTTACTTGAGACGAGTGACAGCTGGTAAGTACATCAATTTAGATAAACAATATTTTTACTGTGGTTATGAGGGGTCACATTATTACACCTTGATGTCACCTCTTTGTCAAACATTCTGGGGTTTACTGACACTATTTAAAATACAATGTGTGTGTGTGTGTGTGTGTGTGTGTGTGTTACAGTAGACAGGGTGCCACCATCATGTTGTTATGACCGTCACATAATATCTCAAGGGCCAAGTTCACTGTACGCTGACTCCTTTGTTCCTCCGTGATCGTTTTGTTTGTTTATTTCTTGAACACATATCTCGACCATCTGTTGGTGACTGAACCTCAATACTCGGAGAAATGTAAAGGAAATTAGAAAATTGACTTCATATTTAAGACTAATAATATTTGATTCAGTCTGGTAGGCCATACAGGCTACCTGGTGGTCCAGACTGACAAGATACTGTTCTAAAAGGTTTACTCCAACATGGAAGCCGCTTCATCATCCTTCAGTAATCACCAAAATCAACATCCTGTATCATCCTATGTAAGTTACACTGGGATCAAATTACTATAACGTGAATGGTGTCCTGAAGTGACAATAGTCTGTGTGTGAGTTTCGTTGACTGTTCAGGTTATCCTCAGTATAGCTTCTAGTCATGAAATAGCTTTATAAATTGGAGTTGTCGTATCTCTCACACTGCTGGACCCTCATTCAAGACATCCACAAGTTTACAAGATGATACACAATAACCACACCTTACAATGACCCTGATAGAATATATTTCCTAGATTGTAAAAGATGTTGTCTAGTGTGCAGGCTAACAAGAGCTGGCGAACGCTGCTGGAAGACTCTGGTCCCCTGCACCACAACAAAGACCCGGTCAGCCCACCTGTTGATGACCTTACACAAGTAAACATTTCTTGTGATTTTTATATCGTTTGGGTCTTTTTATAAGGTTTCATTGTCCTATCACGTGTTATGATCTCGTGGGGAGAAAAAAAAGAGACAAGTTTGTGTTTTTTATTTTGTGGTAAATGTTAATGGCAGTAGCCAGCAAGAGAGTCTGGTTAATTAGCACCAATAAACTCATAAGATAGAGACGAGAAGAAGGTTTTATCAAGCTCAATCAGTAACATCAAAATTTTACAATGGGTCTTAATTTTTTCTTATGAATTAATGTTTTTGCCTAAATTTAAAGTGTACTGATTCTACCACACCTATAAGATGTGTTATACAACTATGATAATCATAATGTACAGCACTTTAAGATATGTGGTGAAGTACAGTGTTACCCTGTACTCCTCCATGTTGACACTTGGATCCCTTCATTCACCACTTATTATGTTTATAAGGGAGATATGACAAACCGAAGCCACACACACACACACACACACACACACATGCAGAGGACAGCCATGATAAACGTGTAGCCGAGCGGGTCATGTGTGGTGAAGGTGGCGCTCGCTCGGCCACCAGTTCCGTGACAATATCCGTGAGGACAATACCAACAGCTGTAATTCCCAGATCACAAGATGTAGTCCACGTGAGGAAGAGCTGGAGGTAGTGGACGTGTCAGTGGAGGTTATCCTTGAGGCCAGGCACCACCACCACTACTTAAGTCAAGATATAACTGGTTCACCCTGGACAACGCGTGCCAGACGGCCTTAACTAGCGATGCGGGTATTGTGGCTTGCCCAGACATACCCAGGGTGTCTCCCAACTACTGCTACCCCCTCCCTCATGACCCTCCTCCACCACTACTACCCCCTCCCTCACGACCCTCCTCCACCACTACTACCCCCTCCCTCATGACCCTCCTCCACCACTACTACCCCCTCCCTCATGACCCTCCTCCACCACTACTACCCTCTCCCTCATGACCCTCCTCCACCACTACTACCCCCTCCCTCACGACCCTCCTCCACCACTACTACCCCCTCCCTCATGACCCTCCTCCACCACTACTACCCCCTCCCTCATGACCCTCCTCCACCACTACTACCCCCTCCCTCATGACCCTCCTCCACCACTACTACCCTCT
This sequence comes from Homarus gammarus, assembly GCA_958450375.1. Lineage (NCBI taxonomy): Eukaryota > Metazoa > Arthropoda > Malacostraca > Decapoda > Nephropidae > Homarus > Homarus gammarus. The sequence continues at coordinate 1,545,124 of CAUDMG010003875.1, read as the reverse complement.
CCCTCATGACCCTCCTCCACCACTACTACCCCCTCCCTCATGACCCTCCTCCACCACTACTACCCCCTCCCTCATGACCCTCCTCCACCACTACTACCCCCTCCCTCACGACCCTCCTCCACCACTACTACCCCCTCCCTCATGACCCTCCTCCACCACTACTACCCCCTCCCTCATGACCCTCCTCCACCACTACTACCCCCTCCCTCATGACCCTCCTCCACCACTACTACCCTCTCCCTCACGACCCTCCTCCACCACTACTACCCCCTCCCTCATGACCCTCCTCCACCACTACTACCCTCTCCCTCACGACCCTCCTCCACCACTACTACCCTCTCCCTCACGACCCTCCTCCACCACTACTACCCCCTCCCTCATGACCCTCCTCCACCACTACTACTACCCTCTCCCTCATGACCCTCCTCCACCACTACTACCCTCTCCCTCATGACCCTCCTCCACCACTACTACTACCCTCTCCCTCCTGACCCTCCTCCACCACTACTACCCCCTCCCTCATGAACCCTTCCCCACTAGGAGCCTTCTTCACCCCCTCTGAACACACTGTCTGGTCTCCTAACGCCTTCTCTCTCCCCACCCCATTCCCCACCCCTCCCTCGATTGTTTCTTAGCAGTAGCGATATTTTTACCTCTCAACAGCGTCAGTAGCAACGACCTTGGTCTAGACTACTTTGTCCATCACTCCTGTAAACGTCATCCCACCCTACCCCTGCCCCCCCCCCCCCCTCACTCTGCTCACCTTCACACTCACTCCCTCCAGACACGACCAAGAGAGTGTGAGAGAAGGTGACTGACCGAGTGACGTGTGAGAGAAGGTGACTGACCGAGTGACGTGTGAGAGAAGGTGACTGACCGAGTGACGTGTGAGAGAAGGTGAATGGCCGAGATAGACGTGTGAGAGAAGGTGACTGACCGAGTGACGTAAGAGAGAAGGTGACTGACCGAGTGACGTGTGAGAGAAGGTGACTGACTGAGTGACGTAAGAGAAGGTGACTGACCAAGACAGAAATGTGGAAAAGGGAAACATTAAATGAGTGAAGGAAAATGAAACCTTAGTTAACCTGCCGAAGGGTCATGTCACATCCTGTTGACCTAACCTAACCTGCCGAGGGGTCATGTCACATCCTGTTGACCTAACCTAACCTGCCAAGGGGTCATGTCACATCCTGTTGACCTAACCTCACCTGCCAAGGGGTCATGTCACATCCTGTTGACCTAACCTAACCTGCCGAGGGGTCATGTCACATCCTGTTGACCTAACCTAACCTAACTCACATTTAACAACAGTAAAAATAGCATATTAACAACAGGTAACAAATAACAGAGGTACAAAGATCAACAACAAAATGTATCATCTGGATAACAATATGTAAACAACAACAGCAACAACAATATATCCACAAGAACAACAATAACAGTGATAGCAACAAAAATAACAGTAACACAAAAACAATGGAACATCAGCAAATAACAAAACAATAAGTACAACAATAGCAAGAAAAACAACAACAACAACAACATGCAAAACAATAAAAATAAATACAACAACAGCAGCAAGAACAATAACAACAATAACAAGTACAACATAAATGAGAACAAAAACACCAAAAGCAGCAGTAACAGCAGTAATACCTCAAGTAACAGCACAAGTAACAGGTCAGTCCCCAAGAACTCTTATACCACGTCTAGGATCAGAGAGTCAAGTCAGTATTCATGGTAATCTTTTGGGTTATATTATAATGTATGCTGTTTATACCCTGGCTTGTTACCTCCTTGTGTCGTCCTCTGTGTGTGTGTGTGTGTGTGTGTGTGCGTATTTGAATATAAATCTACTTGTGTAAAATGTTCGGTAAATTGTGAAATATGTAAAAGTGACGTGTTAGAATATATCTTGTTATGGGATTTACTTCAGGATAAATACTAAAGTAACTCCTATATGCCCTTGATTAAGGTGGTGGCCGTGGTAGGAGGCAGATGAACACTGGGGGGGGGGGGGGGGTTGCGCTACGTTCCACTGGGTTCAAGTTGTCATGAAACACAAAAGCTCCGTTTATTGATTTACAAGTCGCTGTAAACAATAATAGTATTTCAGCCAACTGTAAAAAATCACTGAAGTAAACAGTGAGAGACGTAAAAAAGGTCCAAACTAACCAAGACACAGCTGATGCATGTCCAGTATGTCAGGACACTATCATTGGGTGAAATGTCCGACCAAAAGCTGGAGACAATATAGCAAAGAAGAAGGACCTGATGATGGTTGTGGTCAATAAATATTAAAAGAACGCAATAGACCAACGAGATACTTGACTTTATCACGAGAAAGTAATGTGAAAAAAGTGAAAGTGGGTCCCATTGGCGTGACTGTCCGTAGGGACAGTGTGAACACAACACAGGGTAAACTAAGCCTTCAGTACACAATTTGCTTACTACTAACAGGAATGTAATTACATAAGAGCATAAGGAGTCTGGAATAGGCCGGTTGGCCTGTGCATGGCAGCTCCTGTCGAGAGTTACTACCACTCTCTATCATCCATGAATCTATCTAGCCTCCTTTTGAAACTTTCCAGAGTTCCCGCACTTACTACAAAGTTGCTAAGCTTGTTCCACTCGTCCACCACCCTATTTGTGAACCAGTTTCTTCCTATCTCCCTCCTAAACCTAAACTTATCCAACTTGAATCCGTTGCTCCGAGTCCTATCCTGCTCGGATATTATAAGAACTTTATTATATCCCCTTTATTGATTCCTTTCACCCACTTAAATACTTCTATCATATCTCCCCGCACTCTTCGTCTTTCTAGGGAATGCAAGTTAAATAGCCAACGTGGTGATGTATTACACTAGAAACTATTAACAGTCACATAGCGAGTATTAAATCGAGTGAATGCTATGCTTTTACTGATGGTTCTGTGCAGACAAACACAGGTAGAACAGGCTGTGCAATTGTAATATATAAAGAAAAAGAGATGATTGTATCAAACAAGCAAAGGCTGAACAACTGGGCCAGCACAACGCAAACTGAACTAATGGGAATCTACTTAGCTACAGACTACCTTAAAGAAAGTGGAGGTGGGGTGATATTCTGTGAATCCCAAAGTGCTTTGAAATCAATGAACAGACCGCAAGGTTCCGTGTCTAAAGTTGTCTGTGATATTAAAAGAAATGTGATAACTGCTAAGAAGAACTAATTTCGTATTAAATTTGTGTGGATTCCGTCCCATGTTGGAATTAGGTATCATGACCGTGCTGATAGACTGGCCAATGAGGCATGTACTGTACGAAAGAAAATGTTGACCGTGACCTTGGCCTGTCCAATGCTGTACTTAAAAACATTCAAGTCAGAATCATGAACTCTGATCTAGAAGAACTGAGACATGCAGAGAGACCTGGCAGTTGTAGCATTAGTAAATATGACAAATTTTGTGACAAGAGATACCGGTATGGCCAGCATAAGGACAGAACCAGACAATGTGATGTAGTCGTGGCCAGAATTAGGCTAGGATACAGACACATCTGGCAAGTTAGTAACGCTGTACCCATACCGGAACACTCAGCATGTAAACTTTGTGATAAACCTTTAAAGCATACACTTGAACACTATATTATTGAGTGTGACACTGTCAAAGACTTCAGGCCACCTGGCTTATTGTGTCATGAACTTTGTAATTACTACTTTGAATCAGGGGTGCTTGAGGACATTCTTGCTGTCTATCCAAATTTTGCTCGCCCACACTGATTACTCCTCAAATAGAATATGACTACTGTCTATGAGCCACTATCCTGCGTGGCAATGAACAGTGATATCACCCACATGACTCTGACATACGTATGCTACTAATGAATTCGATCTATTTCTTTGTGTAATATGAACCTCTCTCCTGCCTAGCAGTGAGAAGTGATACCACCCTCACTGTCAAGACCTGACTGAATTACTCAGAATGGGCAAACTGTACTCCAAGCTTTGTCAATAAATATGTTAACCGTTAAACGTTCGGTACTCAAAGAGGCAGCATGGCCAGTACTGCTCTCAACTCAGCTCTCTTCCCCAAGTTGTAAATAGGTAACCATTTACAGCTGGCTGAACTGAAAGTACTCGGGAATCGAACCACTGACTCATTGAACAGGAGGCGAGTGCTGTATCCACTCAATACAAGCTGTTAAATAAAAAGAACATGAGGAAGTGGGTGGTGGCTGTTGAGTGAAGAGCCAGGAAGCAGACCGTGCGCGGGAGAGACCTTCACCCAGTAGCTAACTGAGATAAACAAATAACAAAATTATGCTCTACACATAAAAGAAGTTGTTATAAATGTACTCAAATATATTGTCTTTAGTTAATTAACCGAGAGCAATTTTGTCTGATATTTTAGTAGTAACCAGATTTGTTAAGATATGCATGTTATTTACCTCTGCCAGCCTGTGTCTGTCTGTTTGTAAGATATCTCGAGACTAGGTAAATTGATTCTAATGAAAACTCGAAAATTAATCATAATTAGATAAAGTGACGATAGTTATAGAAATTGTTTACATAATTTATGCATATAAAAAACCCGCTTATTATTATCATTATTATTGTTGTTAGTATTGCAGTGAATGTAAGTGTCCGTCTTTCTTTTCTCCAGCAAAACATATGTGAAAGTGTAAATATACGAACGCAAACTGAAGTGTAGTCAATACGTATGTTTTTCCCGCCATTGCTGTGAAGTTCCATATCTTTGTTACTAGGGTCACAGAGCCACGGCAATCAACATGGCGTATGATAACAACACAGTGTCAATGCGGCTAAACAAGCGAGTAATAATTGAGTTTCTTACTATGGAAAACAGTCTACCTATTGGCATTCACCGGCAAATGAAAATTGTGTACGGTGATGATTGTGTGGACGAGAGTTCCTGTTCGTCCTTGGGTTATGCGTGTGGCTGCTGCAGGCTTGGTCATGCCGAACTGCTTGACGAACCACAAGGCGGAAGACCACAAACAGGGCCGATGAGATAATCAAACCCCGCCGCCTCTCTCAGCAAACACTCGCTACCAATTTTGGCATTACACGTGGGCGGGTACAGACAATGTTGCTAATCTTGGCTATCGAACAGTGTATTCCTGATGGGTTCCCAGAATATTGACTGATGGAATGAAGGAGAGGCGGATGAAGATGAGAGCTAGGTGCACCATCACGACCCAGCAGGCCGAAGACAGTCGGTGGAATACCGTCACAAAGGCTCACCAGGTACAACACCTGTTCAAAACCCAGGAATCTCGCGGTACGATGTCGGACGGTAGTGGTGTTGTAATTCACGCCAACTGGTATCACCATTAACCCTTGAAAGGATGAAGGTATAATTTCGAAGAGTTGACATTCAGATCAGGTCCTCTAGCCTAACAATGTGCGACCTCCACCAGATTTCCACTTATTCCCTAAACTTAAGGAACATCTTCGAGGATGACATTTCTCTTCGGACGCTGAGGTAAGACTAATTGTGTGGATCTGGTTCTGTCAACACGATTCAGATTTACTGTGAAAGCATCAAGTCACTGCCACGGTATTTTATGTTTTATATTGAAATGATTTTTGTTTTATTTTTTATTATTTCCTGTTTGAGACATAAGATCTGTTGAAAATAATACTCTTTTCTTTGACTAAGCTTAATACGAACATACAGTAATATCTAGTTTTGTAAACGTGACTTATTTTATCCCTCTGAGGTTAGATTTGGGCAGTGTTCACGAGTCACTGCCTCCAACACGTCTGGAGAAGATAATATGTTACAGTATAGTGCTCAAGATAACATTCATCCCATCACTCCTACGTTGTTTTTACTGTATCTTACAACCTTCAGTTAAGCTTGGACACACATTCAGGAGTCAGGCGCTGTATTACCTATAAAAAGTTGACAAACATATATGTAAACTATGAGCCCTCCTAGAACACTGCTGTCATCTGTGGGCTGGGTGTGGTGTGGGGCACTGTGGGCTGGGTGTAGTGTGGGGCACTGTGGGCTGGGTGCGGTGTGGGGCAGTGTAGGCTGGGTGTAGTGTGGGGCACTGTGGGCTGGGTGTGGTGTGAGGCACTGTGGGCTGGGTGTAGTGTGGGGCACTGTGGGCTGGGTGTGGTGTGGGGCACTGTAGGCTGGGTGTGGTGTGGAGCACTGTGGGCTGGGTGTGGTGTGGGGCACTGTAGGCTGGGTGTGGTGTGGGGCACTGTGGGCTGGGTGTGGTGTGGGGGACTGTAGGCTGGGTGTGGTATGGGGCACTGTAGGCTGGGTATGGTGTTGGGGCGATATGCGCAAGGTTCCATCTTAAGGTACTTCTGCCTACCCAAATCTTTTCCCTAGACTTGTTCTCTGTGGGAACCCTTGCCACAGTGTTATTGCTCCCTAAAACAACTTCCAGTACTTCAAAACATCTAACTTTAATTATCACTAATACTGTGGGACGACTCTATCAATAGGCTTAATAATGTAATCTGTCTGATCTCTTCCTATGGCATTTATATAGATAAAAGATGCAGAAATATAACCACAAACAGTGAACTAAAGTAAACCAGATATATATTATGTGGAAACAGCTGACAAACAGAAACACAAGAGGCAGGCAGGGTGTGAGTGAGGGAGGGAGGGAGTCAGGAGGGAGGGAGGGAGGGAGTCAGGAGGGAGGGAGGGAGGAGTAGGTCAAGGAGAAGGCTGCTGGTGGTGGGAGTCAGATCAGCTTGGAGGGTTAGAGGGAGGGAAGGGGGTAGGGAGGGCAGGTGAGGGAGAAGTAGGTAGGCAAGGAAGGGAGCGAGAGAGGGAGTTATGGTGAGAGAACCATAGGTCAGGGGAAAGGAAGCTTGAGAAACGTGGGAAGAAGAAAAAGAAAGTAAGGGAGAGGCGAGAAAGGAGGGAGGAAGTCGGGAGTCAGGAGGGAGGGAGGGAGGGAGTTAGGAGGGAGGGAGGGAGTCAGGAGGGAGGGTGTTGTGATAACTGACAACACTAGTATCTGGTCGAGGCAGCTGGGATATAGTCTATATTTAGCTGTATGATGCTTATATACTTGCACGGCCAGAGTATTTATATCTCAAGTGTTCATGCGGGGGGTAGCTATCGTGCATTACTTCCCTGGCCTCTTTAAGCAAACATCTCGTAGGCCGCCAGGGATTCATGTTCTGTTAGATTTAAACACCACTAACACATAGGACGTATATTATGTTTCAGTAGTACCTGTGGTGTCTCCTTAACATGGATTATAATGACGTGTATAGACAAGACACATACACGATCACACACACACGGAGGTATAGAATCTCTCTCTCTCTCTCTCTCTCTCTCTCTCTCTCTCTCTCTCTGCTTCATCTGTTAATAGAACGTGAACCGGAAACTCATGATAAACAAATAATATCTTTCTTTTTTTATTACCATCTTCGGAAACACACACACACACACACACACACACACACACTCACACGTACACCCCCTATACTTACATTATGCAAGAGTGGAGGTTAAACAAAACAGGTTCCTTCATGGAGTTGAGATCAAACCTTCATCTGTTGGCGGCTGACCCTTGTATATACTGAGGGGTAGAAGGAGAGAGAGAGAGAGAGAGAGAGAGAGACAGAGAGAGAGAGAGAGGGGTTAGGGGTTAGGGTCGAGGGGACGTTGACCCGCGTGTTGGAGGGAGACAAGGAGAGGAGGAAGGGGGTGGTAGAGGAAAGGAGGTGGGGGGGGGGGGGGTGGAAGGAGGAAAGGGTGGGGAAGGGGGGGTAATGTAGTTATGACGTGAGGGGTGGATGTGTGGGGAAGGGTAAAGGGGGTACGGTCCCTTACTATTAGTAGCCATGCAAGACGATGGGGGGGGAGAGAGAGAGAGAGAGAGAGAGAGAGAGAGAGAGAGAGAGAGAGAGAGAGAGAGAGAGAGAGAGAGAGAGAGAGAGAGAGGTGATATAGGGATGGAAGGAGTGAGATGATGGCGGGAAGGACATGTTGGGGTAGAGGAGGTGAGTGACAAGAAGCTCTAGTCAACAGGTTTTGATGAAAAAGGTGGAGATTAAGTGAAGACAAGAGTGAGGTGAAGTTAACTGTGGTGGCCTGTAGTGGTGGTGGTGTGGTGGTGGTGGTGTGGTAGTGATGGTGTGGTAGTGGTGGTGTGGTGGTGGTGGTGTGGTAGTGGTGGTGGTGTGGTAGTGGTGGTGTGGTAGTGGTGATAGCGATGTGGTGGTGTGGTAGTGGTGATAGCGATGTGGTGGTGTGGTAGTGGTAGTGTGGTGGCCTGTAGTGGTGATAGCGATGTGGTGGTGTGGTAGTGGTGGTGTGGTAGTGGTGATAGCGATGTGGTGGTGTGGTAGTGGTGGGGTGGTAGTGGTGATAGCGATGTGGTGGTGTGGTAGTGGTGATAGCGATGTGGTGGTGTGGTAGTGGTAGTGTGGTGGCCTGTAGTGGTGATAGCGATGTGGTGGTGTGGTAGTGGTGGTGTGGTAGTGGTGATAGCGATGTGGTGGTGTGGTAGAGGTGGTGTGGTAGTGGTTGTGTGGTGGTGGTGTGGTAGTGGTGGTGTGGTAGCGGTGGTGTGGTAGTGGTGATAGCGATGTGGTGGTGTGGTAGTGTGGTAGTGGTGGCCTGTAGTGGTGATAGCGATGTGGTGGTGTGGTAGTGGTAGTGTGGTAGTGGTGGCCTGTAGTGGTGATAGCGATGTGGTGGTGTGGTAGTGGTGGTGTGGTAGTGGTGGTTGTGATAAAATTATGTGTTTGGTTATTATTCTCTTCCGTTTCAGCTACATGAGGTGGGGGGTAGGGAAGGCGGGCGAGTGGCCGTCGTGGTTACGCCCAGGAGCTGTCAACACTATACCTCAAATACCAATTGATTTTAACCAAACTTATTTATAGACGAGTTCGATGATCAGTAATTCATGTCATCAATATCCTGAGTTGTGACCTCTTGACATCTTGGATTTGTTTATGTTTCGGAACTTCAGCCTGGGTGATGTACAGTCCCCTTCACTTGTGCGTTTACAGGTGCTCGCCATGTTTTGTGCAGTGTGGCAACCCTGTGTTTGTTTACATTGGACAGAAGGAAACTCGCAATAGTAAACACACTATGGAATCAATGTAAAACAATATTACAACAAATCTCAATGTAATGATTTGTGGAATGTTTATTTGACGAGCCCCTGTAAACGCACTAGTGAAGGGGAGTGTACATAATAGCATCAATCCACAACATAACTATTTACAAAGTTTTAATATTTATTTCCAACTAAAATCATTCACAACTCTTCGTCAACAATACGAGTAGTGGTTGATTAAAAATAAGCATCACTGGAACACGAAACGAATGACTCAACTGAACACACTTTAAACATGGATATAGAAATACTTCTCTAACAGACAACACAACGCCCACACAGAACCATTAATAAGAGTCTCAGGGTAGATCATCCACGCTACAGTAATGAAGGGAGTTGCTGAATCACGCTACAGTAGTGAGGGGAGTTGCTGATTCACGCTACAGTAGTGAGGGGAGTTGCTGAATCACGCTGCAGTAGTGAGGGGAGTTGCTGAATCACGCTACAGTAGTGAGGGGAGTTGCTGAATCACGCTACAGTAGTGAGAGGAGTTGCTGAATCACGCTACAGTAGTGAAGGGCGTTGCTGAATCACGCTACAGTAGTGAGGGGAGTTGCTGAATCACGCTACAGTAGTGAAGGGAGTTGCTGAATCACGCTACAGTAGTGAAGGGAGTTGCTGAATCACGCTACAGTAGTGAAGGGAGTTGCTGAATCACGCTACAGTAGTGAAGGGAGTTGCTGAATCACGCTACAGTAGTCAAGATCTTTATCTTTATGTCCAGGAAGGAAGTCACTGTCAAGAAATTGTATATCGCGTAAGGACAAAAAACTTCCCCTTGACACAGTAACTGGGAGCAAGACCTGTGAATTGATATATAACTTATTCAAATTATTATGATGAATGATAACTAATTTTGGAGTCATTGTTTTGTCTGTGTGTGAGTGAGCATTAGGGTGGGATAGGTTGTGTGTGGGGATCTGTCTGCAGGATAAAACTTTAACGCACTCTGTAATTGATATTTTAAGTATGGAAGTAACTGTTAGGTGAAGCAGCTAATAAGATATACTGTAGCTTGAGGGGAAAAGGGAGGGGGGGGTGGGGGGTGGATCCAGTGTTTAAAATAACTTGGGATATATCATACGAGGAACTACTGGCTATTGGTGTCACAGGAGTTACGACCAGCCAGATGTATGTCAGTGTGAAGTGCTGTTACTTGATGGTCACAGGAACTGGTTATGTCATAAATATAGAAAAAATGAAATGTGAAATCAGGAGTGACCAACGACAGGGAGTGACGGAGAAGGACGGGAACTCCAAGACAATAAACGGTTCGCTAGTTTTCAGCGCTAGTGTGTACGAGTTCCTATTGGTAAAGACTTTTATTTGAGACACAGTAATATTGTATAAAATTAAATACTGTTATTTTTAGCAGAGAGAGGGAGATCATAAGAGTAGACATGTGTTAAGAAAGATTAGTTATTTACCCTCAAGGAGTCAAGGTTATATACCAACCATGATGGAAGACATTAGTGTGTTCAGTAACTTGTATACTTGGTCAGGTCTGCCCCCCCCCCCTCCTGCACTGTAGTCATCTCTGCCCCTCCTCCTGCACTGTAGTCATCTCTGACCCTCCCCGGCACTGTAGTCATCTCTGACCCTCCCCGGCACTGTAGTCATCTCTGCCCCTCCCCGGCACTGTAGTCATATCTGCCTCTCCCCGGCACTGTAGTCATCTCTGCCAACCGGCACTGTAGTCATTTCTCCCCCATCCCCCCCCCGGCACTGTAGTCATCTCTACCCCCCTCCCCGGCACTGTAGTCGTCTCTGCCCTCCCCGGCACTGTAGTCATCTCTGACCCTCCTGCACTGTAGTCATCTCTGCCAACCGGCACTGTAGTCATCTCTGCCCCATCCCCCCCCGGCACTGTAGTCATCTCTGCCCCATCCCCGGCACTGTAGTCGTCTCTGCCCTCCCTGGCACTGTAGTCATTTCTGCCAATCGGCACCGTAGTCATCTGTGCCCCATCCCCCCCGGCACTGTAGTCATCTCTGCCCCTCCTGCTCTGTAGTCATCTCTGCCTCCCCCCCGGCACTGTAGTCATCTCTGCCCCATCCCCGGCACTGTAGTCATCTCTGCCCCATCCCCCCCCGGCACTGTAGTCATCTCTGCCCCATCCCCGGCACTGTAGTCATCTCTGTCCCATCCCCCCCCCCCCCCCCGGCACTGTAGTCATGTCGCATTCCAGTTTTCCTCCCCACTTAGTATCTCATCACCTGAACTGTTTACTCTGCCCCACACCCTTCAGGTTATGGGAGAAACACGTGACATCTGATTTCTTCGTTTGAGGATTAATAATGAATCTATATATTACTCAATGTTTATCATGTCGAGAAGATTCCCATGAAAGAAGACCGCGCTATTTACTTTTATAATGACGTCAAATAAACAGAATATATCTATCTCAAAATATGAGGACCATGTTTGACCAAGGTGTAGTTATCTTCGTGGACCAAAATATCACAACTGTTTACGATAAAACAAAAAAGATGTTGCCTTCCATGAGAGAGATGCAAATAACTCTCCTTAGATTTGTGCTAAACTTCTCTTCATCGTCAGCAAGGATCACAACAACCTGCTGTGCTTCAAGGCGGGATATCACATAAATCTTTGTTTTATTGCAAGGAGCATACGAGTGTTCCCGGCCGGTCGACAACCCCAGCCTGCCTGCGCCTCTAACGGTGTAACCCAACCCTTATTTTGTCCTGACTTATTTTAATAGTTCTTCCTCCTCCCTCTCTTCTATTGCTTCCTTAAGCCATTACCACGGATAGGGGTGAGGTAGGTATGTGTTACAGCCACAACTGACCTACCTGTATGTATATGACAATTATGAGTGAGCTAAGCTATACGCAAGCGACAACTTTGACTGACCTAAGTAAATAGGACAGCTATAACTGACCTAGATATATGTGAGAGCTATGACTGACCTACAGTAGGTACACCCGGTAAAAAGTATCTTTCAGGAGGAGTCCGAAGAATTTGGAACTGAACAATTGTGTTGTCTCGCTAGGGTTGGGAGGCGTGATTGTGAGACATTTCCTACTTAATATGGTAGGCCTAATTTAGTTATTTAATTCTTAATATAAAATAAGTTCGTTCCAATGTGATAGGTGAATAACAGTTTGCCTGAGGGGCCTTTATCAAAAACTTTCGTTCGTGGTGTCATTTTGTTTCGAACGAAAATTGTAAAGATAATTTTTTTGTACGGAGTGTTACATGTGGCAGGTGAATCTAGGAACGGGTCATTGTGCCAAGCCGGAAGAGTTAGAGGGCATCAACACCCAGTCAAGTAGGATCTGATGACCCTCATGTGTATATTATATTATATTATATTATATTAGTTTATTTAGTTATTATTTTATTAGTGTGTCAACCCAAGACATTTATATGAGAGATTTAAGAGGCGGGATTAGCCGGGTTCTTTGCCAAGGCACCGAGTTATGTGTAAACAAAGAACTCCAACACCTACAGCTCGACCTTGTGTCACCTCCACCACTCACGTGAATCTTAAACGGTGCTTGACCTACATCACTCATTGGCTTAGATATCAGATCAAAACAACCTTGTAACTTATTGTACATCTCTTTAAAGGTCTTTAAACTGTTCTTTCAAGATTATTTACATCCATACCCGTGCAAATACGAAACATTTACTTCTGATTGGCATTTGATGTATTTTGACAATTAATTGAAACACATCAACAGTATGTATATATATATAAATAATGATGAAAAGGAGAATCGTGTTCCTTCACTATTTTCCTTCATAAGTTCGTTCACCCAGCAAAGTTCATCTGTACGATTGCCAAGCAACTGTCCATTCATAATGTGTGGGAGTGGCCAGGTCTTTTATCTGATAAGGTGCAGCTCCCACCTGGTGAAGTGTGGTGACCCTTGCACCATCTGCCACCCGGCTACCACCCACCTGCCACTCGCCTACTACCTACATGTCACCCACCAACCTGCCATCCGCCACCCACCTGACACCAGCTACGCACTTGTCATCCGCTACCCACCTGCCATCCGCCACCCACTTTTCATCAGCCACCCTCCTGTCATCCGTCACCAACCTTCTACCAGCTACCCACTTCTCATCCTGTCACCACCCACCCACCTACCACCCACGACCCATGCTGCCCACCACTCACCTGTCACCCACCACCCACGGTCCAGAATCTGTCACCAAACACACGACACCCACAACCAAATGCCTCGTATCCACCACCTACCACTACTCATCCACCACCCTCACCCACCACTCACCACCCTTCACCCATCTCCCTCCACTCACCACCATTCACCCTCACCCTCCACTCTTCATTCACCACCCACCACTCCACACCCACCACCCACACCCACCACCCCTCATCCACCAGTCCTCATCCACCACCGAGTATCGCTACACGTCATTGTTAGGGTCGAACTTTGAAATGAACAAATGTACTTAACTGAAGGTCAAACAGACAGAATAAGAGGCATTGGAAGTTAATTGGTACTTAGCATATACCATAATTATATAAAAAGGTATTGGGCAACAGTGACGCGGTATGATGATTGCCGCCATGAGAGCATAACTGCGGCTGACTGACTGACCAACATTACTGAGTAGACACATATGAAAACATTCACCGCAATGAAGTGTGAATATAAAAATAAAACAGTTTTTAATAGGGTTCGAGTTGTCCCGATTATAGGAACAGTGTGACTACAGTTTTTAGTACACAGGGAGCCCGATACAGCACTTGACCTTCTTCACTTCCTAAACTGTAAAGTTAGGTGTACTCCCTTAAAGCTGGGCGAGCCTAATACCCCGGAATCGAGCCAGCGTCACTTAAGACCAGAGGTGAGAACTCTATCTACTTGGCTACCGCGCCCTTAATTGAAAGTACATTTACTACCTAAATGAAGCAACAGTAAGACATCAAAATTGTAAGTCATGATGGCGCCCTACAGAGAGTATTGCCAAACTCTCTCTGTTCCTGCTAAAACCAAACACGACACAGTGACAGTTTGTTTTGGTTAGGGTAAGCCTGTCGTGGCCACTCGATAAAATCTCAACCTGCTAAGCTCATGGTGGATTTTATTTTGTCTATATTCAAACAACCGTCTTCTAAGTTTCTCCAATTAAAATGTGTATATTACATGTGTGTGTATCTGTCATAGAGGACTGATGAGTAAAGAGGAGCCACATAGCCCTAACAACATGGTCCTTAACAGTAAATAATAAAAATCAAGCGAGGCCGTGAGCCACGTGAGTCGGGCGTCACCTGTCGTACACAAGATGAGAAAGAACGGGTTTACATCCTCCTACCTGTGAACGAGCTAGAGATTTACAACACACAAGGTTGTGTGTGTGTTAATGTTAACACAGGCTCACAGCACATGTTAGGCTCACACAGCCTCATCACCCGTCAACCAGTAGTCAGTAAAGATAAACAGTTACGTTAAACAGCAATAAGTTCTACAGATTTTTTCTAAACAATTCAGACTGGGTTTATATAGATGTGAAATAGATAATCATAAAACAAATTATAAATATGGTTAGCCTTATTATTAAACCGAACATCATATATATATATATATATATATATATATATATATATATATATATATATATATATATATAATATATATATATATATATAAGCAGGAGGACGCCGCCAAAGGTAGGTGTGCGTGTGAGGTAGAGCGCGGCGTCGCCCGACCTTCCCCAGTCATGTCATCATTCCATGGTACAACGCCGCTAATCAATAAGTAATTGTCATTGCATGCCGCCGCCTCATTTAGTAATGATTAACTCAGGTAAATAGTGTTGTCTTATCTAGATAAGATAATCATTACAAGATTAACTCCATGGTCAAGTTTTCCTCACCCGAGGCGTTGGCTTGATCCACAGTTTAAGTCTAATGAACCTATTGGCTGTTGTAGACGTTTTTTACTTCTATATTGGCTAACTCTTTGATCCAATGCCTGATGTGTACAGAAAGCAGGGTGTAGTGAAGATACAGCAGGGTGGAGGTACAACAGGCAGGGTGTAGCGAGAGTGGAGATACAACAGGCAGGGTGTAGCGAGAGTGGAGGTACAACAGGCAGGGTGTAGCGAGGGTGGAGGTACAACAGGCAGGGTGTAGCGAGGGTGGAGGTACAACAGACAGGGTGTAGAAAAGGGTGGAGGTACAACAGGCAGGGTATAGCGAGGGTGGAGGTACAACAGGCAGGGTGTAGCGAGGGTGGAGGTACAACAGGCAGGGTGTAGCCAGGGTGGAGGTACAACAGGCAGGGTGTAGGTACAACAGGCAGGGTATGGGAGAGTGGAGGTACAACAGGCAGGGTGTAGCGAGGGTGGAGGAGGGTGACGACTGAATCTAAGGGCAGGCATCACTACTCTGCTTCAGTGTGTTGCTGTACACCCTACCCGCCACCTCCTTGGTCCCGCCCACTTCACCCCTCGCTCCGCCCATCACAAGCCCCGCCCACCACTGCCCTCTTCACTCCTCCCATCTTCCACCACCTCCTCCACCTCCTCCGTTCTTTAATTCACTCCACTTCCCTTGTAATGGTTGTTAGTGTGTTATTAATTATCATCACACGTCAACTACTCTCCAACTTAACAATTCAAAAAAGATTATTATTCCCACCAATGTCACCACAACCACTACTATACAGCCAGCACCATAGACTATACCACCACCACCACCACTATATCACCATCCTTCCCACAAACACTATTCCACCATCACTATACCACCACAGCCAGTACCACCACACAGCCATCACCACCGCCACCACCACCACACAGCCATCACCTCCACACAGCCACCACCACCACACAGCCACTACTACCACACAGACATCACCACCACCCCCACACAGCCATCACCTCCACACAGCCATCACCACCGCCACCACCACCACCACACAGCCATCACCTCCACACAGCCACTATCACCACCACACAGCCACCACCACCCCACAGCCACTACTACCACACAGCCATCACAAACCACACAGTCATCAACACCACCACACAGCCACAGTCATCACCACCACCACCTCACAGCCATCACCACCACCACCATACAGCCATCACCACCACCACCATACAGCCATCACCACCAACAATCTTCATCTGAATCTTTGATCACTCATCCCCTCCTCCACCACCACTACCACAGCATCATAATGAACACATTAAGTAGCTTTAGTACCCCACCGTCACCCTCAAGTGTCAGCTCATCAGCATCCCCTAAGTGGTGCCTCGTGTCGGCCACTCGAGGACCACCACAAGGAAACATCACTATGAGTATCACCAATAATAACACCAACTCTCCTTCACTACTACACACTCTTATTATAACTCAGATCCATAAAAAGCTCAGAGTGCTATAAATAGTAGTGGCCCGGTAGGCGTGGTGACCATGTGGGTTTAGCGCCGAAGGAAGCAGATTTGCAGATCGAACAGTTCCACATTTGTTCGTCGGCAGCTCAGCGGTGGGGCTGCCCTCCCTCGCTCTCGGTTACCTAACAGTTGACACAGCGACAAACGCGTGCGTGTGTCTCCTGCATACCGTGAGCATGGAAAAGGGGAAAATGTAATTGTGTGTGTTAGGGACAGGCTGTGTGTTGTTGGTATACGCAAGATTCCCCGGAACGAGTAAGGAGGGAGAGCACCTTCATGAGAGGATCACCCGTGGTCAGGTAGCAGCAACCTACGCCAGCACGACACCCGTGACCACGCCCACGACGGGCTCTGAGTGGCTCGGAGCCTTCCTTCAAGTACCTCAACAGCCAATAGCAGAGAGAGTTAACGCACTTGAAAAGTTAATTGGTTCGACTATCAACAAAGACACGCCCCTTGTACTGGTAGCGATTAACTCCCAGACCTAATGTATAAAAGCGCTTGTCAATCTTGAAACGGGTCTTATGGGTGTGCCGTGAAGTAGTGTGTGAGACGCTAGCTAACTTTGCAAACATGCAGTGGACGCGCTACCTTCTACTGACCCTGGTGCTACTGCAGGCGCTGACGGAAGCCAAACGCAGGAAGAATAACAACAGAGCGAGAGAAAATAGAAGAAATCAACTTCAATCCGATAGAACACGCAATACTGAAACAGGGATGATGGATGAACCACAGCCGCCACGGGAGGTAACTGAGGTTCCTCACCACCGTGGGGAGCACCAGCGTCCTAACCACCACCATCGTTCATCACAGCAGCAACAGGAGCAGCACCATCAATCGAATTTCCAACTTCCTCTCGAGGAGGAATACGACCCGCTGCCCTCAGAACAAATATATTGTCAAAGCTGTTATCAGTTACAAATGCGTAAGAACTTGAGGTTAGCACAGATAAAAGACAGAGTGTTGACAGCTACGGGCCTATTAACCCCTCCCAACATGACCGGAGTAGTGATATCTCAAAATCCAAACATCCAGGGGATTATAGAAGAAATGCAGACGTCGGTACCTCAGACAGCCTACATGCAGGAGCCTCCGTACAATGACGACGAGCCAGAGAGCAAGACAGAGAAGATGTTCTCCCCCGTAGAACCAGGTAACAACTACTCCTCACATTCAGGTAACTCTTAGTCCACAGAGGTTTGTCCCCCTGAGGGCCGGCGACCAACCCATACACTTGAATTAGACTAAAACACCCCCTGGCGCCCTCCATTATTGTATTATGAGGTATTGGATCTTGTTGACATATAGTGTTGTCTGTTGTTTGAAGTGTTTATAATAAATGTTTTGAAGTTTCCATTTGGCTACTAAACCTTCCTTCAAAGAAAAAAAAAAATATTTCACATATAAACATATAATTAATTCGAGTGTATGAAGGCCCAGCCTACTTTTTAACTTTTGACATAGCTTCATATTGCTTCTGGCGACCAACTGTTCAGTTTCACGCGAGGACAGCCTGTAACTACCACCCCTCCTCCTCCCCCTCCTCCCTCACTCACACACACACACACACACACACCTCCAGCCCCCACCCCTCCCCTTCTCCCCTCCCACCTCAACGCCAGTGTAAAATCCAGAATTATTGACCAGCTTCAGACGTGGGCAACAAGCGGGCTTACGCACGCCACCAACTCACTGTATTGACCATTTATAAGGCACTATATTGATCACACTGTGCATCTGTACTGCGCGTGCCAGGGCTCTTGTGGGGATTTAATGTTCAACGTAGTCTTCTGTTTTTCTCACTAAGCACTAAGTAAAAAACACACAAATACATACAAAACAATCTCTCTCTACCACAGCAAGTGACTACACACCTGCAGCTAATACACCTGCAGCTAATACACCTGCAGCTAAAAACACACTTGCAGCTAACAACAGAGCTGCAGCTAACAAGACATTTACAGGTAACAACACAGCTGTAACTAATAACAGAGCAGCAGCTAGACCAGTAAAGCGTAACAATAACAACCAATTGCCTGAGCTTGTGTACACCTGCAAGACTCTTAATAACTACCTCACGTTCTTATATGTGTATACGTTACGCTAAATATATAATGATATATCAATAATTATATGAAACTTGGCAGAACTTACCTTATATAATTCAGTATAATGTTATGTTATGAGAGCAGATGACGTGTTAAATGGAGAAGAACAGTTTTAGTGATACATTAACCAATTCCCAATATATTTTAACAAGAGAAACGTTTTTGCCTTACAAGAATAACTCTTATGTTTATGAATATTGAAAATTAGTTAATAATATTATATTGTAAAGTATGTTCTCTTCCATTTAATGTTATTGAGTATCGTAATATAACAAAAGTATACTTAATTTAGTTAGGTTAGGTTAGGTTAGTAATCATGGTATTCCTTTATAGTTTGTGTTATGATTATACTGTATATTCGTTCGTCATTTGTTTAGATGTTTCCAATTATCTGCCAAATGCAGCTCGTGTATCGCCACATCACATACCACGAGATAAAGTTATTTTCAATAGAGTTAAACAACAAAATACTGAATATCACTAATGATCTTTGTTCCATTGATTTTTTTTTAATATATCACTATTAACTATTTCTTTATTATCTTATAAATATCTAAATGACTACAACAATTACTGAGCCGAGCCAACACATCACACAGAAGCTTCTAAGACGGTGTTGTACATTGTTTACACATATACCACCACTATCTTAAAGGTCCTTCTGTCAGCCACCACACTACTCCCCCCACTACTACCACTTGTCTGCCTTTTAGTTCATGTCTCTCATTCCAGACGCATTTATATCATCTTAATCACACTGTTAACTTAGCACACACACACACACACACACACACACACACACACACACACACACACACTCTTGTACCCCTAATCACATTATCAATCTCGACCGCCAAAGAAACTTGTATTCTTCTAACACAATTCTCTCTCTCTCTCTCTCTCTCTCTCTCTCTCTCCAGACTTTTGCCATTACAGTTTTACCTCTCCAGGCACTCTGCTTTCTACTCTAGTATACTTTGGTACTGCCAATAGTACTCTTTATGTCATTACCTAAACTCTTACATTCTTTCAAAAACGATGTTTTATGTTAAAACGTCCCCACCCCCCCTCACCTATGTACTGTACACTTCCATTCCTTCTACAAGTGATGAACAGTCCCCTTCACTAGTGCGTTTACAGGGGCTCGTCAAATAAACATTACACAAATCATTATTTTCGAGATATTTATTTTAATATTGTTTTGATTTGACTCCATAGCATGTTTACTCTTGCGAGTTTTCTTCCGTCGAATGTAAACAAACACAGGGCTCCCACACTGCACAAAGCCTGACGAGCCCCTGTAAACACACTAGTGAAGGGGACTGTATATATTTGAATTTATTTATATCTTTCCAAACACACATTTCATATCGTGCCAATTGTCCACGAAAATAGATGACATCAACCTTAGACTGCACTCCTCCACACTATATTCACCTCCACACTAGATTCACCTCCACACTAGACACACACCTCCACACTGAGACACACACCTCCACACTAAGACACACCTCCACACTAAGACACACCTCCACACTAAGACACACCTCCACTCTAAGACACACACCTCCACACTAAGACACACACCTCCACACTAAGACACACACCTCCACACTAAGACACACACCTCCACACTAAGACACACACCTCCACACTAAGACACACACCTCCACTCTAAGACACACACCTCCACTCTAAGACACACACCTCCACTCTAAGACACACACCTCCACTCTAAGACACACACCTCCACTCTAAGACACACACCTCCACTCTAAGACACACACCTCCACTCTAAGACACACCTCCACACTAAGACACACCTCCACACTAAGACACACACCTCAACACTAAGACACACACCTCCACTCTACGACACACCTCCACTCTAAGACACACACCTCCACTCTAAGACACACACCTCCACTCTAAGACACTCACCTCCACACTAAGACACACCTCCACTCTGAGACACACCTCCACACTAAGACACACACCTCCACTCTACGACACACCTCCACTCTAAGACACACACCTCCACTCTAAGACACACACCTCCACTCAAAGACACACACCTCCATTCTATGACACACACCTCCACTCTAAGACACACCTCCACTCTAAGACACACCTCCACTCTAAGACACACCTCCACACTAAGACACACACTTCCACACTAAGACATACACCTCCGCACTAAAACACACACCTCCACTCTAAGACACACCTCCACACTAAGACATACACCTCCACACTAAGACACACCTCCACACTAAGACACACACCTCCACTCTAAGACACACACCTCCACTCTAAGACACACACCTCCACTCTAAGACACACACCTCCACACTAAGACACACCTCCACACTAAGACACACGTCCACACTAAGACACACACCTCCACACTAAGACACACACCTCCACACTAAGACACACCTCCACACTAAGACACACCTCCACACTAAGACACACACCTCCACACTAAGACACGTCCATACTAAGACACACGTCCACACTAAGACACACACCTCCACACTAAGACACACCTAGACTCTAAGACACACCTCCACACTAAGACACACCTCCACACTAAGACACACCTCCACACTAAGACACACCTCCACACTAAGACACACACCTCCACACTAAGACACACCTCCACACTAAGACACACCTCCACACTAAGACATACCTCCACACTAAGACACACCTCCACACTAAGACACACCTCCACACTAAGACACACCTCCACACTAAGAAACACCTCCACACTAAGAAACACCTCCAATCTAAGACACACCTCCATTCTAAGACACACCTCCACTCTAAGACACACCTCCACACTAAGGCACACCTCCACTCTAAGACACACCTCCACTCTAAGACACACACCTCCACTCTAAGACACACCTCCACTCTAAGACACACCTCCACTCTAAGACACACCTCCACACTAAGGCACACCTCCACTCTAAGACACACCTCCACACTAAGACACACCTCCACATTAAGACACACCTTCATTCTAAGACACACCTCCACTCTAAGACACACCTCCACACTAAGGCACACCTCCACTCTAAGACACACCTCCACACTAAGACACACCTTCATTCTAAGACACACCTCCACACTAAGACACACCTAGACACTAAGACACACCTCCACACTAAGACACACCTCCATTCTAAGACACACCTCCACTCTAAGACACACCTCCACACTAAGGCACACCTCCACTCTAAGACACACCTCCACACTAAGACACACCTCCACTCTAAGACACACCTTCACACGAAGACACACCTCCACACTAAGACACACTTCCACATTAAGACACACCTCCACACTAGACACACCTCCACACTAGACACACCTCCACACTAAGAAACACACCTCCACACTAAGACACACACCTCCTCACTAAGACACACCTCCACACTAAGACACACCTCCACACTAAGACACACCTCCACTCTAAGACACACCTCCACACTAAGACACACCTCCACACTGAGACACACACCTCCACACTGAGACACACACCTCCACACTAGACACACCTCCACTCTAAGACACACCTTCACTCTAAGACACACCTCCATTCTATGACACACACCTCCACTCTAATACACACCTCCACTCTAAGACACACCTCCATTCTATGACACACACCTCCACTCTAAGACACACCTCCACACTAAGACCACTAAGACACACCTCCACACTAAGACACACCTCCACTCTAAGACACACCTCCACACTAAGACACACCCCCACAATAAGACACACCCCCACATTAATGCACACTTCCACACTAAGACATACCTCCACACTAAGACACACCCCCACACTAATGCACACTTCCACACTAAGACACACTTCCACATTAAGACACACCTCCACTCTAAGACACACCCCCACACTAAGACACACCCCCACATTAATGCACACTTCCACACTAAGACATACCTCCACACTAAGACACCTCCACACTAGACACACCTCCACACTAAGACACCTCACCTAGACACACCCCACACTAAGACACACCTCCACACTAAGACACCTCCACACTAGACACACCTCCACACTAAGACACACCTCCACACTAAGACACACCTCCACACTAAGACACCTCCACACTAAGACACACTTCCACTCTAAGACACACCTCCACACTAAGACACACCTCCACACTAAGACACACCTCCACACTAAGACACACCCCCACACTAAGACACACCTCCACACTAAGACACACTTCCACATTAAGACACACCCCCACACTAATGCACACTTCCACACTAAGACACACCCCCACACTAATGCACACTTCCACACTAAGACACACTTCCACATTAAGACACACCCCCACACTAAGACACACCTCCACACTAAGACACACCCCCACACTAATGCACACTTCCACACTAAGACACACTTCCACATTAAGACACACCTCCACTCTAGGACACACCCCCACACTAAGACACACCCCACACTAAGACACACCTCCACTCTAAGACACACCTCCACTCTAAGACACACCTCCACTCTAAGACACACCTCCACTCTAAGACACACCTCCACTCTAAGACACACCTCCACTCTAAGACACACCTTCATTCTAAGACACACCTCCACACTAGACACACCTTCACACTAAGACACACCTCCACACTAAGACACACCTCCACACTAAGACACACCTCCACACTAAGACACACCTCCACACTAGACACACCCCCACACTAAGACACACCTTCACACTAGACACACCCCCACACTAAGACACACACCTCCACACTAAGACACACCCCCACACTAAGACACACACCTCCACACTAAGACACACACCTCCACACTAAGACACACCTCCACACTAAGACACACCTCCACACTAAGACACACCTCCACACTAAGACACACCTCCACACTAAGACACACCTCCACACTAAGACACACACTAACACTCTAAGACACACCTCCACTCTAAGACACACCACTCGCACACTCTAAGACACACACCTCCACACTAAGACACACACCTCCACACTAAGACACACCTCCATTCTAAGACACACACCTCCACACTAAGACACACCTCCACACTAAGACACACCTCCACACTAAGACACACACCTCCACACTAAGACACACCTCCACACTAAGACACACACCTCCACACTAAGACACACCTCCACACTAAGACACACCTCCACACTAAGACACACCCCCACACTAAGACACACCTCCACACTAAGACACACCCCCACACTAAGACACACCCCCACACTAAGACACACCTCCACTCTAAGACACCCCCACACTAAGACACACCTCCACACTAAGACACACCCCCACACTAAGACACACCTTCACACTAGACATTCCTCTACACTTCCAATCTGTATTTTCACTTCTCAACACACCCACTTCACATATACTTCCCTTACTTTTCTCATGCAACTCTATATTACTTTCAACGTATGCTTATACCACCTGTGGCATTCGTCATTCATTCAGGCATACGTAACTCTTAGACATAGAGGGTGTCCCAGCAAAATGCCCTTGCCTCCGTCCTTCCCTGCTTTCTCCCTGAGACACTGTGAGTTGGAGGGAGGGAGGCGGGGATATTTTTCTCGGACGCCCTATATACTTGGGAGTCACAACGAAAACACTTCCTTACAGTACCTGATGCAATACAACGCTTTACTTATATGTGGTTAGTCTCAGGTACACCTCTTACATCCCACCCATACACCCAATGCACCTTTACCTTACCAAATCCACTTACAGCTCACCAAATTCACTTACAGCTCACCAAATACACTTACAGCTCACAATATACCAACGACTCACAATATACCGACGACTCACAATATATCAACGGCTCACAAACTATCCCACAACTCGCATTACACTCTTAAGTCATACACATTACTCAATATACTTTCAGTTCGCGCGTTATATTTATGGTATGTCACGTAAATAAGAATAAGAGTGTGTCCGTTTGTGCTCCAGATCCAAATGAGTCATATACATCAGTTTATATATGTATGTACACTCCCAGCACCATATATATATTGTTTATTGTGCATAGATGTGGGAGCTCTCTCTCTCTCTCTCTCTCTCTCTCTCTCTCTCCAACAGTTCACGTATTACTTTTTACTCAGGTCAAAATATTAATTGTCGAAATAAACTCGTCATCCACCCCTATCCACTCCTATCCACCACTTATCCTCCATAATTACACGTGATATCCACCATAATAATACCTGTGTTCAACCGTCACAACACACTCGTCAACCGTCACAACACACTCATCAACCGTCACAACACACGTCACAACACACTCGTCAACCGTCACAACACACTCATCAACGTCAACAACACGACACACATCAACCGCCACAACACACTCGTCAACCGTCACAACACACTCATCAACCGTCACAACACACTCGTCAACCGTCACAACACACTCGTCAACCGTCACAACACACTCATCAACCGTCACAACACACTCGTCAACCGTCACAACACACACATCAACCGTCACAACACACTCGTCAACCGTCACAACACACACATCAACCGTCACAACACACTCATCAACCGTCACAACACACTCGTCAACCGTCACAACACACTCGTCAACCGTCACAACACACTCGTCAACCGTCACAACACACTCGTCAACCGTCACAACACACTCGTCAACCGTCACAACACACACATCAACCGTCACAACACACTCGTCAACCGTCACAACACACTCATCAACCGTCACAACACACACATCAACCGTCACAACACACACATCAACCGTCACAACACACTCATCAACCGTCACAACACACTCATCAACCGTCACAACACACTCGTCAACCGTCACAACACACTCGTCAACCGTCACAACACACTCATCAACCGTCACAACACACTCGTCAACCGTCACAACACACTCGTCAACCGTCACAACACACTCATCAACCGTCACAACACACACATCAACCGTCACAACACACACATCAACCGTCACAACACACTCATCAACCGTCACAACACACTCATCAACGTCACACCTCGCACGTCACAACACACACATCAACCGTCACAACACACTCGTCAACCGTCACAACACACACATCAACCGTCACAACACACTCGTCAACCGTCACAACACACTCGTCAACCGTCACAACACTCATGAATGACAATAAGTGTCTCACCATTGCGGTTACCGGGTCATTATAAGGGTTAACCTCTCACACACCACATTAAACTCACCTAACACCCGCCATCTCTCACTCAACACACTCTTCCTCACTCAACACACTCCTCCTCATTCAACACACTCCTCCTCACTCAACACACTCCTCCTCATCAACACACTCCTCCTCATTCAACACACTCCTCCTCATTCAACACACTCCTCCTCCCTCAACACACTCCTCCTCCCTCAACACACTCCTCCTCACTCAACACACTCCTCCTCACTCAACACACTCTATTATTCACCACGAGAGTCATCATCCACCATGACAGTCATCATCCACCATAACAGTCATCGTCCACCATAACAGTCATCGTCCACCATAACAGTCATCATCCACCATAACAGTCATCATCCACCATAACAGTCATCATCCATCATAACAGTCATCATCCATCATAACAGTCATCATCAAACAGTCATCATACACCATAACAGCATCATCACCATAGTCATCATCCAACATAACAGTCATCATCCATCATAACAGTCATCATCCATCATAACAGTCATCATCCATCATAAGTCATCATCCATCATAACAGTCATCATCCACCATAACAGTCATCATCCACCATAACAGTCATCATCCATCATAACAGTCATCATCCAGCATAACAGTCATCGTCCACCATAACAGTCATCATCCACCATAACAGTCATCATCCATCATAACAGTCATCATCCATCATAACAGTCATCATCCACCATAACAGTCATCATCCATCATAACAGTCATCATCCACCATAACAGTCATCATCCATCATAACAGTCATCATCCACCATAACAGTCATCATCCACCATAACAGTCATCATCCACCATAACAGTCATCATCCACCATAACAGTCATCATCCACCATAAGTCATCATCCATCATAACAGTCATCATCCACCATAACAGTCATCATCCATCATAACAGTCATCATCCACCATAACAGTCATCATCCACCATTACAGTCATCATCCTCCACAAAAGACGTCATCCACAACAACCTAATTTTCACTAAAAAGGAAATGATTTCATACCCCGACCGTGTGTATATTTGACACATGCACACACTCACGCATACACATACATA
This sequence comes from Homarus gammarus, assembly GCA_958450375.1. Classification (NCBI taxonomy): domain Eukaryota; kingdom Metazoa; phylum Arthropoda; class Malacostraca; order Decapoda; family Nephropidae; genus Homarus; species Homarus gammarus. Next base: position 1,518,131 of record CAUDMG010003875.1, on the reverse strand, counting down.
TGTACAATCAAAGACAAAAGTCGTGTCGCGGCTTTGTACAAAGATTAAATATAACTCGTGAAACATTATGACAGCCTCCTACCACATGGCAGAGCCCACCAAAAGTTCAGCTCTTCGGCATATGTTTTCACCAAATTTCACGACACGACCTATGTCTTTCATTGTGCATACACACGCGCATACATACATGCATATATACATACCATACATACATACACTCAAAGTTACTCACAGAAAGACAGAAAAAACACACACACACACACACACACACACACACACATGTAAGCACACAAACAGGCATATATCCACACATGTAAGCACACACACACACAGACATACATGTACACATGTGAGCACACAAACAGACATACATCCACATGTAAGCACACACACAGACCTACATGCAAACATGTAAGCACACAGACAGACATACATGCACACTTGCAAGTACACACACACCCACACATGCACACTTGTAAGAACGCACACACACACATATAAGCAGACACACGCACACACACACACATACATGCACACATGTAAGCACGCACACACAGACTTACATGCACATATGTAAGCGCACACACACATCCATACATGCACACTTGTAAGCACACACACACACACGTCAACAAGCCCACATCTTCTACCATAAACACACTAACCCCCTCAACCTTCACACGAGATTCTAGTTGCATAAGAAACAACGTCACAACGAAGGCCCATTTCAACTTAAGCTGCTGATATACACGTTAAGTTACCCTAAGTAGAAACAAAGTGAGTCTTATCCTTGGAGGGGTGAAGGAAGGTAGTCGTGTGTGAAGCGACAATTTGCGCAGGGCTTCACGTAAGGCAACACTCACCAATAACTGCGCCGCGCACTCCTCCCTCTCACTCTCTCGAGCTGCCGTTGCGTAATAGTCATGAGACATCATGTCATAATACACGACAACAATGCATCCACAACAGCTGATACACGGTGAGTGTGCGTGTGTGTGTGTGTGTGTACACGCACAGGTATGTGCACCTGTGGTTCCACGTGCTTGCTGCCTTGGAAAAAAGTCGACTTAAATATATAATAGGCGGGTGGGAGTGTTACCGGCGGAGCGTGTGCATCAAGGGGCATATGATCACCTTGGAGCCTGTATACCTAGGGGTGTGTGCACCCCGGGGGCGCGTGCACATATGTAAGTGGCCACCACTTTATGGGTAGTCATTAAGCCTTTGGTGTGTGTATACGGGTAGTGGTGGGCGGCCTCCTTGGGTACAGATCTCTGGGTACGCGCTCTATTGCGTCGTCAGCCATACAACATATTACGGCGTTAATTGCTCCACAAAGGCGGGTGGAAGGGGGCCTCGGAGGCTTCGAGGGGGAGACAGGAATGCATTTTCTGAGTAGACCGTAGAGCCGTCCACCTCAACTCGATCCTTCATGAATCTAGCTCATTGATGTCTTCACCGCATAGCTCTCTCTGTCCCTCGTCCTTTTAATTAAATGATGCACGCGAACGTTGAAAGCACTTTCTTTCGTATTTTCAAATACCAAAAGTTCAATTGGGCGGGAGATGACGCGTGGCATGATAGGTCAAACGCAGAGTATTGAGCCAGGATTTACCCGGCAATCATTAAAGGCAGCTTCAAATTGAATGGCCTGGAAGGTGGAGCACGTTTGGCCTTCCAGTCTCTGCCTGTCTGCGAGGGCCCTTCTCTGTCTGGAGCCGAGTCATTAGGTATGCCGTCCTTGACCATTTATGTCGAAGAGAGAAAGAGAGAGAGAGAGAGAGAGAGAGAGTATAGGAAGATAGGAAAAAGAGTTAATAAAAAATAGTGAAACAAATCACAAGACAAATGTAGGTAATGGTGTAAGTCAAGGAGAGACGATAGTGGCGAGGTTGTGAAGGGTCGATATGTTGTGTCATGTTGTCCGGGGCTATAGCCTGACTGCAACCAAATATTGATTTTCTTCACTATTCCTCCCCTTCCATGTATAGGTTTATCTATTGAGCGTGTGTGTGTGTGGGCGTGTGTGTGTGTGTGTGTGTGTGTGGTTGTGTTGGTGCGTGTGTGTGTGTGTGTGTGTGTGTGGGCGGGTGTGTGTGTGGTTGTGTAGGTGCGTGTGTGTGTGTGTGTGTGGGCGGGCGGGTGTGTGTGTGTGTGGTTGTGTGTGTGTGGTTGTGTAGGTGCGTGTGTGTGTGGGTGCGAGTGTGTATGTGTGTAGTGTATGTGTGTGGTGTATGTGTGGGTGTGTGTGGTGTGTGTGGGTGTGTGTGGTGTATGTGGGTGTGCGTGTGTGTATGTGTGTAGTGTATGTGTGTGGTGTATGTGTGGGTGTATGTGTGGTGCATGTGTGGGTGTGTGCGGTGTATGTGTGGGTGTGTGTGTGTGTGTACGTTTTATACAGATAATTTACTATTAATTCTATTTCTATATGGATTTTTCTCATGTTAGTCATAGCGTATTTGAGAAAATTATTTTATGTTAAAATTATATAATTTCCAGGCAAATATCGCATGACTCTTATATCACATGCTTAAGTTAGATAATACATCTGTCTGTTACGTAACATTGGCGTAATTTAGTGTCAAGAACGAGGATTGTCGTGCAAGACACACACAAGTACAACACGACAGCTGTTAACATCAGTTATATAAACACATCTGCAGCTGAACACACACAAGTTTATTAAAACATTTGCATGTGTTGTTAAGAACTTAATTACCTGTATCTAAAAAATAATGACAAAAATAATATCTAGAACTTTCATTTGGCGTTAACTGATGCATGCGTTGTGCAAAATTATAAAATGAAAGTTACACACACACACACACACGCACACACGCACGCACACACACACACACACACCTTAACATACATCTGGTGCGAAACTACTGCGAGAAACATAAATATAGATATAAATCATACGTGTCTGGTGTAAAAGAAGATCATTTACAGTACACCGTCCTCTACGTCTTTCACCATAAATCTGCATCTCGGAAGACATTGTCCGACAAACACACAGGTGTTCCTAAACATTCACAACTTTTATCATGTATCTAACCACAAGAAAATTTATCATACTTGTGGCTAAATACATGTAAGGTGGTAGAGAAAATTGTGTCTCCTCCTCCTCACCACCACCACCTTCACCAACAATACGTGTATGGTGGTGGAGTAGAGGCGTCTCCTCACCACCACCTTCAATATCATTATTTCTCATGGTACATTCCCTTAGAAAGTAAACTCTTATAAAGGTTCGTTTATTGGTAAAAATATGTATATATACTCATAAAAAAGGCAATTGAACTTCCTGTAAGAAATTGCATGGTCTCTTTGCTCAATATAACGTTTTCGTAAGTGTTATGTACAGTGTCTGCATCCAATTGCCTTCGCTTTGCACCAGTAATACCGAGACAGCTGTCGACGCTTGCTTGCCTTAAATATATTGATGTGTTTTAGTTTATCTCATAGATTTACTGCTGTCACCTTGACAGTGTAATGTATGTAGAAATGTTATTGTTATGTCATACACTTTTGTGCTTTTGTAGAGTAAGGCAAATGACGACGTATGATGCCATCATTCACGCTGTAGTGCCTTCCTTGACATCATACCTGTAATTAGTTTAGGCAGGTATTATCCCCTGTCTTCACTAGGTACAGTATACTTCATGTTTGTTTCAGTAAGTCCTATGTTAAGAGGATCACCTTAATACACACTAAAATCTCTTGGATACCTGTGTTGTTTTGATGCATACTGTCACTTTTACTTATGAAAAAGTAAACCATTTCTAGTGATGTATTACCTGAGGTGTTACACACAACAGTCACACCGAGTACAGTATGTTCTCCATAACAACACCAAGAAACAACTCCGAGAAGTACAGTATATTTAATGTCCAGAGTTTATGTGTTCAAGCTTGATGCAGGATGACGCCCACATCCTACACTCAGGCGTACACGGTAGTCAACCTGAGCTAATTATCCACTGAGCTTCACGGTAATAGCTAAGTGGAGCTTTCTGTCGGTTAATTACCCTCCACTTAAATCAGGCTTAACTATCTGGTCCAGGACTTAATCAACATGGAAAAATGACACGCCATGAATCTCTCTCTCTCTCTCTCTCTCTCTCTCTCTCTCTCTCTCTCTCCATGTAGAGTACCTTCATCGATTATCTTATCCTACGGAGTACTGCCACCTCAACCATTTTTCTCTTTTATTACTTCAAGTTTGAGACTCTTTGACAAATTTTTGCTTCAACTCAATAGGTTCACGTAAGTGTTTATTGACCAGTTGGCGCGGGGGCGTCACCCAGGCGGCGACCCACTGCCCCGCACCGCCCACCATCACCACAACTAAACTGTATTTATTCACGTGTGTTGTATATATTATGATAGCAGGAGTCAAGCGTCAGACAAGACACTCAATTACTTGCTACACAAAACTTAATGGCATTTACGCTACTTAATATTCTCAGTGCCAGTGGCGTTAACTTACGGTCAGTGGCACTCATACTGAAGGTTAGCGGCACTATTATATACTTCGAGATAAAGTGTCTCTACTACACATATTGAGGTTAAAGCAACTGTAGTGATCACACAATACTGTAAATGTTCACAAACTCTAAATAAACATAAAAGTTGACACCAAACACAAAGGTAATTGAAGGCTTTAAATGAGGAAAGAACAAATCTGCCTCATTAGTCTCGACACTTAAGGATTTACGGCACAAGGTTATTAACGTGTGTATATCACCTATCTGGTCATCTACTTTACATTTCTATATTTTGACCATAAATTCTTAACCAACCTGAAGGAGATCTTGTGTGGGATGTTGTTGCCAGTACCACAGACCACACCCTGGGTTAGTGAGGTGTATGACCTAGAGTTAAGGAGTAGCCCAGGAACACCGGACAACACGCAAGCTGAACTCATTAATTGATACTCTGGAAGACGATCCGCAAATCGATTAACATCCAGGGTCACTCACTGATGACTCCTGGAGGGGACACACACACACACACACACACACACACACACACACAAAGCCGAAGTTAGTAGATAAAACATGCAACACATTGGGAACCTCTTATGAAATTTTGATGAGAGTGAAATGAGGAATCCATCAATTGTGTTCGATCTACACCTCCGTCGCCTACCGGGGGTTACTTACCTCGCTCTCTCTCTCACACACACACCTTCACCGCCTCCTTCAGTAAACATTAGTCTTGGAATGTATATAGATAGAGAAACAACCAATTAAATTGTACAAGGTATCAGCAGCTAGGATAAATAATACCTGTAGATTGTAGAAGTATTACATTTGTTACCTAAGAGGTGTTGTGAAGTCAAAATACCTGTGAGGTTTATCTATTTTAATCCTTTGATGAGACTTAATTAATAGAGGTAATTTGCTATTTATTCCGTATCTTATTTGTTTAGTTATTGAAGTGAGGAGTAAAATATATTTGTCTATGAAGTTAGTTAGTTCTTGAATCATAGGTAATAGCACACACACACACACACACACACACACACACACAACGCCTAATATTGATGTAGGTTGAGTGAGCCAGTGACCAACCTCTCTTAATCGATAATCTTATAGGTGATAATTTCTTACACACGCCCCCCCCCCTCTCTCTCTCTCTCTTTCACTCAACTTTTCCCCCTATCATTCCCACCTACTCATTCCCCCCTCTCACCCTCTCCTCCCCTCTCAGTCTCACCGTCCCCCCTTTCCCCTTCTACCCCCTCATCCTCCCTCTCACTCCCACCCACTCTTCTCCCCCCCCCCCCTCACTACGACTAAATATTATGCATATAAATATATATTTAAAATGACCTGTAAAGTGGTAACAGTTTCCTTTGACTCGTAACGTAAGTACGGATACTTGTTGACCAATCAGAAGTCCTAGTGCATTTTTTTATGCTTTTCTGATTGGTTGGGGTGGTCATGGCATTAAGAAATAAGATATTTTCTGGCTAATTCCAATCGTTTTTCCGAGAAATGTTCCTACCTCTCTCTCTCTCTCTCTCTCTCTCTCTCTCTCTCTCTTGTTTTCACTTTCTTTCGTACTTTCGTATTCTCTTTCCCACAGTTTAACACTTTCTCTTTTTCTCTTTTCTCTCTGTCTGTCTGTCTGTCTGTGTTTCTGTCTGTCTGTGTGTGTGTGTGTGTCTGTCTGTCTGTCTGTCTGCCTGTCTGTCTGTCTGTGTGTGTGTGTGTGTGTGTGTGTGTATCTGTCTGTCATCCATAAATCAACTCTTATCGGAACCAACATTTAGATTGCAATAATTAGGAAGGAAAATAATTTGTATCAAGAAATTATTTTAGGTTCGGGAGACCATAGGTTCGGGAGACCATAGGTTCGGGAGTCCAAAGGTTCAATAACTTAAGGAACTATTATTTTAAGTAAGTCTCCGTTAGTGTAATATCAACAACTCGTGTCTGTGTGTGTGTGTGTGTGTGTTAATGGTCACGTAAATTCAGGTAATTACGGTTAAAAGTTTATCGTGGCATTTATTGCACGACACTTCAAGAACACAATCCTATTTTAGTACCGTCTTATCTCAGTGTTCAGGAAGCTCTTGGTGTGAAGATTAATAATAGTGTGTGAGTCAGGCCATAGGTATGTGAATCAATTGGTTATTATTGATGTTTTTGCATATTGGTCGAAAGTTCTACTAGGAAGAGGAATATTATTGCCCATTGGTCGAAAGTTCTACTAGGAAGAGGAATATTATTGCCCATTGGTCGAAAGTTCTACTAGGAAGAGGAATATTATTGCCCATTGGTCGAAAGTTCTACTAGGAAGAGGGACATTGTTGCCCATTGGTCAAAACCACCTCCACCCGATGAGAGGACCAGACCACAGACTTAAAGAACACCTGAGTGAGGAAGTGGCAGTAGCAGGTGAGGTGAGGTGAGGTTTTCTGATGCTCCTTGGGCGGCTGGCGTGTGGCCGGTCCCCGCGGCGGGGTCGGGCTGCACCACTGACAAAGAAAATCAATGAAGGAGAGAGATTTATAATTGTTACTGTGTGTGTGTGTGTGTGTGTGTGTGTATGTGTGTGTGTGTATGTGTGTGTGTGTGTGTGTGTGTTTATGTGTGGAGCCGAGGGGGATAACCTGAATGTTGCCTTGGCTACACTTACTGCACCGGTATTGATAATCTGGTTCTCTCTCTCTCTCTCTCTTTCTCTCTTTCTATAGTTATTCTTATATTTTCTCCTTACTTTCTCTCTACTTTCTCTCTGTTCCTTGTAGGTAGTTGTATTTCTCTTACTTTCATTTTATTTTATTTGTTATGGTTCGTCAGTTCATATTTCTTTACCTGCTCATTTATTCTTGACTTGTTCTTGTTATTATATATGTTATTAACCACCTGGTGTTGTTGTTGTTGTTTACTTCATTTACTTTCCTTTTATTCCTGTTAGTTACTTTGTTCCTCTGTTATATTAACTAAATAATAACCTCAGAATGTTTCCATATATGCTGTGTGTGTGTGTGTGTGTGTGTGTATCGGTATAACAGTCATATCTTGGTAATAAAGAAGAAAAACAAGGCAGCTACAGACAATTTTTTACGAGTATTTAAAGCTAAAATTTGGCCAAAATAAAAATAGACTAAAATACATTGGTATCCTGGTACATAAAAGGATTATAATGGTAATGATTATTTATATTCTGAAATATATTAAATACGCTAAATTGTTTGTTATTTTGTGTAGTGAAAGACCCCGAGTGTTGTTTGGCCTCTGTAAATGTAGTAACTCAACACCACATGCAAGGTCTTCTTAACCTGTTGGTGGCGAAGGTCAGTACCACCACACACACACACACACACTGTAACAATCTCCTAACACGTGTATCTCTCTTATGTAAATTGTTAACAATATATATAACTAACAATCCCTCTTGATCTGACTTTCCTCCTTGGTTACCTGGTCATTTACCTGTCTGTAATAAGTTACCTGTTGTCACCACCGCCTCAGTGTTATGCTCGTTGAAGATAAGTCATTCTTAACGATGTGTTCACGTGGTTTAATCGTTCTACTGAGGCTCCTGGTTAAGGTTGGGTTAGGTTCGTCCCCAACGATCCCCACCCTCCCCTGGCTAAAGGTATCAGCTAATTTTTACTCTCAAAATTATCTCAGCTCTCTGGGGGCAGACCAAAGACTCATATGAAAGTATCAGTAAGGCAGTATGAATTATTAGGTGAGGTTTTTAAGGTTAATTCACCTCACCAAAAGGTGTTGTGGCAGAGTGGTATACAGTGCTCGACTTCTATCCTAAGGGTAGCTGGTTCAATCCCAAGGAAAAATCTCAGTCTATCCAGCTGTAAATGGGTGCCAAAATTTATAGTGTGTCAAGTGAAGAGCCGGCCACACGGACTCTTTCTGGCACCTGCTTGTGTGTCATAATAAACTGTCAAGCGATAAGCTGGAATTAAAAATCATCAGATCTTATCAGACGAAAGCTTAGATTATTAGTGTTTCTTTAAATCACCAGGTCCTATTAGGTATTATTAGGGCCATTACGTGACAATTAGGGATCATCTAAGTCATCATGACTCATTAAGTGTTCAGTGGTGGTTATTAGTGATACCTGCCTCGACCACACCTGTGAACACCTGAGAAACCAAACGACTTTGTTTATTTCACCAAGTTAATCTCCCTCTCCTCACCCTTCTCACATTCTCCCCTCATCCCTCTTTCGCTTTCTCCCATTCTTCCTCACTCTTACCCCATTCTCTCTCTCTCTCTCTCATTACCCTTCCCTTACTCCCCCTTCAGATGGGAGGCAGAAGGAAGTCACAGAGGAGAAGTCAGGGGTTATGAGGAGGCTGATAATAAGAAAGTTACTGGAAACAACAGGAGTGAATTTTAACACGAAGTCAAGGATTTCTATTGACATGGCATAGGCGATTCAGGTGTATAGAGAAATAATACGGTGCTGACAGTCACTTTAGGATAAGGATTGGGTGAAGGAGAAAGACTGGATGTGCAGAGGATCCACTGAGGTCGGAGATACGCGAGAAGAGGCTCAGGAGTCGAACGAGATAGATAGCTGTGGTGACAAGAGGGATGTGGACCCGAGAAAGAGCGGAGGCAGGACCACACTGACCGGAAGGAGTGTGTGTGAGGCTCATGCTGTTGGGTAATGATGGGAAGGAAGTTGTTCAAGTCAAGAAAGTATTCAACTTTTGGTGTACTTGGTAGTGGTAGTAGTAGTAGTAGCAGCAGTAGTAGTAGTAGCAGCAGTAGTAGTAGTAGCAGTAGTAGTAGTAGTTCTTAATATGTTACAAGTACAACACACACTCCACCCAGTTGCCTCCCCTCCTCCACGTATTCACAGATGTATGCGGACTCCTCCTGCCCCTCACTAGAGACTAATCAATACACTATGTAATTCCGCATAAAAATGTTCCAGACACTGTCTGTCTGTCTCTGCGGGTGGGAAGAATGAGTCAAGTATTTTGCCGAAGTAATTGTCTAAAGTAGAGCACTCACCGCCAGGTCATTTGCATAGTTTCAACAGCGTGTAATAACCCCGTGACCGAGTCCTTCCTTAACCCTCGTCATGGTCACCCCCCTGGGCCACTCTCCGGGTAACAAGTGGGCTGGTCTGCCTCTAGGGTGACAAGTGAGGTAGGTTTCTCTCAAGGGTGACAAGAGAGACAGGTCCTCCCCGTGAGTGAAAAATGAGGTTGGTTCCCCTCAAGGAATTACGTCCCCTAAGGTGACAAGTGAGGTACCTTTCAAAGGAGAGAAGAGGGGGGGGGGGGGGGGGGGGTCGAGGTCATCACCGCTTTGGGTGGTCGGTGAGGTAGCCCCCCCCCCCCTCCAGCCACCCAGGAGAAAGTAAAAGTAGGCCCCCGGGTGACATATAACACAGATCCTCTCCTTAGTGACGAGTAATTTAGGCTCCCCGTCCCCTCTCCCTCACCGCCCCGGCGAGATAGGTCTTTCCGGAGTTGAGTTAAGACCCCCCCCCCCCTGGTAACAAGTGAGGATGATCCTCCCCGGGGGCAGGAAGAGTGAGGTGTGAGTCAGTAGTGGTCGGGAGAGGGGGGGGGGCTTGACCCACGAATACCTACTTCACCCTGAAGGTCACGGTGTAGTTACTCACCCTGGATTACTTCGCCTCATTATCAGGCACGTGTGGAATGTTGGCTTAGCGTGGTGAGTGTGTGATAAGCGAGCACAACTTTAATTCACACACACACAATTTTCTCAGTGATTTTAGGTGCCGTAGTCTTGCCACGCCCACTCCAAACTGGATCACCATATGGCAACATCCTCCTTGCCAAAGCTGTTGCCATATGGGATCATGAATTATCAAACATTGTATAGCAACAATAGAGGAAGAGGATGTTGTTATATGGGGTAAATGAAATGCGGCCATATGGCAACTTCTCCTCTTAAGTGTTGCCATATACTGTTCCTGTCATTCCTTTTTCCTAGTAACCTTATAAGAGAGACAGCGAAAACTACCTCATTAGCTTGGTTCACCCGTTCGACCCTACGACTGAAGTGTGTTAAGGAGAGTGAAGGTGTGGGAGCGTAGACCGTGTGAAGTGTATAGATATGTTTTCCTTGGTGCTAATAAAAATTCTTAAACAGTTTATTTCATCTGATCATTAAAGACCCTAACACTACTTGGGGGGGGGGTAGGTTAGGTTAGGTTAGGTTGGGTTAGGTTAGGTTAACGTTAGAGTGGTTAATGTTCAGGTGTTTATTACGGATTAATCAGCAACTAGGGAAGGGGATTTACTCGGTATAAAGTTTGTGAGTGTTGAATGTGTGGCTTCAGTGAAAGACACACACACACACACACACACACTTAGTATGAATGGCCATAATCTCTTCAACTATGCTCAAAGAACCTCCCACCATGTCTGAGTTTAATCTAATACGACATTGTTTTAAAATTCCACTCATTCCAAGTGACTCAATATACCGACTCAATATACTGACTCAATATACTGACTCAATATACCGACTCAATATACAGACTCAATATACCGATTCAATATACTGACATCATACTTTGTCAACCATTATAAGTTTGTCTTGTGTTGTGATGACGAGCTTGTTATCATCTACATATACACGCATATACATACATACACCCTCATACATACACCCTCACAGACATAAACCTTACTGGTAGGAGAATGTAACGGGGTCTTATTCTCTTGTGTATGATACTTGTTACACAATTATTGACAAGCATAAACAAGAAGACCTTCATAAAACTGCACTGACACGGAGGGACTATCACACAGACACACACACACACACACACACACTAAATATACGTAAACAACAAACAGGTAAAAACATACATGTCCGGCCGCTTATATTTACCTACCTACCTAATTAACCTTCGGGTCACCAGTGGCCACGGCGGGGAAGTAGGCCGTGTCACTACCCTCAACACACCTGTACGGTACTTACACGCTATCAACCACACACACACACACACACTTACTGTGGTGGTCTACGTACACATAAGAGTGGTGTCATGCACAATCAGAATGGAGGCATGGCGTGCTGTGCATAGTAACTAGCATGACTATGCATGCAAGTGTAGAGTTTAATGGAGATAATTGGAGCAGGAGCGAGCCGGAGCGGCGACCCCCACCAGACAGTCGCCACCTGGGCCACACCTCCTGTGTTAATGCTCATTATTAACATCTGACCCACACTACTGCCCACCACAGCTACTCTTTACTATATTCTACTTCACTTATACGACAATATGTATGTACTGTATATATACAAACGCAACTTATCCTAACCTTACCAAGTAGAGTTAACTTTATATTCCAGTGTTATAAGTCTTATAGAAATAACCTGGGGGTGTGTGGGGTGTGCTACAGATGTCTCTTGTATTTAAGATGTTCCTATATTATGTTATCGTTACTGTACATTGACCGAGATAAGTACTGTTAAAGTTAAGTGAGGCCAACAGAGAGCTCCCGTTGTGACCACAGACATCGGTGTGGACTAAGATGTTAAACACAGGGGCAGAAACATTGTCAGTTAGTTGTCAGTCCTTATCCCCAACAACAAGCCAACCCAAGCCAAGCCAAGCCAACCCAAGCCAACCCAGCCTAACCTACTTTAGCTATAATGTGGTTAAGGTGGACTAATAAATGACGTCTTAAATGAACTAGAACAAACTTTACCATATAGGAATTAGTATTCATTAAATTATGGCAACAGAAGCAAAATAAAAAATGCCATTATTTGTGGTGAAAACGTCAGTGGTGTTTGAAGGTGTTATCTGGTGTTTACTCTTTATCTACCTTAACACACACACACACACACACACGCACGCACACACACACGCACGCACGCACACACGCACGCAATAAATCTTTACCATATCCGACAGCACTTCCCATTACCTCCCATACGAATTGCCGGTGTCCCTCTTAAACTTTACTTGGACGGCGACTCTTTACCCCACCCCACCCTCCCATTAACCATTCCCCATCACCCCCTCCCATTAACCATTCCCCATCACCCCCTCCCATTAACCATTCCCCATCACCCCCTCCCATTAACCATTCCCCATCACCCCCCCATTGTCACACAGTCCAGACGAAGTATTTTGGTATTAACTCACCCTTTAGGTATTGACTGATTAATTAGCCAATCAGGAGAGCCGTACAACATCCCTAGCCTTCTGTCGTCTACTACACCGTCTGTGATTGGTTAAATGATCAGCCGGTGTTGGATGTAAAAAAAAAAAAAAAAAAAAAAACGAACGATCGCCAAGGAGTAACACTGAGGTAATTATCTGTTATTGTGACGACCAAATTATAGAATGTGGATGGTTGATGGCATCCCGCCTTCTTGATCCACTGAAGAAAATACAATTTACGAGAAAATATAAGTGTTTGGTGATGTTTTACGAGAGTTTTCGGTTGCTACGGAGGGTGAAGACATTACGTGTTAACCCTCGACCGAGTTTTACCCGTGTCCTTCATTATCAACACTCCTAACATATTTATTCACGATTTATTTCACTCGGATATAAATTATTATTACCCTTATATATTATTTTCCATTAGATATATTACGTTAATATTAATGTAAAACCTGTAATGGGTTGGAGACAAAAGACAATCGACCTCCGGTGTACAAAATATTTTCCCTGAACTTTTTAAAGATCGTATACATGAAACAGTTATATCATCAAATAGTCTTTATCACATCAACAAAAGTAAGAAGAAACATCACAACAAAATATCTGGCATGAGTGAGCTAGACGACGATGGCGATTATTGTGTCATAGTGATAATGATTATAGTAAGCTAGTATCTCTGATGTCTCACTCGGCAGTTGGGGGAGAGATATACATTAATCACGTAGATAATCATGATAATAAATAGGAGTGGAAGTTATCGGTATTAAGCTAAGTGAGGTACAGTTGGGTTATTTTAAGTTATCGCAAGACATCCTAAAGGGAATGAAGTTAAGTGTAATATCTGTCTATTAATCTACATGAAGTTATAATTATAAGGATTTTCCATCATCTCGTTAAGTGTGGTTGTGTAGTGTTGCCGGGACGCACCTGACACCATCCTACAACACGTTCTACAGGGTCAACAACACTGACCTATTATACCTTAATGGTCGGTCAGCCTCCATGTGCGCTTGTGTGAATTATTTGACCGTGTGTGTGTGTGTACGTGACGCAAAGTTCGTGCTAATCCCCTGCAATAAGAGGGTGTGTGTGTGTGTGTGTGTGTGTGTGAGGCAGGTGTGTTACTTACCTGACCACACTAACAATACTAGTTAACCTTCAATTAATTATCTTATCATACAGGTAGACTATGTTTTCTGATACACTCCACTAAGTTCGTGTGCAGTTGTTCTTTGAGAGAGTGGGGTAATGACAAGCCGCTATACATAGACCAGAAAGATGTTACGACAATTAACCTGCCCGACGCTATACAGGTACGCAGGTAGAGCAGTAGTACATCATTATAAGCCTATATAGATGATATAATCTCTCAGTATTGTAACCTTTAGAATCGGTGTAGCTATTGCAGTATTCCACAGTTTATTGATTATAGTGGTAGGGAGGGGAGGGGTGGTGTGGTGCGTGGGGGGGTGGGGGCAGTACACTACCCCTCGAGCAAAAGATAGAACGATCAGAGCAAGAACTCCTCCAAAGCCTCCCACCAGATAACGACAACAACCATACATGGTTCCCAAAAAGTTACCAAATCTCAAAAGGTCCATTACCACCCCCGATCAACAGGCCAGGCAATAGACAACCTCCCTAGACCAGCATCCGCCACTAGGGTCGGCGGAATATGAAATGAGGCCCTTATAACACCCATATATGGGATAGGGTAGGCTGTCTAGTGCCTGTGTCGACAGACAATAACTAACCCATGACACAACCCTAACACACTATTAGCTTAGCAAGGCGGTCATCCCGCCCTCTCTTACCCCCTCATAAATTTCTTCAATTTCCGAACTATAACTTCCTTCCGCCACCTCTAATCTTCTTTCACCCCTCCCCTTTCTCTACACAAAAAACAAAAAACAAAAAAAACACCTCGAGCATTGGTCCTTATAAAGTGAAATAAACTACAACTTTTCCTCCAGTCTTTACGTTATAAATCTCCAGAGTTAATTAATGGGTGAGTGTAGGTAGGAAGTAAGCACGTTTGTTGTGTATAAATAATGATGTGTTTTATAAGGAAAATAATATGGTTTGTATGTAATGCTCAAGAACACCGCCAAACTAGAAGCTGATTTATGGCGAATTTAACAGATTATTTGTTATTTGAGCGTAAAATTCTTGAAAAAAAGGGATCACAAGAAGAGTCAACACCCCCAGCTTATTTGACCTACAAGATTAACCACCATAAGCTTAACCTAATCAAACGCCACCCCAAAAAGCTTAAAAGTCTACCAGATTCGGATCCCTTCCACCCACGCCTCACAGGACTAGTTTATTGTGCATCCTATTTCAGTACATCCCGTGGTAGGTGAAGAAGAGGGTAACTGTGTTCCGCTTGTGACCTGGAGGAGTCATGGCTCAAGGTTATTGAGTTGATGAAGTGCTAAAACACCTGGGACTTCGTGGGTTGAATCTTCAGTGAGGACCCTCTTCTTTACACCTCCTCCACCCCACCACGGCTAAGAGGCTATCGATCTCCTCTTTGTGTGTGTGTGTGTGTCAAAAGTAGTAAGTCGGTCTTCGTGAAACTTGGTAGATGGGGATTGGTGGGTTACCAAGAAGACATTAACTTGGATTTGAAGGTTAATACTATGATAAAGGTCAGAGTTCAAGGTCACGAAGAGAACGGCCCAATAAACCAATTTTGGATGAGGGCAAAATATGTTGGCCAGGTAATGAAGGTGAAGGTGACATAAAGGTCAAGTTCAGCAGGTCAAGGATCAGCGTAACCACTCTAAACCAGAACTATAACTTGATACTACCACAATAGTTAGGTTAGGTTCGGGCTATTCTGTGGATCAGTGTCAAAAGGATCACCAAAGTTGTATTATTGTTTTTCCTCCGTTAAATTTCCATTCTATACACAAAAACTCTACTGCAGAAAATCCCATTAAAATACTAAAAACATAAAAAAAAGAAAAAGCGACCAACTAGACTCTACGCCCCCCCCCCCCCCCCCCGATTCTCCTCCCCACACTAAGCTAATAATAATGTCTCGAACGCTCGTTACTCGTTTATCTTTTATCACAGTAAGTCCCTTTTTAGGTCATTTTTAAGTTGAATTCATAACCTCTTAATATAAAATACTTAAAAAAAAGTAAAAGGATTCTAGAAGATTTGGAAATTTTGTTCGTTGAGATGATAGCAAAAAACAATTGACGGTCATTCTATTGTTATTATTATTATTTATCGTAAAATATCTTCCACAACTTTACCCATAATGATCGTTGTTTTACGTTAAACTCTAGAAGAAAAAATAGTTAGGGGACACAAAACACTTGCATATAACCAGTCTTCGTTCCTTTAGTTAGTTTGACGAGAAAACGATATGCCTTTTTAAACTGTCGCGACCAAAATAGTTACCCTTCGATTTTTCTTTACTGTCCCGAAGAAACTTCTTAATAATAAATTTTAACCAAAACATAAAGGTCTTCACTGTGTATCTGTCCACCTGTTGGTGTTGTGATGGTGGACACGTGGGTAGTGGGTCACGTTACAGGACCTGTGAACACGTGGTTACTTACCTGTATGTTGTCTGCTGCTGTCACCACTCACTAGAGGAGGACCATCCTCACCACTCACTAGAGGAGGACCATCCCTCACCACTCACTAGAGGAGGACCATCCCTCACCGCTCACTAGAGGAGGACCATCCCTCACCGCTCACTAGAGGAGGACCATCCCTCACCACTCACTAATGGAGGACCATCCCTCACCACTCACTAGAGGAGGACCATCCCTCACCACTCACTAGAGGAGGACCATCCCTCACCACTCACTAGAGGAGGACCATCCCTCACCACTCACTAATGGAGGACCATCCCTCACCACTCACTAGTGGAGGACCATCCCTCACCACTCACTAGTGGAGGACCATCCCTCACCACTCACTAGAGGAGGACCATCCCTCACCACTCACTAGTGGAGGACCATCCCTCACCACTCACTAGAGGAGGACCATCCCTCATCACTCACTAGAGGAGGACAACTCGTCCTCACACAGGTATATCAAGGTACTGACCTCCTCCACTAACAGGCTGGACCTCGTCGTCTCTGAGTTAACAACACAACGACCACACGACAAGTTTCTACTCATTGATGGCCGTCATGGTGGTTGGATCTGCCTTTTATCTTAAATATATAAGATTTATGTAGTGTACACCGCCCCCCTGCACCCAGGTCCCGCGCCAAGCTTATGACGGGTACAGTAATCGGATCACTCTGTTTGGTTGTTTACACCGGCTTTTTATTTTGTCCGGGTCATATCTCAGCCACTTTTAGAGGCCAGCCCCGCACCTTGGTATTTTGTTGTGGTTAACGCCAGTCGATTTTATTCAGCTGAGAGGAACCTCTGGCCGCTAAAGGGTTAGACATGGATAATAGTGACTGAGTAAATTAGCATAAACGGTTTACTGGTTTTTAGTTTGTGTATTCCATGTGTTTTATTTATACAACTTCATTAACGAACTTACTAATATAATTGATGCTTTCGTTTATCCCGCTGTTGCAATGGTTTATGAATTAACATGACAAGAAAGAGGACGGTGTGATGGATACTGACAGTGGCACTAAAACACAGACAGCTTTAGTAAACAACGATAAGGAAGCAAGAGCAGCAGTGACGTGTATCAGTCTGGCGATGATGACAGAGAGGCAAACTGTGATGGTCTGGTTATGTGGGACAGCGAGGTGAGGGGGAGCCAATCAAAGGGAAGTGATCAAAAGGATGACTGAAATTGAGGTGGATTGACGTAGTTGAAAGAGACGTGGATACATCACAGTGAGGGTGTCAGGGGTTGAAGGTTGAGAGGCAGAGAATAATGTCAGAAATGGTATTCGAGATGTCGCTCCTCTAACCTTGAGGTAATAGTTAAAGAATAATTAAATATCGCTCACAGACAATATCTTAATATGGTTTTTATTCAATAATCAACGACGTTGTTTGCCATTTCATGCATACAACTTTTTTATCTTTATTTCAACGATTTTATTTTCTGTGCTTCATGTTTTCCCAAGTTATAATAAAATTCAGCGTGAAATGTTCTTGTTACCTGGAGTACAAATTAGCTGTTCATTTACCTGTATAATGATATTAGTGTTGGGTGTTATGGTATCGTGCTTCATGCATAGTAAGGTGTTAACAGCATTGACCTTGTATTGCGAATGATTGTAGTAGTAGTAGTAGTCGTAGTAGTAACCATCTTACACTCTTACAGCCAAGCACATTAACACACGCGGAAACTACAGGATAGCCAGCCCTTACCTGCTCGTGTTCATTCAGTCCGTAAGTTGAAGTATAATTAGATATGAGCATTATATCGCTTCACTATAAGTTACGAAGAGGTTTCAGGATACGTTAAAATAGTTCTATTGAAGGCAGTAGAGTATGTCAGCCACGTCAGTAGAGTATGTCAGCCACGTCAGTACATTATGTCAGCCACGTTAGGCAACAGTGCAGGTGTCGCACATGTGACTGCGTGAGTTTGCTGTCGCATGATTCACTGCATTCTCAACTTCCTCCGTAGCATGAATGGCCCTGTTATATAAGCATTTGTATTTGTCCTTGAAACGATTACAGAAGTTATCCTAACCCGACATTTTCATCCACGATATTTCAGAATTTTATTAAGAAACTTCCTTCCTCTTTCTATAATCAATCTTATGACCTGGAAAAGTTGTATTAGGTAATGTTGTCACTGGACCTTGTACCCATCCTACAGCCTGGGGCCACGTTCAGCTCTCCTTAGGTGCATCAATCTATTACTGTCAATGCAGTCTCAGTGCTGTACGACAGTTTGGGAGGACGTGTAGTGAGTGTCCAGACCTCTCCCAGCTGGTGATCCACGTATGTACACACACACTCACACACATACACACACACACTCACACATCTTGTAGTTCGTCAGTTCTGGCGTGTGCGACGAACTTTTCAACCCCTATCTACCCGTTACTTCCCCCTCAGTGTCACCAGGAATTACAGACGCTGACCTTGACTGATTAAAGAGAAAAACAATGCAAACGGAGATAGGAATGTTAGCTAGAATGTGTCAACAAATGGAACAATGACAGATGAATTGAATCACTGAGTAGCGGGGGGGCGGGGGGTGGGGGGTTGAACGTTACAAGAATATTGTGTTGGTGGCTTTTCCTTGCCACCAACACTCTAGATATGTCCAGAACTACTACACTTGCTTCACCATTACAGTCCTTGGGTTGGCGGAGTGAATGTACTGTACGAGGAATAAAAGAAGAGCTCATAGCCACAGATAGTTGGTTGATGTGAGTGTTCTTTACAGTTTAAAAAGTCTCTGTTATTGTTGAGGTGAGGGTCATGAGGTGAAGGGTTGGATTTATAATTTTTCTATAAGGATGAATGAATGAATGTTGTCACTCACTCATGTACAGTAGAGAGGAAAGCCGATGGTTGTAGAGAAGTCTATGTGAAGAAGACAAATCGAAAATTTTTTTGGGGGGGACATCTAGAAAGAGGACATAATTTTAAGACGGCTATGATTTATTTGACGTCTTTTTTACTTTTTACGGTTAAATATTCAGGTACCTCTAGATCATGACGTACAATATTACTTTTATAATCATTACTAAAAATATATTCATTAAGAAAACATAAATAAAACCTAACCTTCTAGAGGGGTGAAAGTTTATTAAAAAGGCAACCAATAAACGCTTAAAATTATATGTAATAAGTAGTTGTTATTAGCTGCTATACGTCTCTATATTAAGTCATTGTTTTTACTGTTTTTCTGTTCATTATAATCGCCATCGTCTGTCGTACACCAATGTTTCACAGTCAAAGATCAAAAAAATAATCACAAAACGTTTACTATATGTTGTCTTGGATCGATCGCATATGACCAAAGAAAATTATTTTGTAATTTATCCTTCATTATCAACTTAGCAATGATTAAAGTTCAAACGCTGTCACAGGATTAGCATAGCTATATTAATGTTGTTTTTTTACAGTTTATCAATTTACACACAGCTATGTAATAATGTTTACACGGGGTTGGGAGGGATGTGGTTCAGATATTTACACGGGGCAGGGAGGGAAGTGGGTGAGAGTGACTTGCAAAATATGGGGGTGAGAGTAGAGGAGGTTGAAGGCCAAGGAGGAATCACATTCAAGTAGTCGACGACCCTCAGCCATTAAGGGGTTAGTAAACAAGGGTGGTTAGAAGGTCGTAAGGTGATGCTGAGTCCTCCTCTCCAGGGAGTGAAATGACATAACACCAGTTGCTTCACTTCTCATTGACAAATTTATCTTATTCCTCTGATTTACAATAAGTTTCCCTGGCGAAGGAAATTGAGGCCGAAAAACTTTAATTTCTGATTTGTATTTATTTATTTATTTATTTATGAGAACGGTATAAAGTGACGGAAGATGATAGTTTGTTAGTCTTTTAATGTATGCCTATTCAGTGATTGAATCTCATAATCCGACGACGAATTTGAAAAAGAAAAAAACCCAAACATACACAGAAAACTTAAAACTTAAATTGATATTATATGATTCAGCATGAAGTCATCTCACCCAACACGTGGCCACACACACACACACACACACACACACACGAGCATTTTTTTTCTTTTCTATTTTACTCTTCTGGGCTTCATCCTCTCTAAGAACTCCGTCTCACTTTTATAAATACTTCTTTTAAATTTTCTGCACCGATAAGTTAAGTTGAACAGAATCTAACCTAACCTAACCTAACCTAACATACACACACACAAGCTGGCAAGAGTCACACAGTCTGAGTCACTATAAAAGGAGACGAAATAAACAACGCAACGTTACACGCGCGAGCCAAGGGTGTAGTAGTAGTGGTTATTTTTTTTTAATTTCAATAGTTTATTCCTTGATAGAGGAAGCGGGATCCTTGTGCTCTCACGAGGTACCCCTGTACAATAAGACACTAGAATCATCTGGCAAGTGTCACAAATATATACAGTATACATATCATAAAGGGGCTTACTAAAGCTTAAGGAAGGAAGGATATTTCTTTCACACATTATCAATATTATTTACATAATATCTGGCCAGTATGGGGAGGATCATCGTGTCTCCGTCAGGGGGTCGTGGAGTGGTGGTCCAGCAGGCGTCACGTAAGCGTTGTGTGTGGGGACATCTTAGGAGGTAGTGGATAAGGGTGCGGCTGTCGGGTCTTCTGCATAATGCACAAGAGCGTTGCTCAGGGGATGCGGGGATACCAATCTCCCAAGCAAAGTCATACCCAATGATGATACGGGCAGCAATCACGTCCCTTTTCCGTGACCCTTTCCCATAGACATACGAGAGGTCAGGAAGTTTATGGAGGACGTCGTACCAGGTGGGCGGGGAGTCCAGGGGGATGGCTGCTTCCCGAGCTTATCTCTGTTTGTGGCGAATTTGGGTCCTAAGTTGTAAAAGTGTTCGAGGAATAACGTAGTCAGGTGTGGCCTTGTTACAGCCAGTCTTGGCAAGACCATCTGCTGCCTCATTCCCCAAGATACCGACATGACTGGGTATCCATAGGAATGTCACAGGACGGCCTGCATCCTGAAGTGTGGATGTTAACCCTCGTATTCGGAAGATGAGGTCCTTATTTTTCCCTGATCCAAATGCGATCCCGTCGAGAGCAGACCTGGAATCGCAGCAGACAAGCAAGGGGCAGAAATCATTTGCTTCTTCCTCGGCGAGAAGGGCAGCAAGGAGGGCTATCAGTTCAGCCTGAGTGGAGGATGCCCGGTCAGAAACTCTGAGAGAAAGTTTGATAGGCTCAGGGGCATCACGACGGGAGATGTAGACACCAGGGAGACGAACCAACAGCAGGGGTATTAGTGGTTATGACGAACAAGAGACTGCTAGGGTTGAAAATTTCCCTCTGCCAGTCAGTCAGTCAGGAGAAGTGTTCATAGATATGCTTAATACAGAATCTGATTTACAACAATTATTGATAGTTTTCATTATTGATTTATTCTGCCTATGATACTGATTTACTTCTGTTGTCATGTTAGGTGCTATTGATGTTACTGTTATTGCTGTTAATTTTAGTGTTATTCTTCTGTTATTATTATTATTATTATTATTATTATTATTATTATTAATAATATTATTAATATTGTTGTTATTATTATTATTATTATTATTATTATTATTATTATTATTTTTATAATTATTATTATTGTTGTTATTATTGTTGTTTTTATCATTAGTATCAGGATCATAATTAGTGATATTATTATTGTTTGTATTGTCATTATCAATACCAATTACTACTATTATTAGGACTTTCCACTTCCAGATGGAAAGAGCTATTGTTGTCCGTCGGCTGTACATATTCTAACTTTGAATAGAGGAGTTTGAAGGCTTGCCCCTCAAAATGAACTAATAAAATGGTAGGTCCTACAACAAGTTTTTATCTCCTAGTAAATCATTCGTTTAATAGAACTACAGCAATTTAGTAGACACATCTGCTCCTGTGTTGGTCAAGTCGTATGTGTGTAAGGCTGTGGCTGCTACCTGTACTGTGGAGGTATTTATCTCTCACTGTTAGAAGGGGACAATGGTCGGTGTGTCAATCATAGATAAAGGGTGTCTGCCTCCCTCCCTGCCTGCCTGCTCCCTGCCTGCTTGCTCCCTGCCTGCCTCCTTACCTGCCTGCCTCCCCCTGCCTGCTCCCTGCCTCTCTACCTGCCTGCTCCCTGCCTGCTTGCTCCCTGCCTGCTTGCTCCCTTCCTGCTCCCTGTCTGCTTGCTCCCTGCCTGCTTGCTCCCTGCCTGCCTGCTCCCTGCCTCCCTGCTCCCTGCCTCCTTGCCTCCCTACCTGCCTGCCTCCCTCTGCCTGCCCCCTGCCTCTCTACCTGCCTGCTCCTTGCCTCCTACCCTCTCTGCCTCCCTCCCTGCCTCCCTGCCTCCCTACCTGCCTGCCTCCCTCTGCCTGCCCCCTGCCTCTCTACCTGCCTGCTCCTTGCCTCCTACCCTCTCTGCCTGCTCCATGCCTCTCCCCTCCCTGCCTCCCTGCCTCCCTCCCTCCCATGCCTGCTTCCTTCCTCCCTCCCTGCCTCCCTCCCTACCTTGCTGCTTCCTTCCTCCCTCCCTGCCTGCCTGCCTGCTCCCTGCCTCCCTCCCTTCTCCTTGCCTCCTTCCCTCACTCCAACTCACAGTGTCTCAGGGAACAGACAGGGAAGGAGGGAGGGAGGGAGGGAGGGAGGGACATTTTTCTGGGACACCCTCTATATACAGTATGTGTTTTATTTCATTAGGGTTTTGTATAGTGATGGTTAGTCGTGTGGGTATTTGATGTTTACGGTCATGCGGTGATGTTTTGGTTCTCTCGAAATATAATGTAATTTGACCCGAAAAAGAACTTCAGGTTATTATTATTATTATTATTATTATTATTATTATTATTATTATCGTATTTGTTGTTGTTTTAGTTATTGTTTATATTATTAATAGACAATACTTTATTAGTATTTTCCACATAGCTTGTAGGAGTTGAGGGAGAAGAGAGGGATAAATTTTTATACATTTAATCGTCACCATATATCTGCCACACCACACCACACCACACCACACCACACCACACCACCACCACCAGGAAATTACTGATACAATATTTATATTGGTCAGTCCTTATACCAGTTGAGGAGATGAACAACCATGTGGGGGTCATCTCTACTTGTTAGCATTAAGTGTCGTAACTGAAGACTGTCATGATTGAGTGGTGTGCCGAGGGCTGTCATATGAACGAGTGGTGTCACAACATTGTCCTAACTCACAAATCATTTTAACAAGGAGGAGAGAGTCGTAACAAGGGTGGTTATACTGTACCTGTTTAGTGTTGGACCTTTGAATTAGGGAACTTTACCTGGTGAAAGGAAGGTGTGTGGCCCTCCCTTCCCAGGCTGCTGCCTTCACTGTGGTACTGTGGTGGTGGTGGTGGTGTTGGTGGTAGTGGTGGGTAATGGTGGGTGGTGGTGTTGGTGGTAGTGGTGGGTAGTGGTGGGTGGTGGTGTTGGTGGTAGTGGTGGGTAGTGGTGGGTGGTGGTGTTGGTGGTAGTGGTGGGTAGTGGTGAGTGGTGGTGCTGGTGAGTCGTGGTAGTGATGGGTGATGGGTAGTTGTGGTTGGTGATGGTGGTAGTAGGAGTGATAGTGGTGAGTGGTGGTGGGTGAAAGCATGGGTGAAGGCAGTGGGTGAAGGTAGTGGGTGAAGGCAGTGGGTGAAAGCAATGAGTGAAGGCAGTGGGTGAAGGCAGTGAATGAAGACAGTGGGTGAAAGCAGTGGGTGAAGACAGTGGGTGAAAGCAGTGGGTGAAGACAGTGGGTGAAAGCAGTGGGTGAAGACAGTGGGTGAAGGCAGTGGGTGAAGGTAGTGGGTAAAGGCAGTGGGTAAAGGCAGTGGGTGAAGGCAGTGGGTAAAGGCAGTGGGTAAAGGCAGTGGGTGAAGGCAGTGAGTGATGGCAGTGGGTGAAGGAAGTGGGTGGAGGCAGTGAATGAAGACAGTGGGTGAAAGCAGTGGGTGAAGACAGTGGGTGAAAGCAGTGGGTGAAGACAGTGGGTGAAGGCAGTGGGTGAAGGCAGTGGGTGAAGGTAGTGGGTGAAGGTGGGTTTGTGAAGGTGGTGGGTGAAGGCAGTGGGTGAAGGTAGTGGGTGAAGGCAGTGGGTGAAGGCAGTGGGTGAAGGCAGTGGGTGAAGGCAGTGGGTAAAGACAGTAGGTGAAGGCAGTGGGTGAAGACAGTGGGTGAAGGCAGTGGGTGAAGGCAGCGGGTGAAGGGAGTGGGTGAAGACAGTGGTTGAAGGCAGTGGGTGAAGGCAGTGGGTGGAGACAGCGGGTGAAGGCAGCGGGTGAAGGCAGTGGGTGAAAGCAGTGGGTGAAGGCAGTGGGTGAAAGCAGTGGGTGAAGGCAGTGGGTGAAGGCAGTGAGTGAAGGTAGTGGGTGAAAGCAGTGGGTGGAAGTAATGGGTGGAGGCAGTGGGTGAAGGCAGTGGGTGAAGGCAGTGGGTGAAGGCAGTGGGTGAAGGCAGCGGGTGAAGGCAGTGGGTGAAGGCAGTGGGTGAAGGCAGTGGGTGAAGGCAGTGGGTGGAGGCAGTGGGTGGAGGCAGTGGGTGGAGGCAGTGGGTGAAGGCAGTGGGTGGAGGCAGTGGGTGAAGGCAGTGGGTGAAGGCATTGGGTGAAGGCAGTGGGTGAAGGCAATGGGTGGAGGCAGTGTGTGGAGGCAGTGGGTGGAGGCAGCGGGTGAAGGCAGTAGGTGAAGGCAGTGGGTGGAGGCAGTGGGTGAAGGCAGTGGGTGAAGGCAGTGGGTGGAGGCAGTGGGTGGAGGCAGTGGGTGGAGGCAGTGGGTGGATGCAGCGGGTGAAGGCAGTGGGTGAAGGCAGTGGGTGAAGGCAGTGGGTGGAGGCAGTGAGTGAAGGCAGTGGGTGGAGGCAGTGAGTGAAGGCAGTGGGTGAAGGCAGTGGGTGGAGGCTGTGGGTGAAGGCAATGGGTGGAGGCAGTGGGTGAAGGCAGTGGGTGGAGGCAGTGGGTGAAGGCAGTGGGTGGAGGCAGTGGGTGGAGGCAGCGGGTGAAGGCAGTAGGTGAAGGCAGTGGGTGGAGGCAGTGAGTGAAGGCAGTGGGTGGAGGCAGTGAGTGAAGGCAGTGGGTGGAGGCAGTGGGTGGAGGTGTGACCGACAACTCCTCGTGAGTGCCACTAGCCATAATTACAATACAACGCAACACGATGTATCGACTTCCTGCAAGCACGTGTAGTGTCTGTTGATAATAACTTACTTCTACTTCTTTACAATACTTTACATAATGCATTCTGAAGTTTAGTGCCTAGTTCGGTGCATTATTATTATTATTATTATTATTGCTATTATTATTATTATTATTATTATTATTATTATTTTTATTTTTATTTTTATTATTATTATTATTATTATTATTATTATTATTATTATTATTATTATTATTATTATTATTATCATCATCATGGATACATATACACAAAAACCATATAAAACAGTTCAAACTTACGCATTTGCATTCACTTACACTTACTCACAAAAGCATGCGCATATACCCATACATATAACCTATACTGTACATTCATACAAGACATACATAAATACACACACATATGCATATATATATATCCACAAACACAAATACAAGTACCTAAATAACGACATAATTACATATAGCAGACCTACATACTGACATATATACAAGGTGTACATAAATGATTACCCTCAAAATAGTGGTAGACGAAGCTTCAATCAGGGTAATCATTTATGGAAAACTCTGCACATTAACATACATGGATCTACGTTAACTTGTGCATAAAGAGTTAAATGTATACAAGTACACAAATCAATAAACACGGATCTATATACATACATACATACATGCATACCCCATCACTAGATCTATGTATTAGTTACTCCGAGTAGGATTGACCCCTCACCCCTTATCCCCCCCCCTCTCACCCCTTATCCCCCCCCTCTCACCCCTCACCCCCCCTCACCCCCACCCCTTTACCCTTCACTCACTGTACAGTCAATATTATGAGATTCTGGGGATAGATTTTTTTTTTTCTTCTTCCATCGGGATTTTGGATAACACAGGAAGCGAAGATCGATAATAAACAGACCTTAGTTTTAAATTAAGTATCATTAAAGTTAGAACGAGAAGGTAGTTTTGATTATGCTAGTATATACAGTCCCCTTCACTAGTGCGTTTACAGGGGCTCCTCATATAAACATTTCACAAATCATTACATTGCGATATTGTTTTTTAATATTGTTTTACTTTGATCCCATAATATGTTTACTATTGCGAATTTCCTTCTCTCGAATGTAAACAAACACAGGACTGCCACACTGTACAAACCCTGACTAGCCCCTGTAAACGCACTAGTGAAGGGGACTGTATATTGTACCAAAGTCATGTACATCTCTGTTGTGGGTCTGTTATCATGAAGCAACGTGAGTGGGGATTGAGGTACAGGACTTTTCTAACTTTGTCTCCCCTTGTCGTGTGAGAGGTGATCCACGACACTGATCAGTACTTGATGGGAACTAGCTGGATTAGATGGGTCACGGTCTAGACTTTTTAACACGATTGTTAACTTGAGGAAACATTGATCACTGAAGACACTGACATAAGCACTAAGTGGCGACGAAAACGTGGTGATAAAAGCATGTTTTTATATGTCATAGTAAATAACATTATCCATAACGTCGTTCGTGTAGTACTAAATATTTGTCTCATTATCTTCCGTACTAATACTTTTAAAGCGATTGTTTTTATACATTAAACTTGTGTGTACGTGTGTACAGGGGTATGTACACAGCTGTGTTTCTGTATTACTGTGCATATGTGTCCAAGTCTAATATATATATATATATATATATATATATATATATATATATATATATATATATATATATATATATATACAACATATGAATGGCGCATGAATGAAAGCGTAACGTCTATGTAAAAAAGGCGACAATAAATTACGAGAATGAGTACAAGAGCAAGGAGTTGTGATGCTGTTTACAACGAAAGCAAAAGGAGGTCAGACTACTAATGGAACGCTGTCCATCCCAGCTATTGTTGGGCATCTTTCGCTACGTCTCGTCTTGAGCAAGGCCAGACCAGTACACCAGCACCCACTATGTAAACTTATCTTATATCCATAAAACCAGAAGTAATCGACACAAGTCGTCCTACATATTAAGATAAAAAATAAGAACAAAGTTTGAATGCGTAGGCACGCGGTTAGGGATACTTGAACCCGTTATAGCACTGGTGATGTACAAAAGTTGTGACGGAGTTGAACATTCAGCAACTAGAGAACTTGGACACGTCCTTCTTGCAACCAGGAGTCGTCTAACATCTGCCTGCCTCCACGAATAATAATGAGGGGGTGGGGGACAGACAGTGCCACCCGCCACACACTGCAAGGCCGTCGATCACCTTGAGATGTGCCTTGTGTTTGGCATTAGGGCACTTCATCTTCCCGTGCCCTTGTTGCATGCTCGCCTGTTCCCTCTTCAATTAGTTGGAGGAGCTGGCGGCTTAGCGACAAGGGGTCAAGAGGTCGCTTTTTGCAGCTGTTGTCACCATAAGTGTCCATGTCTGGCTCTCTGATAAGCTCGTTACTCTTGGCTTGTTGCTGAGAGCCAAGATTCACCCTCCACTCTATTTGGGGAACCGTGTCGCACTCAGGTGGGGCGGGTTAGCTCTTGTTTTTGTACATGCAAGGAGGAGCTCTTAATGTAAGGAGAGGGACGGGTGTCAGGGAAGTAGGTCGTGACTCCCCGCTGTGACATGTGTCCTGGTGGTGGGGGGGGAAGGGGGCTCTCTTGCCATGGTCGCCGCCTCATCATTCTCACTCTTTTTGCATTATTCTCTCTCTCTCTCGTGTGCTCATTTTACTGTTATTCTCAAACTAGTTTGTTTTCATTAGTTTGACCAGTCGAATATCTCATCTTCTTAATACCGAGCATAAAATATGAAATGAATTCCCTTCACTACGTCAGCGGGTTTATGTTATATCTGCCGTGTTTATGTTCAAGTGAGTAAAACAACTTTTTCCCTTCCCAAAAGTTTGTGAGAATGAAGCAATGCGGGCAGCCGAATCCTCTTTGGCAGTTTGATGTGATGGAGGAGTAGTTTAGCCCATCGTAATCGATGGTGTGAAATTCTAGACAAGAGAAATTCGCTTCAGAAAACACCACTTGCTTCTTAAGGTCATCTGTCACAGGTTCGTAGACTCCAGTAATGAATTTTTCTTGCTAGCAGTAGGTAACAACAGTGTCTGGTGGATGTAAACACTGCTTAGTCTTCAAAATGTTTCCTCAGTATGACAACATTTCATCATCACTTACGCCAAAGTGGTAAACGTTATCCCCATTGAAGATCACCCTGTTATCATTCACAGACGAGGATAATGGTGATGCTGTCTGGCTTTTCCTCAACAAGAGTCAGTTAGTGAAGCCGTTACGCTGGCTTACGTGCTTTTATAATATATCTTGATAATAGCTGGAGGCAGACAAACCTACATACGTCACGTCTTGGTCATCATGTACTGTCCTAGCACCAATATTTTTTTACGGTATGAAATCATTAAATTTGAGATATCTCCTTTAACAAATGTCTCTTTAGCACCTTAGTATATATTTGATTATTTATATCGAGCAGTCATGTTTGTTTCTGTTATCAAACCATCCATCGTGAGACACTTGAGTTTATAAGAGGTTGATGAGAAAACAATAGATGGAATATTGAAACAGTTAAGAGAGACGCGTCGGTAACAGAGAGAATGGGATGAAGGGGTAACCTAGATAGTAAACAATGGTTAGGTTGGGCCGCGTCTTTGTCTCTCCCTTGTTCATAACTTCCGGACAGACAGACAAAAACATTCGTAAGATTATCTCCCACGGCAGTGAGTGACAACAAGGTGTGTGTGTGTGTGTGTGTTCGTCTAGTGCCTACGTCAACTGTAAACTCCCTGGGCGACACGACACCCAGCAGGAGGAACCGTGAATGAAATTTACTAGATGGTCGTGTGAGCGTGATGCTATGAGTGCTAAGGCGACCTGTGGTGTAATGGTCAGCATCCTCGCCTCGCAATGCAAGCGGACCAGGGCTCGATCCCCGGGCAGGGTGAAACTATGGGCAAGTTTCTTTACGCCATTTGCCTCTGTCTACCCAGCAGTAATTGGGAACCTGGATGTTAATCGATTTGCGGATCGTATTCCGGGGTAATGGTTAGCCAGTGCAGTTGGCGAGTTGTCCGGTCTTCTCGGACTATTCCTTGTCACTGGGTCATGCAACTCGTTAACTCAGGGTGTGGTTGTTGTGTTGGCGACAGCTTCTACACCTTAAACAAATTCACGTCTAGGTGGCCCTTGGGCCGGCCATCCTCGTTACACGAGGAGCAACCATTATATATTTATTAGTACTAACAAGGCTGGAGTGGGAAATACGAGGGTGGAGTGGGATATAAGAGGTTGGAGTGGGAAATAAGTGTCTGGAGTGAGAGATACGTGGCTGAATTGGGATCTAAGAGGCTGGAGTGGGAAATAAGAGGCTGGAGTGGGAAATAGAAGGATGATAACCAAGGTTCCTTCCAGAATGATAAGAGGGAGGAACCATCACCTCCGTAGCCCAGGGGGGGGGGGGGGGGTCCGAAGGGAAGAAGAGGAGGAGGAGAAGGAGTGGGGGGGGGGGGGGGTGTTCAAAGTGAAGAGGAGGAGGAGGGAGAGGTGGGTAAGGGTGATAGACGCTAAGTGATGCTGTGTGGACAAGATGTATTAGGAGTATGTGAATCATTAGTAGGAGGGAATGGCGAATCATAATAGGTAGGAGGGAATGGCGAATCATAAGTACATAGAGACGAAAGTGAACAGACAGGGAATGAATTAGTTTATATAACTAGTGGACAGTGTGTGTGCGTGTGTATAGTACCAGATGAAAGTGAATTGGCGATCTTATATAATTAGTAGTGGTGGAACAGATAGTGTTTTGTTTTTCAAGATTAGATCACTGGAGAGAGAGAGAGAGAGAGAGAGAGAGAGAGAGAGAGAGAGAGAGAGAGAGAGAGAGAGAGAGAGAGAACGGTTTTTGGTACTACGGGGTGGAAGCCACACTCTATACGCGGGTGGGAAGTAAGTGGGTACTTTTATTCACTGTAAATAAGGCTGTAAGAAACTCAAGGGCAAACTACAAACTAGGAAGTGTTGTGACATAATGGAGGTAATATAATCCCCAGGAAGAAAGGCGTGAGGCAGGGAATGGGGTGGGGGGGGGTGGGGGGGTGGTGGGGGGTCACTGTCACCTCTAGGAAGTGTGACAGAAAGGGAGGAAAGGAGGGGGAGGGGTCACTACCACCTCCTCCACACCACCACATTGGCCTGCATAAGTTTCTTAAAGTGAGTGATAACGTACAGGGAGCTCTTCTTCTTCCTGCTTAATATGTTTCTGAAAAGTTTCTAAATTAAAGTTTTGTGGATTTTGATGTATGCAGTGTGTGTGTGTGTGTGTGTGTGTGTGTGTGTGTGTGTGAGGAAGTGGATGAAGGTGTTAGAATTCTTGCACTTTATGATAACCTGTTTATATGGTTTGAATTAATAGGGTTTTCCCGGTGGGTGCCACACTGTGTTTGTCAGCCATAACTGGTGGGCCTGATGCGGCAGACAGCATTTTTGTTTGTGTAGTGTTATTATGGACAACCTCCTTCACAACAGGTTCTCCCTCTCCCTCACCCCTACCCCAGGCACCGCCACCACATCACTCTACACAAAATCTTGCCCATGTAAATATTAAGGATGAATATTTATAGTCTTGCTGTCAGCCCCTTTCCATGTCGTGTGTTGTGTGTTTACGAGATGTATGTGACCATTATGTGTCGGAGGAGAGCGGGGACGGCTTGCTGGGTGGAATGAAGGGGTCACGGCCCTGCTGGTGACTCACCCGGCCAGCCCCACGCAACCCTTCCCTCCTCTTCTTTACCTGACAGCATCTACAAATAGTTGCTACGTAACGCCGTCTGAGCCCACCAAAACATCACCCTCCGCTCCCACCATACCCACTTTAGCGACGTCTCCTGCTCCATCACTACCAGTATTGAACCCCGATCAATACTAACATACGTGTTAGATTAATAGACACATTAAGCACTGTGTCACACGTACTATTGTAGACAAGCAGTTGCAGAGGGCTCAAGGTTTTCCCGCACCTCGGCATTTTAACACGAGAACATGATGTAACCTTAATCTTCAATAGTCGTCTAGCGTTGTTACTGTCTTCGCTGGAGGTCTCGAGGTCCCTGGGGGAGGGAGAGGGTGAGGAGAGGAGAGCTTCTCAGATACAAAAATTTTCTCGTCGACTTAATTTATCCTGTATCACCATAACTTAGACGAGGGACAATTAGTGTGGACATAAATGCATACAACAACA
Source organism: Homarus gammarus (assembly GCA_958450375.1). Lineage (NCBI taxonomy): Eukaryota > Metazoa > Arthropoda > Malacostraca > Decapoda > Nephropidae > Homarus > Homarus gammarus. Next base: position 1,486,474 of record CAUDMG010003875.1, on the reverse strand, counting down.
ACAAACTCAGTAACCGTACAAGATGTAGCAGTCATTCTACACAACACCGTCCTCATCGTCAACAACATTAAAACACATAAAAGACTCTGGGAAAAGTGAGTTAAGTTATCGTCCGCAAATCTATTCAACTGAGAAACCAATCACATTCCACGGAGCTTAATCTCCCCCCTCCACCAGACGCACCTATACCCCTTTTAACACTCGTAGATACCAAAGGACATCTTACTGTGGTTATGGTAGAGAGATTTTCGATAAGGTTGTTAAATGTGTTGATGTTATAATGTATGACGTCAACAATACAAATCTGTACCTGTTGTATTGATGTGTACGCTGTGCAAAGCCGTGTTTAGCTGTGTATGCCCCGTTTACCTTTCTACTACATGAAAATTCATTAACCTTTAGCCATTGTCAGCCGTGTAGTCTTTATATTCCGTGTAGACCATCGGCCGTATTCAAGGTGGTGAAGCCTTGGGTATCCCATGCGGAAATCACGGCCGTAGGAAATGCATATTTGGATACCCTATACTTTGCGATCTTGAATACGGCCGGCCTTATGTAAAGTCCTGTCTCCTCTCCTCCTGATCCAGTGAACCCCGATATTCAGACTCGTGAATCCGAAGAATTTATGGACTTAACAATACATAATAATGGTTCGGGTTCACGAATCTGAATCTCGGGAGTTCGTGGAATAGCTTAGGAGACGATAGGACTTTTGTGAGTGATTGTACAACGTGTTCGTTTTTAAGATTGATCTGAGTGTTGTAGTTTCTTTATGAGCTAAACTTTCTGGAGTCACTTATAAACATATTATCTGATTACGTATTATTCACCACCTTATACCATCGTTGTTTAGTTTGTTGTTATTATTATATATATATTTTTTATCACGTGTTTTCTATTATGCTTTAGTGAATAACGTGCAGTGACATCTTTTATTGCCTTATTTTTGTTGCATCTGTTAACGCTGTTGTTGTTTGTGTACTAGTGTAAGCTGTTAATGTGTATAAATAACAGTACCCCGAATTGTGTGCAACAGGAATAAAGCTCCATCTCTTTGTCATGTTATCTTCACTACCGTACTGCCGTTAATGTACATGTTGTTAGAGTATCTCCTACTGTTATTAGCGTAATAATCACTGTTATTAAATTTGGGTTCAGTGTTCATTCTTTACCTCTCTCATAAATGTTCTCTCTATTAATAGTCTAACCACGAGACCACCGAGCATATATATATATACCTTCCTAAGTGCTGCTTCAAGTTTACGCTGTAATTTATTTTAAGATACATGCTGTTCAAAGGGTAGTAGTCAGGCGTCTCTTGTTAGTATGCTTCTGTAGTAGTTGCTCTGTCATAGCCTCTACCAGGTGTTTTAAAGGTGAAGGAGATAACATAAGGTTAAATTTAAAGAAAACTAAAAAAAATAAATGAAATAAAATAAAAAAAACTCACGTCGTACGTCTTCCAGGCTGCCAATATTGAATAGCGAGGGAGAGAGAACTGCAAGTCCTGTTGTGGAGAAATATATTGCTTGTGTTATGGGCAGCGTTTACACAGTCCTCATGAACCTCATTTTTGACAATGGCAGACATATCGTGATAACTCTCGGTGGGTGAGGCAGGGGTGGGTGAGGCAGGGGTGGGTGAGGCAGGGGTGGGTGAGGCAGGGGTAGGTGAGGCACGGGTGAGTCAGGCAGGGGTGGGTGAGGCAGGGGTAGGTGAGGCACGGGTGAGTCAGGCAGGGGTGGGTGAGGCATAGGTGGGTGAGGCAGGGGTGGGTGAGGCATAGGTGGGTGAGGCAGGGGTGAGTCAGGCAGGGGTGGGTCAGGCATAGGGTGGGAGGCGTACCACTATTTATTGGTGTATTTTTCTATTGATATTTATGGTCTTATCCGTTTGTGATATTTTTAAAAATCAATAAGTGTTAAGGTTTCATTGCCGTTAACTGCTCACTTTCATCGAAATTAGTTCACCTGTGTGGGATATATATTGATAGCTGCGTCATTATTAGTTCGTCTGTGTTGTACAAAATTAATTCTTTATTAGATAACATCCAAGTAGTCAATCTCACACACACACACACACACACACACGTGGACTCGTCCCAATAGACCCCAAACTATACTAACCTAACATAATCATCAAGGTTGTGACCCGTTAAGACCAGGGCAAACGTGCGTTCTATAACACTCACAAATGCATGCACCTACACACACGATCATATATATGCATGTGAGTGAACACGCATACAAGGCACGCTTCACTCACCAATGCATATACGCGTGCATTCATTCATTCGTTCACACACACACACACACACACACACACATAAATAAATATATATATTTCCCCGGTTTATTAAGGTGTATTATCATATTAATGGTTCTACTCGTGGTGTCAGTGTCTGGTTTTAAAATATTACACATAATATCTCAATGTTTGACGGTATTTAGCCTCAAAGTGTTATATTGGCGTTTGTTAGTGTATCTCAGCTCTTGTTCATTGTTATATTTACTGGCGTGTTGGTGGAGGTGCTGTCATATGTGTCATGATGCATTGCTTGTTTATCATTGTTTTCCACACGTCACTTTATGTTGTCCAGTTGATGTGTCAGTAAAGTGTGTGCGCGCGCGTGTGTGTGTGTGTGTGTGTGTGTGTGTGTGTGTGTGTGTACGTCAGTGTTATGCAGGGTGTGAACCAATACCACCATCACCTTGTAATAGAGACACCTTCACTTTTCATGAGGTTCCATTCACATCTTTCCCTCATAGGAAGACTTTTATGTATAATGTTAGAGGCTGCTGGTAGGGTGGGTGGGTCAGCATCGACTGGTGTAGACAAATACAATATAAACATATAATGACCAAATAATTTAACACAAATTAATATTTTTAAAGCTTAAGGTTATTTCTAAAGGCATCTGATAAACACATCTAACACAAAGTACATAACAAGTACATGGTATGATGTGAGGCTTACTGAGGGTAGAGGTTAATACAGTATACCTTATGAAGACGAGTCATCAATATATCTAGATACTGGGGGGGGATTATTTTCCGATATAATAAGTAATACGACTCAACAGTAACCGGTGAGTCGGGTGAGTCAGTAGTGAGTCCTTGTGGTGATGAAGCCAATGTTTTGACTTGTGTTTGCGTGTCTCTGATATTGAAGGATGAACCAGAAATATAACATTAGTGTATGTTGTGATCTCCATGTAGTGTAAAGATCGAGTCAACAACATCCCCGACAACCTGTGTAACTCATCATGAATGGAAGAAGCAACTGACAGCAACACCCTGCTACTGTACCTGTTCCTTCCCACCTGTACATAAACCCTTTAACGTTGTGTTGGTTTGATTGTAGTTGTTCTCCACCAGGGTCCGGTGTTGTACAGTGATCATATTACCTGATTATATATATATTGCCGAAATTCGAATTGACTCTCTCTTTCTCTCTCTCTCTCTTTTTATCTCTTTCTCATCTGCGTATATTTCAAAGGCGTCTCAGGCAGGAGGATGGCTGGTGTGTGTGTGTGTGTGTTGGTCACTACCCCCCAACCACACGGGGGGGGGGGGTGTCCGCCAGGAATGAGTCACCAGGAATGCATAAAACTAGGTGGTGACTGGGAGGGGGGGGGGGGGCGTCGTAGTCTGGTCGTGGCGCCTCTGTCCTTGTTTAACAGTAAACATAGACTAATGTCATTAACTTCAACGTCCACACCTCCCTTCCCCTGTGTGTCCCTCCCTCTACGCCCCGACAATTAGCACCGATCCGTCACGACATTATCACTTGGAAAATGAGAACAAACTGTGAGTCGGCGCGAGTTATGATACAAGGTAAAAGCGGCGTTATGAGGAGGGGGGGGGGGGTTAGTTGGGCTAGTGATCACTTCACCATGGCGGCGGCGGAGCTCAGTCTCCCCAGTGTCCATACCTGCCCTCCAACCCTCCCCATCCCCCTCCCCGGCATGTAGTAATTATCCTTCCACCCTCCCTCCCTTCCTCCCTCCCTACCTCCTTCCTTCCTTCCTTCCCGCCTCTAAATTCTCCTTACCTCCCTGCCTCTTTCTCTCCTTGCCTCCTTCCCCCATTGCCTTCTTCTCCTTTCCTCTCGCCCGTCTTCACCGCCCCCTTTCCCTCCTTCTCTCCTTCCATCCCTCCAGTCCTTATGCTCCCTCTTACTCCACTTCCTTACCCCACTGCACACCTTGTCCCAGTTACGTCAGGGGAGGGAGGGGAGATATGAGGGAGACGAGGTAAAGACGGGGGTACCAGAGCACACTCACAGAGGTGTGTTGGCGACATATGAGAGAGAGAGATAAGGGAAAGGTAGATGTGTGTGTGTGGAGGGGTTAAGATGTGTGTGTGTGTGTGTGTGGAGGGGTTAAGATGTGTGTGTGTGTGTGTGTGTGTGTGTGGAGGGGTTAAGATGTGTGTGTGTAGTGATGTTTGTATTGATAAACTAAAGGTCTGTTTCCCTAACAACTTTACTACGGGGCGCTACTTTTAATATTTTATTTGGCTAACGAGGGTTTAAGGTACTTGTAAGTAATAAACAAATAGATACCTAAATATATTTTCTCCCACAGAATATGGGGGAGGGGGGGGGGTAAGCACCTTGTGTTATCCCTGTGTGTCAGTAATAACACCTTCAACAACATGAGAGAAACTCCACTATCAACATGGACTCTGGTGTGCAGCTAAACACAGGACCATCTGGGCGGCTGAGTTAGATAAACCACGTTTTCTAACATACTTGGAGGTGGCAACAGACGGGTCCAGCTTTCAATTTTTTTCTTCCTAGAAAGCTGGATAGTCTTAACCTGTGTAAACTTGAATAAACGACTTTCACGCGCATGAGACCGATTTTTTGTGCGTGCGCGCTGCGCACTGAGCCTCAACGAGTGACGTAATGTAAATCTGGCGAGAAACAAGGAGGAAATTTTTATCATTTCCTTAGTTTCTCGTTTTAAATCACCAAAGGGGTTGGGTCATGGTACAGTCACACAAAATAGTCCTGTCGTGAACCATGAACCCCGAGATTCAGACTCTTGAATCCGAAGCATTTATGGACAGAATAATGTATCAGTCTACTGCTTCAGGTTCACGAGTCTGAATCTCGGGGTTCGTTGTTCACGACAGGACTTTTTTGGGTGACTGTACCTTCAGCAGGGCGGGTGATGGAGGCTACGATGCTGTCATTTATAGTAACCAAACCTAACTGAACCAATCCTAACACAATCTGAAATGGTTAGGTGTGGTTGGGTCGTACCTAGTGCATAAATGGTTTAGCATCGTATCCTAGCTTCACTTTCCTCTACCGTGGCGCCCCCCCCCCCCCCGACACTACAGCACCTACCTCAGGCTCACGTGAAGCTGGTTGCTGTAGTTCATTACCTCCCCTACCTACTTGGCTCTAATTCCCGCCAAAACCGACAAGTTGCTCTCCATACTTACTCATTCAGTGGCCAGATTTGAGGGAAAGTCGTGTCAATTTTCACTTCGGTAACAACTTTGTTTTATGTGGAATAAAGTGAGCGAGATGGTGGCGGGCCTCACTCGTCACCAAGGTAGACATGACCCACACAGTCATCACGTGAACCTACACACATACACTCAATTATCATTGTGAAAATATAATGAAGGGGGAAAGTGACCTTGGCGCTAGTTTGCCGTCACTCAAGGCAGTACACGAGAGGTTGAACAACTGAGTGGAATTAGAAAATAAATCAACACGATAAATATTTTTTTTAATTTACGTATTAGAAAATAATTCAACTGCCCATCGTCTGTGAAGGGGATTATTTAATTCAGACTCGCCGACAAGTCGTCTTGAACACACACAAACACAAAAGCAACTCTTTGGATTTTCATTTATCGTTTCCCGTGTTTTCATATATGCAATTTAAAAACAACCATACATGTGATATCAAACTATATATATATACAGGGTGTTCCGTAAATACTTTTCATAAATCACGATGTATATTCCTGAGACATAAATAAAGATAAATGAATAAATGACCAAACTATCAATTCTCAATAGTTTCAGAGTTACAGCACATGACAGGTTTGGTAGCAATGTGATGAAAATTACGGTCACCTGAAATAAAGCTCCTTGATTTCTACCTGTGGGGTCACATAAAAAGCAAGGCGCATGTTACAGAGGTTCCAAACCATGAGGAATTGTGGCACCGTGAGTCAGGAAAGTGTGACGAGCGTTCGTAACACCCCTGGAGTCTTTGAACGTGTACGACACTCATTTGTGTGACGGGCTGAAGCCTGCATTGACCAAGAAGGACGGAACTTTGAACATTTGCTCTAAACGTTAATCCCAGTACAAATCATATGGCTTGTGACATTATTATTGTTAAAAAGCGACACAAACAGCAGTGGATGCTTCATTTACACCCCATATACTGTAGGTTTTATCATATTAATACCAAACCTATCATATGTTGTAACTCTGAAACTATTGCGAATTGATAATTTGGTCATTTAGTCATTTATCTTTATTTATGTCTCAGGAATATACACCGTGATTTATGAAAAGTATTTACGGAACATCCTGTATACTAATTGGAAGCGAATGTGTGAGTATATGGTGTCTGTGACTTCCGGTGCAATGGAGGAAGCACTCTGACATGTTACCTGAGTTACACCTGACCACACACAGGGCTGTGAGGTCACAACAACGTCAGGTCCTGGTACTGTATGTTTCTTCTGTTGACAAAAGTTGAGTTTTCTACATAGACTCAAGTTCCCTAGATAGTGTGTCAAGTTCCCTAGATAGTGTGTCAAGTTCCCTAGATAGTGTGTCAAGTTCCCTAGATAGTGTGTCAAGTTCGTTAGATATACTGTAGTGTGTCAAGTTCCCTAGATAGTGTGTCAAGTTCCCTAGATAGTGTGTCAAGTTCCCTAGATAGTGTGTCAAGTTCCCTAGATAGTGTGTCAAGTTCGTTAGATATACTGTAGTGTGTCAAGTTCCCTAGATAGTGTGTCAAGTTCGTTAGATATACTGTAGTGTGTCAAGTTCCCTAGATAGTGTGTCAAGTTCCCTAGATAGTGTGTCAAGTTCCCTAGCTATAGTGTGTCAAGTTCCGCAGCTTTAAGCGTGTCAAGTTCTCCAGCATTAAGCGTGTCAAGTTCCCATTTTTAAGTGTGTCAAGTTCCCCAGCTTTAAGTGTGTCAAGTTCCCCAGCTTTAAGTGTGTCAAGTTCCCCAGCTTTAAGTGTGTCAAGTTCCCTAGCTATAGTGTGTCAAGTTTCCCAGCTACAGTGTGTTAAGTTCCACAGCTTTAAGCGTGTCAAGTTCCCAGTATTAAGCGTGTCAAGTTCCCATTTTTAAGTGTGTCAAGTTCCCCAGCTTTAAGTGTGTCAAGCTCCTCAGCTTTAAGTGTGTCAAGTTCCCCAGCTTTAAGTGTGTCAATTCCTCCAGCTTTAAGTGTGTCAAGTTCCCAGTTTTAAGGGTGTCAATTTCTCCAGCATTAAGTGTGTCAAGTTCCCCAGCTTTAAGTGTGTCAAGTTCCCAGTTTTAAGTGTGTCAATTTCTCCAGCTTTAAGTGTGTCAAGTTCCCCAGCTTTAGTGTGTCAAGTTCTCAGCTTTAAGTGTGTCAAGTTCCCCAGTTTTAAGTGTGTCAAGTTCCCCAGCTTTAAGTGTGTCAAGTTCCCCAGCTTTAAGTGTGTCAAGTTCCAGTTTTAAGTGTGTCAAGTTCCCCAGCTTTAAGTGTGTCAAGTTCCCAGTTTTAAGTGTGTCAAGTTCCCCAGCTTTAGTGTGTCAAGTTCCCAGCCTTAAGTGTGTCAAGTTCCCCAGCTTGAAGTGTGTCAAGTTCCCCAGCTTTAAGTGTGTCAAGTTCCCCAGCTTTAGTGTGTCAAGTTCCCAGCCTTAAGTGTGTCAAGTTCCCCAGCTTTAAGTGTGTCAAGTTCCCTAGCTATAGTGTGTCAAGTTTCCCAGCTATAGTGTGTTAAGTTCCCAGTTTTAAGTGTGTCAATTTCTCCAGCTTTAAGTGTGTCAAGTTCCCCAGCTTTAGGTGTGTCAAGTTCCCCAGCTTTAAGTGTGTCAAGTTCCCAGTTTTAAGTGTGTCAATTTCTCCAGCTTTAAGTGTGTCAAGTTCCCCAGCTTTAAGTGTGTCAAGTTCCCAGTTTTAAATGTGTCAAGTTCCCCAGCTTTAAGTGTGTCAAGTTCCCCAGCTTTTGTGTGTCAAGTTCCCCAGCTTTAAGTGTGTCAAGTTTCCCAGCTTTAAGTGTGTCAAGTTCCCCAGCTTTAAGTGTGTCAAGTTCTTTCCACACCCCTTTCATGTTGCTTGTTCAGGTGTGTTCGTTATGTTTGACTCATTCCTGATTTATTATTATTATTATTATTATTATTATTACTCATTGGTTTTTTATTTATGTTTTTATTCTCATTATCATTATTCTTATATTTTCCTCAATATCATTATTATATTATTATTATTATCATCCTGATGATCATACGTGTGTCGACAGTGAGTGACGCACATCCTTGTTGCTACACGAAAAGCTCAACTGAGTGACCACAACACGGCGTAGCGCACACGTCAACCTACCCCCTACCACCACCAACCACACTGAGAATCCCCAAATAAGTAGCTTTTTGCAGCGAGCAGACGCTATATATACAGTATATGACGTGCGTCTCATATTGCAGTCACATGTAGCGGTTGGCGTCGTGCACATGTGCAAATAACAGTTCTGTTGTTGTCTCACTTGCAGCACCCCCCGGACTCCGCATACCACCAGAAATAGACGTGCTCTACTTTAAACTAAACCACGAGCAGCTGGGGAACCGGGTGAAGAGAGCCATCCTCCACGTCTGGCTCAAACCCATGCACTCCGAGCTGGACCGCACCGTGCCCATCACTGTATACAAGGTGTCAAGGCCCGAGAGTTTGGGCGGCTTCATCAGGACCAATGTGAGTCTCACCCTTCCCCCATTTACAGGTCTCCATGTGTTGCTACTGAAGTCTCCATGTGTCCTCTCTGTTGCTACTGAAGTCTCCATGTGTCCACTCTGTTGCTACTGAAGTCTCCATGTGTCCTCTCTGTTGCTACTGAAGTCTCCATGTGTCCTCTCTGTTGCTACTGAAGTCTCCATGTATCCTCTCTGTTGCTACTGAAGTCTCCATGTGTCCACTCTGTTGCTACTGAAGTCTCCATGTGTCCACTCTGTTGCTACTGAAGTCTCCATGTGTCCTCTCTGTTGCTACTGAAGTCTCCATGTGTCCTCTCTGTTGCTACTGAAGTCTCCATGTGTCCTCTCTGTTGCTACTGAAGTCTCCATGTGTCCTCTCTGTTGCTACTGAAGTCTCCATGTGTCCTCTCTGTTGCTACTGAAGTCTCCATGTGTCCACTCTGTTGCTATTGAAGTCTCCATGTGTCCACTCTGTTGCTACTGAAGTCTCCATGTGTCCACTCTGTTGCTACTGAAGTCTCCATGTGTCCACTCTGTTGCTACTGAAGTCTCCATGTGTCCACTCTGTTGCTACTGAAGTCTCCATGTGTCCTCTCTGTTGCTACTGAAGTCTCCATGTGTCCACTCTGTTGCTACTGAAGTCTCCATGTGTCCACTCTGTTGCTTCCTGTGTCTCGATATATCTGTCCTTCAGGTCTCCGTGTATATTATCCCTCACCCTTTTAAGTCTCCAGGTATGCCAAGTCCTCTCCCTCTTGGGTCTCTCTGCTAGTCAAGTTCTATTTAAGTCAATAGATACTAAAAGTGAACTAATTAAACGTGACACAACACCTGCGAGGCGACCTTCACCCCACAACCTGTGTACCGACCTATCTTCCCCCCCCCCCCCCCACTACCTGTTGCATCGAACACTCAGAAAAAAAATAATCGCTTAGGTGAAAATCTATTTATTTATTTATTTTTCAATACGTATAAATTGTGCTTTTTTTGGTTTATATATATTTTCTTGTTGTTTTTACGTACATTACTTAGTTCCTCGATAAACAGGTACAAGTTGACATATAGTTACCTCCGAACAGGTTACCACATTAAAGGTCAAGCATCTACTCTCGTCTATGGGGGGGTTATTAGTCCCATTGTTACCATTAGTATCACCACTATCACCATTATAGGTATCACTATCATCAACCTAACTACCATTATACTCAGTAGACTATAATTTATCATCTTGGTTGTTGTGGGAGCCAGTACAACAATTACCCCTTGACGCGTTTCATACATGTTCTTGTTTTGGTTTGCATCTATGTATAGTGATATGGTGATTAAGTCCCCAGCTTTCTGTATGTGACGCTATGTTGTTAATCTGCCACCAAACATTCGGACATGGGACCTGTATGTGATGCAATGTTGTTAATCTGCCACCAAACATTCGGACATGGGACCTGTATGTGACGCTATGCTGTTAATCTGCCATCAAACATTCGGACATGGGACCTGTATGTGACGCTATGTTGTTAATCTGCCACCAAACATTCGGACATGGGACCTGTATGTGATGCAATGTTGTTAATCTGCCATCAAACATTCGGACATGGGACCTGTATGTGATGCAATGTTGTTAATCTGCCATCAAACATTCGGACATGGGACCTGTATGTGACGCAATGTTGTTAATCTGCCATCAAACATTCGGACATGGGACCTGTATGTGACGCTATGCTGTTAATCTGCCACCAAATATTCGGACATGGGACCTGTATGTGACGCAATGTTGTTAATCTGCCACCAAACATTCGGACATGGATGGGACTTTCATTACTCAGACAACATTAGCAATGTAAATAGTTTTAACTCTCCCATTGATTGAGATACTAACCTTGTGTACACCTCATAGACTGCCTTGGTGAGAACATGTTTAGCTTCGTTATGTTCAGAGCCAACATGACATAACAAACTAGTGCCAATGTAACTACGAGCAATAACATCAAGGTAATTAAAGTTCTCTGGATAAACAATAACATCGCATGGATTCTCAACAACTGGCAGGAAGCGAAACTATTTTTTTTATTAGTTTCGCTTCCTGCCATTGATGTTAAATTAAGAACATCAGTAACAGAACGGTGTGTGTGTGTGTGTGTGTGTGTGTGTGTGTGTGTGTTTGGTTGTGTGTGTGTGTGCTTCCTTTATTAGTTCCTAAATAATTTACTCAAATTTACCTTCCCACTTTCACACAGTCCAGCATCACCTACACACATTATACGATCATGTAAAAAAAATAAATAATAATAGCAATGAAAAAGAAAAGAAAAACTCTTGAGAATTGATAATAAATATTATCTAAGTTTTGTTTCGTCTCTTGTTGTGTGTTTAAGACCGAGTGTGTTACTTACAACAGTTAGAATCTTATCATTTCTTATACCATCACCTGACGTACCTGTTCTTTTTACACTAATTAATCAAATGTAATCACCTTTCACTATTAAAGGGATTTTCATGGGGATTGGGATTAACTTTTCTCGTGATTTTTTTTAATTTTTTTTTTTTGAAGGGGGGGGGGATTTGTTTCGTTTCAAGGGATGTTTTCTAAAGGGCGAAATAACGCAGCCATGACACTGTATAATATTCTTGCTCACTCTAGTTACTGTTGCTAGGGTCCTGAGTCTCAGTAGCCTCATCGTTTTCATTTTATATATTATTAAAGACTCAAAGGGTGCGGTGGTTTAGGGGATACAGCGCTCACCTTGTGTTCGTAGGGTCGTTTGTTCCTGCCTAGTTTACCTACCTGTGATTGGCTACCTAACTTTTCATATGGAAAGTGAAGGTATTCGAGTGGAGTACTGACCACACTACCAGCTAAGTACAGTGTGTTCTGTTCTGTAACCACACTGTCCCTAACGAGCGGTCAGGTCTATGGAAGCCATTTTTACTTTCGACGCATTCTTTTAGGTGTTTTTGGAACGTGTGTGTGTGTGGGGGGGTTGGCAGCATTTTATAGAGTTAGCAATAGTATATGACTGTTACATCAAAAAAATATGATGACTTTCAGACTTTTGTTCATTAGTATCAGCAGAACCACGGGATATACCTGGTCAGGTGTACAAAGGTAATGATTCTAATATTCTGGAAGATCTCCAAGACTCGACATCTTGAGGTGGCGCCACAAGCGGTACTCAAGGGTTAGGTTCAATCTCGAGAAGCAGCTTAGAGTATAACCAAAGCTATTCAGAACACTCAGAAGAGATTGACGTTAGATATAGAAGGTGTGGTATAATGACTTACTATCAGGTGAGGTTGATAAGCACTTCTCACGACTCACCTGACCTGGGACCTCCTTTTGGGAAACATTGGTAACCTGAACTACAATGATCTTATAGGTGCTCCATCCACGGACAAAATATACTGATAGTCCCTCCACTAACAAGGTTATTGGGGGTAAATATTATAAACACGAGCATCAGTCATTATGTCACTCATAGCATGATGACAGACGTGGTCAAGTTCTCTTTCCTGACGAACGAAAATTATATTATCCATTAAAATCTGAAAAATCATCGACCACAGGGATAGTTACCACAACCTTATCCATAAACATTAAAATTGTACCGTAAATCATATTAAAAGTTTTATATGACTTAGTGTACGAAGCTGGCTCCATATTTCTTAGATGTTCACGACCCAAGTATAGGTGTACCACAGGGGAGGGGGGTGGGGGCTCCTCAGGTCTTTATTGCCCGCCTCCAACCGCTGGTGATTAATGGTGACGGGATAAAGGTTAGCTTAATGATGGACAGGGTGGTACAGTAGGTTAGGTTAGAGAAGGACAGGGTAGTAAGTTAATACTATCTTAGGGAGGACAGCGGGAGGAGATGCATCATCGACCACGTTACTGATGGTCGAGAGGCTATGTTATGGCGATTAGTTGTTATTGTTGCACGACAGACTGGCCAGGCTCAGAGGCCGACTGTCCTAGTGTGATTACCTCACATACACTGATGTTTGGAGTAAGGAAGTGGAGGACGTAGAAGGAGGATTTAGAGGTAATTACTAATATTAATAGTAGACCGGTGTATGTAATTACGATTTTCTCCAATAATCATAAATATAACGTAACATTAGTGTGTACCAGTAGCAACAACCCGCACCTTCCCATACGGCTTCCCCTTCCACCCCTTCAGAAATGTTCCTCTAGATTGAAAATAATTTAAACTTTGGGGCGTCGAAGGGATCCGTCCACTACATGAAAGTGGTTCTGAGAGTCCTGGTTTTATCAGGATATTTGGGCTGTGGTGTTGGTGATCACAGTTGGTCATAAAACGTCTTGTGAGGATCTGCGGCAATAACAGTACGCTGGCACACCGCTGACACGCCGCTGACACACACCTCTAACACACCTCTGACACACCCCTGACACACCCCTAGCACACCTTTGACACACCCCTGACGCACCTCTGACAAACCTCTGACACACCCTTGACACACCTCTGACACACTCCTGACACACCCCTAACACACCTCTAACACACCCCTAACACACCCTTGACACACCTCTGACACACCTCTGACACACCCTAACACACCTCTAAAACACCCCTAACACACCCTTGACACACCTCTAACACACCCCTAACACACCCTTGACACACCTCTAAAACACCCCTAACACAACCTTGACACGCCTCTGACACACCTCTAACACACCTCTGACACACCCGACACACCCCTAGCACACCTCTGACACACCCCTAACACACCCTTGACACACCTCTGACACACTCCTAACACACCCTTAACACAGCCGACACACCCCTAGCACACCTCTAACACACCTCTGACACACCCGACACACCCCTAGCACACCTCTAACACACCCCTAACACACCCTTGACACACCCCTAGCACACCTCTGACACACCCCTGACACTCCCCTAACACACCCTTGACACACCTCTGACACACCTCTGACACACCCCTAACACACCCTTGACACACCCCTAGCACACCCCTGACACACCCCTGACACACCCCTAACACACCCTTGACAAACCTCTGACACACCCCTGACACACCCCTAACACACTCTTGACACACCTCTGACACGCATTTGATTAAGGATTTTCCTATTACGTGTGTGATGTGATGTGTGTTAACTGTAATACATTTATGTGCGGTGTGTGTGTGTGTGTGTGTGTGTGTGTGTGTGTGTGTGTGTGTGTTCCTTCTCATCTTCTTCCCGTACTTTCCCACTCTTCCTTCTACTCCTCTTCCTCCTCCTCTCCTTCCTCTCATTCCTCCAATATTAATCCCCATCCTTCTCTATTTTCCCCCATTCTTTCCCTTTATTTTCCTCCTCTTCCTCTTCTGTTATTCCCTCTTTTTCTTTCCCTCTTACCTCCCATTCTCTCCTTCCCTTTCCACTCTCCTTAACTCCTCTTCCGTGAATCCTCTTCCACTTCTTGTTCCTTTCCACTATTTTGTCTCCTCTTCCTCTTCCCCTCTTTACCTCACTTTCTTTTACCTCCCTTTCCGACTACTCCCAAGAAAGGGGTTAAGGGGAGGAAAGAAGAGGGGAGAGAGGAAGAGGAGGAGTAGAGGGGAGAGAAGAGGAGGGGGAGTAGAGGGGAGAGAAGAAGGGGGAGGAGTAGAAGGGAGAGGAAGGAGGGAGAGAAAGAAAGGAGGGGTTTAGGTGATAGGAAGGAGGAGGATAAAAGAGGAGAGAGGGAAGGGGGGTGGGGAGAAGGAGGAAGAAGAGGAGAATAGGGTGAAAATAAGGTGAAAAGTGAGTGAAGAGATGAGATGAGAAAGAGAAGAGGGGGAGAAGAGGAGTGTAGGATAAGACTAAAGAAAGGGGGAAGAGGGAAAGGAGGGGTGAAGGGGAAGGGGAACACTGGATGAGCAGAAGAAGGAACAGAAGAAATGATAGGGTGAGGGGAAGTGGAACAAGGGTAGAAGGGAAAGAGGAAGAGGGGAGGAAGGGAGAGGGGGATAGAGAATAAGGGGGAAGGGGTAAAGGGGAGGGGGGTGTGTGTGTCTTTGTTTTGTCTTATAATGAATTACACTATGGCGTGTTGTATATGCCATAATTATAGATCGCAGATACAAAATAAACTACCCAGGTTGAATTCGGAACGAGTCATTCTCCAGCGTATGGCAATCCTGGAAATCGCTATGATGAAAGCCCACACAGCGAACGTGATTACCCAAGAAGCAATTTATGTCCGGTAATAATCCTTCCTATAGATGGAGGGTGGGTAGTGGTGGTGGTGGTAGTGGTGCAGGGAGGAGAGAGAGAGAGAGAGAGAGAGAGAGAGAGAGAGAGAGAGAGAGAGACCACGGTATTTACCTTATTATTCTCCCCTCTATTTTTCCGCTCTCCATTTTTTTTCATTTATTTTTTTTTTTTTTACTCCGAGAGGGGGTTTGGATCCACCCTTTATGTTACGTAACCGTACCCAAACCAAGACTGATCCTGTGTAGAAAGGGAACAAGGCCAATGACCGCCACGGGCCGTACCTTCCCTTCCCTTCCCTTCCCTTACCTTCCCTTCCCTTCCCTTACCTTCCCTTCCCTTCCCTTACCTTCCCTTCCCTTCCCTTCACCTTACCTTATCGTACCTTTCCTTACCTTTCCTTCCCTTCCCTTCCCTTCACCTTACCTTATCGTACCTTTCCTTACTATTCCTTTCCTTTCCTTACCTTACCAGTACGGTCGATCACTCAAGCCGTCGCTTCCTCAGCCTCACAGCCTTAACACACCTTCAGTAGCCAGCATTACCACTACTCCCCGGTACAGTAGTGAATGCTAGCAACAGCGATGATAACTTATGGTGGAGGCCTTGGCAATCACAGTAACAACACCTGAATTATAATAACCGCAATAACAGCAACGGGAGAACATAAAACAGCAATAACAACACCCACGGTACAATAACCACAATAACAGAAACGGGAGCACAAACAATATCAATAACAACAGTGATAACAGTTACATAACCCACAGCAAAGTAGGGGGTTAAGGTGGCTGCCGTCTATAGCGCTAAGTAGCAACAGCAGTACAGTAGCACCATCACCAGTTACAGTATCAGTAACAGCAGCGTCGTGAGCAGTGGGTAGGAGTGACAGTAGCAGGAGTTCAATGATAGCCACAGTATTAATGGAAGTAATGCTAGCAGTAATAGTAGTAAAGAAAGTAAAGAGGGGTGTGTCGGTAGCCTGAGAACCATGATTTTGGATGGATATTAAAGTTTAATTCTAATTGAAGTTGTAAAATATTTAGTGTTCATGTAGACTCAGTACCTTACATGGCATAAGGTAATGAGTTAAAATTTAAGACGTGTTCTTATAATGACTCAGTTTTAGCTGGCATGTCAGGAGCTGTTGACGTCAATGTGAATTAACGAGTCATAATGAAACAGTTTTAGCTGGCATGTCAGGTGCTGTTGACGTCAATGTAAAGTAAGAGGATCTCTTTTGGTTAAACAGTAGCGTCGGGCGTGTGCGTTGCCATGCGGTTGTATTATTCTGAAGTTTTTTACTTTGTTAAAATGTGCCGCAGGATTTGATTTTACACTTTATTTTATTGAAAATACATACAATAACACTGAAAAGGATATGATTGTATTTAACTTGTAAAGGTTTTGTGAATATAGGTGGTGTTACAAGTGTGGCAGGAGGGAGCTCCCCGGGGGGTGGTACCTTCACCTTGGTGAGGTAAGCTACTCTGTGAAGGTAGACGGCTCCAGGGGCTTCATTATTACCTATTTTCCTATCCATCCTCCGCATGCCATTCATATTTTTGGGAAGATGTTGATGATGAGGCTGAAGCCTGTGTCGCCGTCGACAGAGCCTCCACTCACTGCATGACGGATGGGTCAGGGGAAAGACGTCCTTGTTGGACGCCATCCAGAGAAATCATCATCAAGTTCTTCAACCAGCTTAGACTTCATGAGACAGGAGGGTGGAGGAGTAGTCGGATGGCCCCAAGTACTACGTGTCTTTACAGCAGTTTGAAGACATGCCGATAATCTAGTTACATGTTGATTTAATGCCAGGAAAGAGGCGGCTGCTTGCTGGAAGACAACACCAGGTCTGAGAAGTGTATGGGTGAGGGTTTCTCCGACAGTAATGGGCCACCCATCCTCCTCAGGCCACAGCTCAATACACCGAAGTAGTGAGACTTAGCTTACCAAGGAATCAAGCCAACCGACCAAGTATACTTGTTGACGAATTGTCGGACCTCGGAATGCAAGAGGCTCGGTTAACTGATTCCACGAACTAAGTCAACTGTTGCTAATATTACGAGTTTTAACGCCTATATTAACCCCCTGTTGAGTTTGATGGTAGTAATGTGAATACTTTATATACCTCTGACTCTTGAAGTACGTTGGTTCATTCTATACTGGGAGGAGGGGGTCAGTATAAAGCTTAATGGTAGCTTATATTCACTATAATGATATAAAACATGGTATTTTCTCACCATAATGTTAGATTGAAGTATACGTGATGCAAGACTGTGACTTGGGTGTGACGCATGGTTGTGACGTGGGTGTGACGCGAGGGTGTGACGTGGGTGTGACGCGGATATAACATTTGTGTGTCTCTCCTCTCATCCCCTACACCTACCCATCTCTCCCTCACTTCTCTCTCCTTCTTGCCTCACCCCTCCTTCCCTCTTTTCCCTTACCTCTCCCCCACTCCCTCCATTTTCCCTCACTTCTCCATTCTCTTACCTCACCTCTCCCTCCCTCCTGCCTTACCACACTGACGATTATGTTTGCAAGATGTGAATTGAATGGTGTGTTTTTTCGCCTTTCTTTGATATCTTTATTGTGTTTATTATTATTATTATTATTATTATTATTATTATTATTATTATTATTATTATTGATAGCAGTAGAAGTAGTAGTAATAGTAGTAGTAGTTAAGGTAATGAAATTGCGGCGAAGGTGTGGCTATTGGGGGAGGCTGGAGGCCATTAAAAAAAGCAGTAGTGGTGGTGGTAGTAGTAGTAATAGTAGTAGTGAGGCCGTTCTCCTGGTGGACGCTTGAAACGCATTCAACATATTTAACCGCAAGGCCGCACTGCACAACATCAAGATCAAGTGTCCAAGCCTTGCAATGTATGTTGAAAACACCTATAGGAATCCATCAGACCTTCATATTGTAAACACCAAGGCTCTAAGAAGTGATACCATCATACAGTCAACTGAGGGAACAACGCAGGGGGACCCTGTTGCAATGGCAATGTACGCAATAGGCCTATCCGTACTCCAACACACAATAAAATTTGAAACAACCAAGATCAAGCAAGTGGCGTATACAGACGACCTTAAAGGAGCAGGAAAAGTGGAGGACATCAAAAAGTGGTGGGACCTGATAACATCACGAGGTCCACAAACAGGGTACCACCCAAACGCCAGCAAGTCCTTCCTCATTGTGAAGCCAGAACATTATGAACGGGCAATGGAGGTGTTCGGTGGAAGTGAGGCCAAAATAACAAAGGATGGCCAAAAACACCTCGGTGCAGTGATCGGCACGACGGACTTAAGACCGAGTACGTAACGGGAAAGGTGAATGAGTGGGTTAGGGAAATCCAAGCTCTGTCTGATATTGCTAACACAGAGCCACATGCGGCTTTTGCTGCATTCACTCATGGAGTCAAGCATTGCTGGAACTACCTGATGCGCACTATCCCTGATATCGGACCCCTCCTCCACCCTCTGGAAGAAGCTATCAACATCAATCTCATTCCCAAATTAGTGAAACATCTTCACTTAACCCCAGAAGAAAGATCACTCCTTTCACTACCACCGAGATTGGGAGGAATGGGATTGTCCAATCCAGAGGAGATTGCTGCCACCGAACATCAAAACTCAGTTCAGCTCACGGCAGCCCTCACGGACCACATAATAGCTCAGAACGCAACAGGGGAAGTGGATACCAGTGAAGTAAACAAGATTGGACAGTCCATTACGACAGAACGACAACACGGCCAAAGTGATAAGTTACAGCAACTGATGCTGCAAGTACCAGAGAATTTGAGAAAAAAGTAGCTATAGCGCAGGAGGTGGGCGCCTCGAACTTGTTAACTACGTTACTGATAAGGGCAAATGGTTTCAGTCTCAATAAACAAGAATTTACAGATGCCATTGCTCTAAGGTATGGTATGCCAGTAGAAGGTTTGCCCTCCCAATGCGTGTGTGGACGGTGAGAATTTCCAACATAGGTCTTCAAATACATCCACCGAAGCCCGTGTTGACGTCAGTGCTCGAGGATTCTGGACGCGGGGACAGCGAGCCTTCTTCGACATCAGGAATTTTTATCCCATGGCCGCATGTCACCGTAACTTAGCTCTCGATGCTGCACACAGGAGGAACGAGAACGGCAAGATAAGGGCATATGGGGAGAGAATTCAGAACGTTGATCAAGACAGCTTCACTCCTCTGGTGTTCACAACCTCTGGTGGGATGGGACCAAGTGCAAGATGCTTCTACGCCAGACTCGCGGAGGTGCTATTCGAACAGAAGCAGCAGCCCAGAAGTTATGTTACAGCCTGGAAGAGATGTCGACTGTCCTTCTCTCTCCTAAGGTCTGCTTTGCTCTGCCTCAGGGGAAGGAGAGCATCGGCCCCAAAGCCGACAACAGTTGCAGATATTTACTATGAGGCAACAGTCACTGAATGCCGCATAGATCTGCGGCTCAACTAACTCAACGCAACTAGGATAGCTACTTATGTATTAGCATATTTAATTTTAAGGTAATAAAATAGCGGCGAAGGTGTGGCTATTGGGGGAGGATGGAGGCCACGTAGTAAATAGTAGTAGTGGTGGTAGTAGTGGTGGTGGTGGTGGTGGTAGTAGTAGTAGTAATAGTAAATGGCGGCAAAGGTGTATTAATAGTGGTAGTAGTAGTAGTAGTAACAAAGATCCGTACTTGAAAATGTTTTTGGATATCAGTCACACTTTCCCATACTATATAACCAACAAACCTTGACATACGAATACTATCGTTCTTCGTGTCTCATCTCTCTGTTCACCCGTCCTGTTATCCGACAGTTTCTGCTTTTAAATAAGTCACCTTAGGGAGGCTATTGACGTGGCTCCTTCACATTCATCTTATGCTTTCGTCTAATCAATCTTTTGTACGAGTGTTAGGCACGTGTTCTTGACCTACTTATCAAGGTCATGTGGCGTGAGGGGGTGACTGTACATCTTGCAATCCTCTTGTTTCAAAGTTGGTGGAGTTGTGCGTCAGTCCAGTTTTTTTATTTGCCTTGTTTAACTGTTTTATCGGATCGAAGGTTAAATAGAGCAAACACCTAATTTTAAGTGACTTTTCCTTCACACTTAGATTAATTAAGATGGATGATGGCACAAAAAATGTCCCTACCTCCCTCCCTCCCTGCTCCCTGCCTCCCTCCCTCCTTGTTTCCTTCCCTCCCTGTGGGCTCCCTGCCTCCCTCCCTGCCTGCTCCCTGCCTCCCTCCCTGCCTGCCTGCCTCCCTCCAACTCACAGTGTCTCAGGGAACAGGGAGGGAAGGAGGGAGGCGGGGAAATTTTTCTGGGATACCCTCTATATACCTTGCTATGGATCCCTAATCGTGACTTCTATAACAATGACCTTTAGCAGTGTTAATTATTTCAAAGGTTTAAAATTCCATAAACTGTCTCCTATAGAACGTTCGTGGTCCGTTATTTTATCATTATTTCAACCACAGATAGCATACCACATGCCGGTCACAAATACAACAACTAAAATTACAAAGCTACGTCCTTGTTAGAGTTGAAACAAATAAAATGGAAGGTTTAGATAAATAACCTAAAACCACCGAGTAGGACCACTGGGCTTTAACCTCTGTAAGATGGCTAAGACAAACTAAATAATCCCTGTTGAAGACCATTCTACAGGGGCCAAAGGTCACCTACAAGTCATGAAGGATTACGTGTTGTGTTGACAAGTTGCAGTAATCTACAAGTGTTGAGCTCTTTAGTTTTATCATCAACAGTAATATACCTGTAATATAACACCTCATATACCACATACTGTACTGTACACCACAACACATAAATAGGCCTATGACTTAACTGAAACACTCTAGTTCACAATTGGCTTCACACAGGATGTTAACTACCTTGTACAAGACTTTTCCTTCACTCAAGAAAGAGTTCATTACATCACGGGTAAGAGCATTATCTGGCTGTACTGGTGGCCGCATCACACACACACACACACACACTACACCAGCTGGCTGACCTTGTGGTAAACTGTACATCGTTGGCTATTGTTTATAGGCCATTGATATACGTATATACATATGTAACTAACCACAAACCTAAAGCTAAGTCGTATCTACAGGAGGTGACGACGGTATCTGAATCCTTCGACGCTCGGAAAGGTAACTGGGTGAAGATCGAAGTGTACAAGTTACTACAAGAGTGGCTCAATAAACCCAACGACAACCTGGGGCTGGTGGTGACTGCCTACGACTCACAGGGTAGACAAGTGGCCGTCACCGACCCCAATGAGATGCCTTCTAACGTGAGTACCTAACTATGCTGTTGTTGCCTTACCTTGACTACCTGTCGGAGGGAAACTAGATACATGGAGAGAGAGAGAGAGAGAGAGAGAGAGAGAGAGAGAGAGAGAGACTTATCATACCCCTTAACCTCACCATAGACACTTTAAAACCTCCTAACTTAAACCTCTCTCGAAGCAGTTCACCTCAACCCCGTAGACTTATTTCAGCATTCTTCTCCATTAACCAACCCCCCCCCCCCCCATTCTCTTCCCTCTCTCCCTTCTCCCTACCACCTTAACCCCTCCACGTCCCCCTCTCCTCCCTACCACTACCACCAGCTTTACACAACATGGTAGGAATGTGGTGTGAGGGTGTGGGTGGATTCCTGGCTTAAAACGTCTGAGGAAATGGTAGTTGAGGGTGATAGTGGTAGTGGTTGTTGAGGGTGATAGTGGTAGTGGTTGTTGAGGGTGGTAGTGGTTGTTGAGGGTGATAGTGGTAGTGGTTGTTAAGGGTGATAGTGGTAGTGGTTGTTGAGGGTGATAGTGGTAGTGGTTGTTGAGGGTGGTAGTGGTTGTTGAGAGTGGTAGTGGTTGTTGAGGGTGATAGTGGTAGTGGTTGTTGAGAGTGGTAGTGGTTGTTGAGGGTGATAGTGGTAGTGGTTGTTGAGAGTGGTAGTGGTTTTTGAGGGTGATAGTGGCAGTGGTTGTTGAGAGTGGTAGTGGTTGTTGAGGGTGATAGTGGTAGTGGTTGTTGAGAGTGGTAGTGGTTGTTGAGGGTGATAGTGGTAGTGGTTGTTGAGAGTGGTAGTGGTTGTTGAGGGTGATAGTGGTAGTGGTTGTTGAGAGTGGTAGTGGTTGTTGAGGGTGATAGTGGCAGTGGTTGCTGATAGTGGTAGTGGTTGTTAAGGGTGATAGTGGTAGTGGTTGTTGAGGGTGATAGTGGTAGTGGTAGTTGAGGGTGATACAATGTGACTAGGGAGGTGGTAATAGCATAAGGTGGTGGTGGGTAATGATATTGCCGGTTATAACAACAACTCCTTACTGAAATAATGACAACAACAACAACAACAACAACATCAAGAACAACTATAATAATGAAAACAATAACAATAACAATAACAACAACAACCACAATGATAATAATAATAGCAATAATAACAACAATAGCAATGATAACAACAATAGCAATAACTACAACAACAACAATAAGGTTAATAAACTGGCATACTACAACCCCTCACAATATCTCCCGGTGTAATGGACGTACTAGCTCACCCGATACCTCATGAGTGTAAGAATAGACTGTATCGTGGTCTTAATTCTTCTACTTATTGACCTTCATCCTCTACTCACCGTCACGCCACCTACTTCACAACATTAAATCTGATATCTTTTTATTTTGTATTTTTAGACGCGAAGAAAATTTGTGTCCAAATTAACGCTATAGGAAGTATCGGTAAATTGATTGTTTTAAGAATATTGGTTATGAGGGAGTGATGGAAGAAAGGTCGCGTTCACAGGGCCTTGTGGGTGTCATTTCTCGCAGCTTTAGATGAAGTGTAAATTATTCACTAACTTTAATGGTCTATAGCTATGTAGTACTCAAGACCATAACACACTCTACCAACGTTCACGTAGGTTTAGTCGTTTTTCTGGAACCAAAGTTAATATAGCTAGGAATTGACTCGTTTTCCCCATAATTGTAAGATTTTTATCAAATAAGCTATCAGATTATTTTGTTTTGGTTATATGTGTATATGTAATGTATATATGCATGTATGTATGTATGTATGTATGTATGTATGTATGTATGTATTTAAGAACAAGATTAGATAAACAACAGTATTACTGGTAACGTACAGAAAGTATGATAAAGGTGGTGGAGGTGAGTAGTACTGTACCTTAATACTGATACACACACACACACACACACACACACACACATACAGTAGAATTAACGCCACCAAAAGTTAACCTTCTTTATCACCTTGAATAACCACCACCACCACCACCACCTCCACGACCACCACCACCACCACCTCCACGACCACCACCACCACCGTCAACAACCAAAACAATAACAACAACAACAATAAAAGCAACAACACTCAGGTGACAGTGGCTGAGTTACTTCCCAAATGCCCAGGTGAACATAACTCACAACTCTTCACCCACCAATAACCTACAACTAATTCATAACTTTAACCTTTACTTATAGGTGGTTTAACGAACAACTTTTGTCTTTATATTACAGCTCTTGTCTGGTTTAACTTGTTCTAGGTACTTTTGAACATAATCTGGGTGCACGATAAACTAGCTGTAATCTGCGGCAAAAATTGAGAAAAAAAAATCAATTCGATCAGGTAACCAAACAATAATTCTTCTTCTTCTTCTTTTTCTTCTTCTTCTTTTTCTTCTTCTTCGTCATTTATTTATTCCTCTTCTCGTGCACTACAGGAAGATCTACGAGAGATTATGTGGTAATAATTTACGCATTAATGTTAGAATGTTTGACTCTGAGCCAAGAACTAAGATACACTTGGCATATTATCCTCCCCGGGTGTGTCAAGGTGAAGTTAAGACGTAAAGGTTGCTGACCCACAATGTCCATCTGTCAGTGTGTGTGTGTGTATGAGATCCTTTGGTGTTGTCGAAATGTTCCCTGGGGGGTTGTAGTCACTCCTATCATTATTCTTATTCTTATTAATAGCAGCAGTAGTACACACACACACACACACACACACACACACCAGGAAGAGAGGGTGAATGACCTGGCCTAGCAACCAGTCCAGCTAATAGACCTTACAATATCCTACAATGGGTCACTCGCCCTACACGGACACACCATTACATATATCTCTAACCTCTCACCATTATGGGGGTATTGGTGCCAGCTGTTGTAATATCAGAATCTGTCGATGGCCCGTTAATCGACTCTAGCTATTGTTGAAACATTGGATCCCTCTCTGATTGTGGTGATATTGATGGTAATTCCTATTCACAAGGACCAGTTTGGCTCGGATGTAATCTATCCTTAAGACTCGTTTACATTTTAAGTGGTTTATGGCAGGTGAGGCCCACGACCCGCGGTACAATTACGGAAAATTCACTTCACACCATTAGTTAGGGTGAAGTTATCTCTAGGCATAAGAGTTAACCCTGGCAACGGTGGTGTGTGTGTGTGTGTGTGTGTGTCCCAGCCAGGGTAAGAGGACGTGTCTCCCTCACACTAAAATATTCCACATAGCCTCAAGTGTTATTATTCTTCAAGTCCAACAACTAAGTCAAGAGATGGTAAGGTGTTAAAGAAAGTTAAGGTCCCTTTAAATGAATTACAAACCCTTTAAAAAATAACGACCCTTTAAAGGAGACAGTAACCAGTTAACCTTCGGTACACAAGGAGGTAGTGTGGTCAGGCGTCTTTATGTACTCTCCCAGTTTAAAAGTTAAGTACTCCTTCACAGTTGAATGGACTGGGGGTGCCCCGAGCCCAAGCCAGGAACATCAACGGGGACGAAAGGGTTGTATCCACCGAGCCTCGCCTCGCCTCACCTCTCACTCTTTGAAAGAGATAACGACCTCTTAAGAGGGACGCTGACGCTCTAGAACACAACAAGCATTAGAAACATAACCTAACCACACTTATATTCTATCTTATTTGTCGCAGATAACTACCCCGTGTTGGTCACACCTTATGCTCGTGTTCTGTAGATTGTAAAGCATAGTATATTACCTCGCAAATACTACGACATAGCGAGTGCGTATTACGAACGTTTAGTTACATTCTTGAATAGTTAGTATATATGTATAGGGATTATCTTAAGAACATGTTAAAAGGTACACCAGCTGGTAGATCAGCAGAATGGGTCTTCACACCAGCCTCACTCTGCCACCTCGAGCACAACACACACACTAAACAACCCTGGTGACGGCGTCTCTTATCAACTCTTTAACTCTTCCATGAGACGAAGACATTCTTACAAGTTTTCATTCCGTTAGACACATAATCCCTGGTGTTAATCCTGGGAAAAACAGACCAGTAAACACAATCACATTTTATTTATAATTTGTTCACAGTTTCTCTTGGCATTGTTAATTATTTCGCGACTTTTTTCTCTTCTTCCCACAAAGACATTTATTTAAAGTGGCTCTTGTGTAGGATAAGTGTTGTGTAAACTTTCACTCATATTATTTTGATAGTTGACCTTATACGGTGGAGCCGTGTGCAGTACATGTTGGTGCGCAGGACTTAACGTGTTTGATACTTCGTCTGCGGGTTATTGTTGAGAAAGATTCGTATGAAAAATTCGAGAATATCGTCTTACTAATACTGTTTTAGGGTCCATCTGCATATTGCGGCTAGAGGTAACTTTTTTCTGTAGGTCCTGTTGACGTGTTACGCTAGTTATCATGACCAGGTGTGCTGCAGACTGATATCTTAACTCCATTTCACTGAAGCCGTAATAAATTCCATCTCTTGTGTCAGGTTTCATAGTTTCAAATTTCCCTTTCCCTTAGCTGGACAATATTGGCGTCTGTTGACACTTTTGGGAACTACAAGTCACAGGTCCTGATAAGTGGATGAGTCAGGTACTTAATAAAGAGTGAGTGAAGATGATATATATAAACGCTTGCTAACCATCCTTCCTCCCGTAGGCGCCGCTACTGGAGATCCACACGGAGGAGACGAGGAAGAGTCGGTCTCGACGTAACAGTGGCAACAACTTCTTCTGCACCAACAACAAGAAGGAGTCGCGCTGTTGTCGCTATCAACTTGTCGTCAACTTTATCGAGTTAGGTTGGGACTTCATCGTCGCCCCCAAGACATACGAAGCCAACTTCTGTAACGGTGAATGCCCCTTCCTGTACGCCCACAAGTACGCCCACACCTCGCTCGTCCAGAAGTTGAACAGCAGCAACGCCCATCACGGCCCTTGTTGCGGCGCCAGGAAGCTGTCGCCCATGAAGATGCTCTACTACGACCATGACCATAAAATCAAATTTGATACCATCCAAGACATGGTAGTAGACCGCTGCGGCTGCTCCTAAGCCTATGCTAGGTATCCACTACTAAACCGTTCTTTCCAATAAAGATCTGTGATGGAGAGTAGATTTAAATTAGGCTCGTATTCCAGTGTCCAGTCCAAACACAATTTGTAAACGTTGTTATTGTTCCCTTGTAAATACTGAACAAAAATCCTTTTAATATCAATGCAATTTATAACTAAAGTATCTCACTCATATGTTTACCAAGTAAGAGTTATTACACACCACTACTCAGTCAACTAGCGGCCTGGCGGAAGTGTCGTGCGCTGTTCTCTCTAGAGGCAAAACTAAAATTTAAAACGCCGTGATTTTTTTGTGTAAATATTTAGTTACACGGCTGGTTAAAATCTCCATATATTAGAAAAAAAATATTTGAGCAGTATTACCTTGTACGGAGTTCTATGTACATGTCTTTAGGAAATTTTAGTAATACCAGAGTAAAATCAACCCTGAGTCTCCATATTCCACTAAGAATACCGTAGCGTTCACCAACACTTGTGCTCTCAAACACATCAATTCATTAACAAGATGAGGACAACATCTTGGTGACCATTTCATTCGTCCAATAAATGTCATCATATTTTTTACAACGTAGAACTAATCACAAATATCTCCAACACTTACACATGTTAAATTGTTTGAACTATTTCTAGTTTTTGATACTTTGCCGCGTGGAGAAAAATACAATAGTTACCTTCACAAGTCAGATAAGTACTTTGTCCATTATAGCTCGTAAAGACAATGTACGTCAGGTATTCTTGACAATATATCTGGGCTGCACCAGGTAACCTAATTAGCATATTTACGCTAACTCTGGTGAGCTAAGTAGCATGTGTAAACTACGCCAGGTACCCTAATTAGCATGTCTGAGTTTAACCAGGTGCGCTGGACGATATGTCTGAAATAAGTGTATGGCTATTCTACTTAAGGCCCACTACCAGTAGCTAACAGTTATCATCAGATCAAGACGTGGTGTATTGGTCTGGAGACTGGAATGCACACGCCCAACTTTCTTTGCTCTTCTGCTTTCACCAAGAATGAACAGTCCGTCGCAAGGGCTTACTGGAAAATTGAAGGCCACGTGCTATACTGTACGTACCCAGGTGCCCCGGTGTTTTATTTTATTTAATTTCTTTTCGTGGATTTACGAAATTCGAAAATATTTTTATCTGATTATATTGGCATCCTTTACTTCTGTTTCTTCCCTAGACTTACTTGGATATTTCTTTAGGCCTACTTGAATGATTATGCACCTGGGCAAGGGTTATATGTGAGGTCTTGTAGTCGTAAATTTGCTGGCGCTATTGTGAATATGTCATGGGACTGAGTGTACATGTATACCTATGTGCATAATCCTTTTACATCTATGTGAATATACCTGTAGGTCCATGTGAACGAGTCTATAGAATATAATGTAAGCCTATCTGAATAATCATGTGAGCCTATTGTCAATAACACTGTGAACCTCTGACACTCCCTTTAAGGACGTGAGCAAGAGACTCGGTGGTCTGACACTGGTGGTAGTCTCAAAATTCCAGGTAATTCAAAAACAAAAAAAAAAGATTCTATTCGCAACACACTTAGCAGCTTTGAACACAAGAATCCCTTAAAATTTGCAGCCTCACATTTTTCCAATCATGTACTTATCTGTATGCTAACACAATATTACTTCATCCAGCCCCATACCCGGATTATACCCGGACTAGCAACACAGGCTAGGGTGTTCTTCCGTTGGACTAGATAATCTTAACCACAACAACAGAGCACTGGAGAGGAGACCGAATGTTTTTGTAGCTTTTTTATATATATATAGATGCAAATTATTTGAAATTCTGACGGGACTCTCATGACGTGCACGCCTGTACGTCATGTTAAGCTCCACAAAAGCTCAAATGAACGAATGGATAATGATGACCACTGTTGTTGACACCTTCTGCGCTTTTTTGTGCTTCTAGCTTGCTGTTGTTGTGTACATGACAGTGAGAACGTTGGTGGATATCCAGTGGTGCGTTCGTGGAGAAGATCCATTAATGTGTTCGTGTAGGAACTCCACAAGTGCGTTTGTAGAAGGGATCCACTAATGCCTTTGTGAAGCTCCACTAGTACGTCTGTGAAGCTCCACTAGTACGTCTGTGAAGCTTCACTAGTGCGTCTGTGAAGCTCCACTAGTACGTCTGTGAAGCTTCACTAGTGCGTCTGTGAAGCTCCACTAGTACGTCTGTAAAGCTCCAGTAGTGCGTCTGTGAAGCTCCACTAGTGCGTCTGTGAAGCTCTACTAGTACGTCTGTGAAGCTCTACGAGTGTGTCTGTGAAGCTCCACTGGTACGTCTGTCAAGCTCCAGTTCTGTGTCTGTGAAGCTCCACTGGTACGTCTGTGAAGCTCCAGTTCTGCGTCTGTGAAGCTCCACTGGTACGTCTGTGAAGCTCCAGTTCTGCGTCTGTGAAGCTCTACTAGAGCGTCTATGAAGCTCCAGTTGTGCGTCTGTGAAACTCTACTGGAGCGCCTTTGAAGCTCCAGTTGTGCGTCTGTGAAGCTCCACTAATACGTCTGTGAAGCTCCACTGGTGGGGATCCACTGCTATTGCCCGTCGTCTGGCGTTCGTTCGCCTTCTAAGGAACAACCACGTAATTGTGTTCATAAAAGTGTCGTACAGCGATTATCGAAGTCTTACAAGCACTTTCTGTCCACAAAAAGTGCAAAGTACAAATAAAACAATTCGTAGTTAAGAAATTTATTTAGTATAAGATTGTAAAATAAGCTGAAACACTTTATTAGAAATTCTTTTGTTTCAATCCTGGCGGGACGTCTGATGCGCACTGTGGTGTCGGCCGTGAGGTAGTATATGATATGATAATGGCTGACTAACACAATAAGGATGTATAGTACTAAGTAAACAGGTGAATATGTCAATGGTTTTCGGTATTTTGTATTCGGGAAAAGCCAATATTGAAATCAGAAATATAAAACTAATTTCTCAATGTCTTTTGCTGATGTTCATATATTATTCGTTTCTTCAGAGATAATTAAACTACAGTGTAATTTCCAACCTTCTTACGCACTTAAAGACCTTAGTTGTTGGCGGAACTATAACGTCAAATTACAAGCTGTCGGTGTAATAATGTACTTCTGTTTTCTGTTTTTATAAAACAAGGGCACAGTTTGCCCGCTGTACATGGCCAGATCTTCCCTCCCCTCACCATCATGGACAGACCATTCCTCTCCCCACTATCATGGCCAGACCTACCCTCTCCCCACCACTATGGTCAGACCATTCCTCTCCCCACTATCATGGCCAGACCTACCCTCTCCCCACCACTATGGCCAGACCTACCCTCTCCCCACCACTATGGTCAGACCATTCCTCTCCCCACTATCATGGCCAGACCTACCCTCTCCCCACCACTATGGCCAGACCTACCCTCTCCCCACCACTATGGTCAGACCATTCCTCTCCCCACTATCATGGCCAGACCTTTCCTTCCCCCACCATCAAGGCCAGATCATAAGTTTTTGTATTTAAGAGGGGACGTTTTGGTGACCGAGAATGTTATTAACATTTCACCAGCTGATGAAAGAAGACCTTAGGCAAACACTAACTTTTCACTTTAGTTCGGTTTACCATTATGCGACCCAACACTGTGAACTAACCCCCTTGTTGTTAACGCCACCACCCACTTTACTTAGTACGGTCATCTACCACTAAAGTTTATATTGTTCTTATATTTTGTTCTTGTGGATACTTTCTCCCGCCTGTATAATCACTTTGTTTATCTTAGTGATGGGGCAGCCCTTTATCAGAGAACAACAGCCATCAACCCAGGTCCACACACCTCGGTAATACATTTTATATTTAAGAAGATATTTTTATCAAGGTCTCCGGCGTTTATGAGAGTCAAGTATCGTCACCAGGGCCACGCTGTCCTTAGCTCGCCATATATCCCTCAACTAGGCCTACTGGCATGCTGAGGTCAACCACCTTCAGCGAGGCTTACTTCCTTCTCCTAAAGTTCGCCAGACTCTTCTCTACACCCTTATGTAAACCTCTGCTTCTCTTTACCAAAGTCTGTCGCAGTTTATACAACTTCTTCAGTACTGATCTTCCTAAGGTCTACTTCTCTATGGCTCTTACTAAGGCTAGCTCTAACACAACCCTTCCTCAGGGTTCACTAGAGTGCTCACTCAGACTGGACAGGTAATGAGGCGGGGTGAAGGAGGAGGCGAGTCTGAAAAGATTCACTGGGTGAGAAGGGTACAGTAAGTTACGTCTGAATGGCTGGTAACGAGAGGATTATGTTACGTGGTAGGCCTACCTGATGGCCAGCAGACGAGAACTGTAAAGAGGGAGGTCTATTGCTCCTTAAGCAATTAACTGTGAGTGGTAACAGAGGGCGACCAACTGTACTATAAATAGACTCTGACGTGAAGTAGGTACAGGTCACTTGTGGTCCATCGTCATGTATTACAGAGACAACCAGACGTCTCCTGTAGACACAAAGCTCTTTAAGTACTGTACCGACCAAGGAACAAATAAAATTAACTCAGCGAAATTTAACACACAAACATTCCTGATTTAACAGTTTATTTTTTATTTAATTTGAAACATGTACATTACAGACTGTGATTATGAATCCTTATCATGGGTAGCTTAATATTTATAGTTTATCATAAATAACAATTTG
Organism: Homarus gammarus; assembly: GCA_958450375.1. Classification (NCBI taxonomy): domain Eukaryota; kingdom Metazoa; phylum Arthropoda; class Malacostraca; order Decapoda; family Nephropidae; genus Homarus; species Homarus gammarus. The sequence continues at coordinate 1,455,303 of CAUDMG010003875.1, read as the reverse complement.
GAGTTTTATATAATTAAGAAAAAGATGATTTGGATTAAGATGTTTCAGGTGCAAATATTCGTATTGCTTTGTGAGCTTCATAGGTCAACTTTTTCACATATCTCCATAGCTATTTTCCACATACAAAATGCCATTTCTTCCAAAGTATGTTGGGTACTTTTCAAAAGCACTAAAACTACTTATTAAATATCATCAGCAGTTCGCTCTTACTGCGGCGTCCCTGCAGGCAGAGAAATCCGGTCGCCTCACTTTATGAAAATATCTGCTTGGCTTTCCAAACAAGCCCCTTTGAGATGGTCTAGCTTTATGCTAGAAACAGAACATTGGTTATATAACTTTACAAAAGCTGTAAACCTTAATGAAATTGTTTCAATTCCTCGTAAGACTTGGTGATGAACTACTCTGGCTCACAAGGAAAGTTCTCGAGTCCTCTGTGGTAGGCATAAAGCTTCACAAACTACGTGACGGTTGACTATAAATTCATCGTTGGCCTTACTGTAGTTAACAGCCGAGCACTCTGATTGTCTAAGATACTTTGTTATAAACGTTCCTATTGTACGATTTTATTCTGAATATTTTCCTAAAGAACACTGTTATTGTGTGTGCATTAAGGAGACAAGAGATGATGACTCACAGTTCAACACTTCACACCCAAACTCTCTCCAGTTGACAGTGTATTTACAACCATTCATCCGCTCTGAAAAAATCAGTTCATCAAGTCACATATTCAGCGATAAGATACTTAGACTTGGGTAAACTAGAGGCAGTGTGAGTGACTGGCTGGCGGCGTCACACGGACCATCAGAAGACGTTCTGCCCATCAGACGTCCCGTGGATTGTACACCACAAAATTGTCTTTAATGAAGAGGGACGACGTGGGTGAGAGAGAAAAAAAAAAAAAATAAAACTTGTACTGTGTGTTTGTATATACGCCCTTTGATCTCACTAGAGTTTGTGTATGTTTACAAATATTTCTATACAGGCCTTATTAAGCTTCGTGATTTTAGTATTGGGTCCGTAGTGGTGAGGGTTGGCAGTGGACGAGATGTTCTACTCTTCTGCTTCTCCTCGCTCATATTTTGTAAATTTTTCTTTGTAATTTGTGTAAGGCAGTTTAGCGGCAGATAATATCTTACGGAGATATTAACTGTGGGAGACAGAGGAGCGGCTGACCCAGCTGACTCGGTCTGTCATCACTGGAGTGTGTAAACAAGAGTTTCATCATGGATAATATATGTTGGATACGCATCACTGTGTGACTTAGTGAGACTTACGAAATACTTAAAATTTAATTTTTTTTCTATAATTATTCCCTGTGATAGTGTGTGTCTACCTTACCTTAATCTGCTATTCAAGGTATTGTAATATACATATATTCATATATACTTTTATCATCTAGTCCAACATACAATTTACTGCAGAGTAAAATATGTAATCCGGTCAACGGTGTTTTAATTGATTCCTTATAACTTATTCTTACAGTTTGTGTATACATTGTCGGTGAAATGTGCTTGTGTGCGTTGTCCACACACACACACACACACACACTGGACGTGATATATAGAGAGAGGACGTGTGAGGACGGCCAGGGTGTATGACTCACGCCTCCATCTGTCGTGTAGGAAGCTTGTGGAGGCAGCAGCAGGGTGTGGACACGACCCTATACGTATCATATAACACCACCGAAAACACTGAGTGAATGTCTTAACTTATCTCTGTATCTAAAATAAACATAATATGTGGAGTATTTAACTTATTATATTTCAATCAATATAAAACCTAAGAAATATCTGCAGAGCTTCAACGTCATGGGCAGTAAATAACTCAGGTTAACTAAGAGAAGTTGATCTTGTTATATAGCTAAAGCCTGACATGCAAGTGTTAGCTTCAACAACATCTAAATCTATACTAGAACTGCCGTTGACCCACGAGGTGTGTGTGTGTGTGTGTCTGGCGGCCCCTGACCACCCTACCCACAGCTGGTATACCCGAGACGTGGGCCACACTACCCAGCAAGGTCCATCAGTCACGTTACACAAACTCTCTACAGGTCCCTTACGTAATGCTACGAGGGCATTCAGACCAAAAGTGCCTGACAACCAGACCCTCTCCTTACCACCTGCTCGCTCTCTCTCTCTCTCTCTCTCTCTCCACACACATTACAAATTTAATATAATTCCCAATTCCTTTAATTCTTAGCATCTGAAACCAAGAATTATATACACAGAGGGATTAAAACGTTTGAGAGGAACGACAGAAGAGGATAATAAGAGTGAGACTTAGTGAAGGAGGAGTGTCTGATGGTTGGAGTATTAGTCAAGTCTCTGTGATAAATATATAACACTTGACCTTCCTCGAGTGAGTGACACACCTCGCCCTCAGTATTTACAAGTCTACGTTATTCATGTCAGTCTTCTGTTTAATGTCATAGTCAAGTCCACTATATGCCTTATATTGAGTCCTCTCTCACCCTTACCCTTATTACATTATATAATATAAACATATGGATTTAAAACTGACACTGATGGTGATTGTGGTGGTGATTGTGGTGGTGGTGATTGTGGTGGTGGTGGTTGTTGGTGGGTGTTATTATACATTATATTCATATAAATAGATGAATATTTTTTCTATCAAGTGTGGAGTTGTAATTACATAAGTATACCAATACTCCAATCGACACTGTACCGAATAGCGTTCTGACACTACGAGACAGATTCGAACGGTCTATCATCAGATCAGGAAGGATAGTCGAGGGTGGAGGGACAATTCCAAAGCAGCAGAGGCATCAAACCTTTACTGCTGGAATAATTAAATTTGCCACACCCCCCCCCCCCCCCCAAAAAAAAAAGGAACCTTAAACCCACAAGTCTCACAGCTAAGCCTAATCTTTTATCTTCCTTGCTTGGTGAAGTACCGAGTTGATGATGTGGGTTAATTAGGAGGCCGGCACAGTGTAATTAAGCGCTGTATCGTTATGGGGAGCACCGAAGGGGAAAGTGATTAAGTTAATGATTTATAGAGATTGTAATCAAAAAGTTCTCCGATACAAAGCGACGTGTTGAGAATGTTACACAATATTTTTAGGTTGGTTCAATTAGTGTTGTTTACATCCAGCTTCGTGAGATAACAACCAGGTATAGTCCTCAACCATTGTTACTTTACGGCATTGTTAACACACCCAGCCAAGTAGGTGGACTTTTTTCGTTACATATTATCTATAACGTCTCCAGAGTCATTTAACACCTACAGTGGTCCTTCTTCAAATAGAACCCCAACGGATATGAGAAAGAGAGGTACAGACAGATAGATAAATACTCTCCCTGAGTGCCAGCCAGGTGACAGTGTTTACGGACAATAACCTCACAATGATCTGTACGCTAACTGTTTCTTCTAACTGGAATTAAGTGAATTTATTGATTAAAAAAAATCTCAATGTAAATCGGATGTCATCTTCGGATGCTGTACTGTGATACCAGTACGATCTTAGGTCTTGAAGCAGGACATGGGTACTCTGCTCCCGGCGTGAAGGAAATGCACGTTACACAACAACGTCCTTCACAAAACATAAACAATTTGCAGGACCAGAGTATTGGTCAGCCGGATCTTACTAAATTACCTGTTACGCTTTATCACTTGTAATTAATGATCCTACAAAAAATCTGATTAATCTATAGGCAGGGAGCAGAATGAAATGATAATTATGGAGCGGTTGCCACGACAACCTCCAACGACTATTGCGTGATGTCAAGAGGATCAAAATCTCCTACCCAAGCGTCGATATGAGCCAGGAAGCTCCGCTTCCCATCCTGGAACATATATGTTTGATTCTCGTGGCCAGAGACACTTCACTACCGTCACAGATACTGGCAAGAGTCTTGTGTCTCAAGGAAACAAAATAGGAAATATGTTATTAATACCATGACATAAAATAATGTGATTGATGACGAAGTGAGGGTGCATAATGATAAGGATTTAGTCAGGGCCAACACGCACGCCTAAGTAGACTGATAAGTTGACGTGAAGCTCCCGCCACACGTCAGTCGCTGGCCTGACGGGGTGTAGGCTGTTGCTCACCCCTGTGCCTCTAGACCACACAGGAGGGTTAGGAGTCGATCAGATTGGAAATAAATTGTACGCAAATGCTGGTCCTCCAAACTCTTAATCGTCACGGGATATCTGCCTGAGCTTCCACAAATCACCAAGACAAACTTTCACCAAAAAAGAGTTCCTTATGCTGCGATAAGCGTGACTAGTGATACCAATAAAGCATCAGTTCATTGTGAGTGAAAACGTTTAGAAATATAAGAGGTTCGACTCAACGTTACTTCAGCCAGCAGAGCCCCCCCCCCCCCATAGCCCACAGTGACCATACCAAGCTTAAGTCCTCCGTCATTCACTCAGGATCTTACTCTTACACCAGATTTCAGTGACCTTAAGCACACGTTAAATGAACTTGAGTAACATCTATGCCTTCTGTTACGTAGACGACCAAGGTCTCGTGTTGCTCGTCAAGTTGATATGAAGTAACACTTTCTGCTTTAAAAGACCTTCCAATAATTTATCTTTTAGTATAGGACATAAACCAAAGTGTTTTGTGTAAAGCCGCGTATGACTTATGAGACCCCAAGGTGTTCTTTATGTGTAAATCAGAAAACTTAATATTGGTAGAAATAATACGAGTATAATTTCATTGTTACTACTGACAATATAGTTCACGTTAGAAGCTCCTCGTCCAAGCTCTTTACTTATGTTACATTAGACGACTGATTCCGTAATTTCCACAACGAGTCATCTTGACCCATTCGGTGTGGCGTGTGTTGGTTACGACGCCCACCGAGGTGAACGATGCAGCCTCACATATTCGTGACGAGCGCCCCCGAGGACGCTCCCGAGGACAGCACCATCAGCAGTGGTACGAACGCATCCTACTCCAGCAAAGGTACCAACGGCCACTCCGGGAGGCTGGGTCACCTCAGCGTCCCCACCTGGGAAACAGCACGTAGACCCTCCTTCCTTCCCAACGATACAGAGATGAATATCCGCCCAAAAGTGCGCAAGATGTCCACTTACGACCTTAGCATTAACGACACTACGTTCACCGACTCCTTAGAGTCCTACATTAAGGGAGGGGCTCATGAAGACTTGGTGGACAATGAACCTCCTCCCTGCCTCAGTTACATCACTCAGTGGGTCGTCGGCGACGTTCAGTACATAACAGACTTCTTGGACCGCTGGCCATTTTTCTCCTTCTTCCTCCCTCTTAAACTAGTGAACGCCTTACTGCGGACACTGGGAGCGCCCATGTTGGCTAACAACCCGTTCAGTGGCGCTCTCATACTCTTGGCACTGTTGCTGGAGGACCCCCTGGTGGCTGTCTGGAGCCTTGGGGCAATTCTAGTGGCCCTCTTGATGGCACTCGTACTAAGGCAGCCGCAGCACATTATCTCCAGCGGCCAAGTGACCCAACACGGGCTCCTGCTAGGTCTCCTGGTAGGTCACTCCATGACCCACCACCCTGAACATCCACTGTTTGCTGCAGCTCTCGCCCTCACCCTCACCGCGGCCATCAGGTTAGTCTTACAGCACGAGGCACACGTCATTCACTACTGTGATTAGCAGTCGTAGCCATTGGTAACACTCATCAGAAGTAACGCTCCTCATCTAAAGTAACGTTCATCATCCTAGGTAACACTGTTTATAAGGGGGCTTCATAGCCTATGTACTTGACTGCACTATCATCCACGCTACAATGCCATCTCCGGTACATCTCCTACTCCACACTATATCTACTAATCTACTGTACGCTTCATCCACTACACACGGCGTTAGTGTGTGGGGTAATTGAATCAAGATTGAAGTTGAAGGGTACCGGCTGTGTCCGTCCAGTGTCAAAAGGATCTTAGTGAACCAGTCAGAAGAATTGTTTCCCAATTACAAGTAAAAATGGGTCTCTCTCTCTCAAATTATATCCCCCAAACTCTCAACCAACTTATTGTCTCTAAACTCCTTTATTATGGTTGTAAAAAAGTTGCCGTTATTATATACAATACAATATATCACACTCCTTTAAACATGGCTGTTGGTAGGTTAACATGATACACGAGAGGGATTAATATTGTCCCACACACATATTCAGTGATGCACAATAACTGGTCATCCTAACGTGTCCTGTCTGTCCCCACCAGCGTGATTCTGGGCATCGCTGTATCCACCTGGTTGTCTCAGACTAATTTACCTGGACTGACTGTGTCCTATATCCTGCTAGGGGCTGCCTTGTGTCAGGGCCTCGGCTACCATGACTTCTCTACAGCAGTCACTGTCGCCTTCCCTAACACCACCATCACCCCGAGTATACAGTGGTCCATGGTCAGTCATGTACTGTGTCGTATAATGTGTTCTCTATGTGTCATGTCATGTACTGTGTCATGTCAGGTGGTCTTTTTCAGTGTCATGTTGGTCTTGATGACGTAGGGTTTATGATCATGATTCATGGCCAACGTTACCCTATGATATACTGTACATGATTTTCCTATATCCTCAAGTGAAACACTGGGAATATATGACACATTTGTAACGTATAAAAGGCTTGGGAATGGTATATGTTCCAGGTGTTGTATCATGTGTGCTACAGGTGCTGCAGGGTGTGGCGCGGGGAGCTGGTCAGGTGTACGGGTGTGGTGGCCTGGCTCCCTCCTGCTTGGTGCTGGCGGCCATGATGATTTTCTCTCCTGTGGTCTTCCTCCAAGCCGTCCTGGGCACCCTGCTGGGGGCCCTGTGTGGTCAGTGTTCACCTACAGTATGTTGTGTGCTCACCTACAGTATGTTGTGTGCTCACCTACAGTATGTTGTGTGTTCACCTACACTAAGTTGTACAGGTGTATTGGCGACTCATATGCCCCTCAGATGTGTTACCTCCCCATCTGCCCTACAGGTGTGTTATCTCCCCATCCGCCCTTACAGGTGTGTTCGTGTCACAGCCGCCGTACTCCGAGGTCTACTCTGGGGTGTACGGCTGCCACAGCCTCCTGACGGGTCTCTCTCTGGGAGGTTTCTTCTTCGTGCTTAACTTCTACTCTAGTCTGACGGCAGCTTGCGGCGCTGTCTTCTCCGCCCTCCTCTTCCATACCATCCACAAGGTTAGGTTAGGTCAATCTAGTCTAGCTTAGGTAAGTTAGGTTAAGTTAGATAAGTTAGGTTAAGTTAGGTTAGTTTAGGTTGGCTTATTTGCCTTTACGTTAGGTTAGGTTAGGTACTTGCCTTTATGTTAACTGTGGTATTCAACCTCTCAAGCCTTTATCAAATATATTTACTTGTTGAAAATTTGCGGTAAAATATCTCGGTTCTCTCTTAAGATTCGTTCGTTTGTATGTGAGTTTTTGGATGAGGTGAGAAGCTCTTAAATAATATTGATAATAATAATAATAACGTTTATATTAATGATGATAGTCGTCGCAATAGTAATAGTAACCTCTTTCTATTTCTCTCTCTTTAACACTCTCACTCACACACTCTCTCGCTCTCTCTCTTTAACACTCTCACTCACACACTCTCTCGCTCTCTCTCTCTTTAACACTCTCACTCACACACTCTCTCTCTTTAACACTCTCACTCACACACTCTCTCTCTCTCTTTAACACTCTCACTCACACACTCTCTCGCTCTTTCTCTTTAACACTCTCACTCACACACTCTCTCGCTCTCTCTCTTTAACACTCTCACCCACACACTCTCTCGCTCTCACTCTTTAACACTCTCACCCACACACTCTCTCGCTCTCTCTCTTTAACACTCTCACTCACACACTCTCGCTCTCTCTCTTTAACACTCTCACTCACACACTCTCTCGCTCTTTGTTTCCCTCAGAGTTCAATGCCAGTGTTGACAACGCCACACGTGGTCGCCACATTAATATTGCTTCACGCCAGAATCCGCGGAGGTCAGCTCAAGCGAGTCGACCTCATCTACCTGACCTTTCCCGAGATGCACCGCAGACTCTTCCGCCCTGGCAACGCTATCGAGGACTGTGCCATCGCCTGAACCCTCTCCGGCACTCTGTTATGGCACTATTGACACCCAACCCAACCCTTAACCTCATCTTAATCTACCCTAAACTTTAACCTCAACCTACTCTTAACCATACAAGCTTAGGTTAGGTTAGGCTAGGTTAGGTTAGGCTTAGGTTAGGTGAAGCGAGTAGTTTTATTTTCATTATTTGTGACGGAATAACACCTCAGTTATTGAAGGAAAATAGAAGTTAACATAGAGGAGGAGCTGATCACTTGTGTGTTTTATATCTTAACCACACACACACACACACACACACTCGTGGTGTCCCCATGATGCTACGACAACACGTAGTGAATGAGTTGCTACAGCATCATGTGATGCCCCTCATAACACCATCTGTGAGGGAATTACTACACCACGTCAAGCCCCTCATAACGCCATCTGTGAGGGAGTTACCACACTACGTGTCTGCTGTTCAACACCTCAGCTCACATGATCTACGTGTGTAAACATTAATCTGTATGTTCACTGTATGTTCCTTTACCTTTCTCTAATGAAGGCTTTTGTTAAACCACCAATGTATGTAATAAGTCATTTATGTCCAATGTATATTTTCAGCCTTCGGGCTGCAAACTTTTTCAATAGACCGTTTATTATTATTATTATTATTATTATTACACACACACACAATACACACATTAATGTATAAATACAACAGGAGTTTCAGGGTTCATTTCCTTTGGTGATTATTATTCACTATCATTCACTCCCATTTGTTTTGTTATTAATAATCGTTATATGTACTTATATATGTAAAATATTATATGTATATATTGTATGTATTATAATGTATGTATTTGTGTATTCGAGTAGGCTATGAATTATGTAATTTTTATTTTTTTTTAATTGTGTTTTACCCGGAAATATTGCAGGGCTCCGGTTGTAACGCTTGGCCAGTTAAAATATATCATGGATCACCTGAAGATTGGTCCCCCCAGATTATTTTACCTTAGGATGAACCAACCTAACCTAACCTAAGGAAAGCTAACCTAAGCCTAACCTAATCCCTCCACCAGGTAATGTTCGTGTTAAGGTATTTAGTTATCCTTTGAAATAATCAGAATAGGCTAATCTTCAGGTGAACCTATTTAACATTATCTGTACAACACTCAGAGGAACAAGAGGGACTGTCATAGCTGGCCGAGCATTATGGCCCTACAAAGGCGGCATATTTCTTCAAATAGCCACATAAAGGCCAAGTATATGTTGATCAAGTAAACTGTTATTAGTCTAATCATTTCATCCACTTTTGTAAGGTTTGTCTTGTGTACTCTAGGTCATGTTTAAGGAACCACTAGTCTCATGTACCCTTGTACCTGTGAATATTATAAGAAGAGAGATACTTCACTTTACAGTAAATCTTATAGTTTATCCTTATCCTGAATGATTGAGGTACAATTGAACATTGAATAAGGCGAAAGGGTGACTGTGTGGGGCTCATTCGGTGTAGGAAGCTCCATTCACAACATAAATCATTGTTTGTTATGCCTAAACCGCCAATGCTTCTGCCGAGTCGATGAAAACTTGTTTGAACATTTTACGGAATAAATCAGCCAGTCTACCTATCAGTCACGGCTTTCTCATAGCACGGTGTCACTGGTGTTGCGGCTAACCAGCTTATTATCACGTGACTCGCACTGCCTCCTGACTAAGGTGGAGACACTTATCCAGCCAAACACTAGGGGTCCTGCGGAAAGGGTTTACAGTATACTGGATATAAAATATTTCTTGAAAATGGAATTTATAAGATACTAAAACTATTGCTCTTTCAGTAGAGTTGGGAAGAGTACGACGGACGACCCTGTTTTCAATCTACAAGTGTTTGTGTTTATACAGGAAATAGACCGTCGTCCACCAAGTACAGTATTTCACTTGCCTAGTACACTTATTTGACAGTTGACATACAATAGTTAGGTCTTAAATGGATAATGTAGTTCATTTTCTTCCTTTAACTTTACAGAAAACGAAGTTAAAATTTGGGCTATACGAGTAACTCTGATTCTTAGTAGGGCGGCAGACTCCCCAGAAGACATGAGATCTATCACAATGTAAGAAGACAACACTGTATGTTATCGCCACGCATAATTATACGCGCCGGCCACACTTTAAGTGAGGAGAATAGTTTACGAAGCGAGATGGAGCTGGTAGCAGCTGTGTGAGAGCCTGAGGGCAGACTATCGCCTTCTGCTGTAGAGGCAACATCTTGATTCTCGTCAGCCAACATCTTCCTGCAGGACATTATATTTGTTCTCGTTGTTCTCACGTTAGACTCGTAAACGTGAGTGCGATTGTGAACTGTTGAATCCTCTGAGAACTCTAAATAACTTCAATAAGTGTATTTATGTACTGTATATTGATCACATTATTCAAACTGTGTCCTGATGTATCAGCAGTTGTTATATGTGAAATGCATTCAACAGGTTTTGACCGAATTATACTCAACGCGCCAACGACAAGGGTCTTATTGTCCTGCACAAGCCAGAATCGCTCCTATGAGCGATTACACTAATTATTATTATTCAGTTAGCAAAAAAAATTCCAAAATGGAGGTATACTGGAGGTACAATTTAAGGGATAAGAGTACCTCACCAGCACCACCAAAGTGTAGGCAGTTACCTCATGTACTGTACTGTACATCTAGGTTGCGGTACAAGTAAATGGTGACAATGTGATCAGTGACTCTCATAAGGCAGGTCCCTGACAGTGGGACAATGTTGATGAGTATTAGATGTGGGAGTGGTGCACAGTTTGGAGGAAGAAATGTGACCCAACTAGCACACCAACAGTGGGTCTACGTGCGTTGTACGAGCGGCCCTTAGGCTACGTCCCATGTGCGAGCGTCCTGCGGCATCCAGCGACCGCGAAGAGTTCGCGAGCGACCAGCAAGAGGGAACTAGACGGGCGACCTGGAAGCAGCAATCAAATGTTTTGATAGCCGCTTCATCAGTCACGCGAGTCTGCGCATTCTACACCAAAACTAAAAAAGGTTATACATTTATTTTACACTATTTACAGCTTGATCTTGCCAATATATAAGTCTTGTGGACTATTAAAGTAGCTGAAAAATGTCTCTTATTCTTTGCAGAAGAATGTGAAGCATTGCTTATTGTACAGGGCGCTGTGTTATTTGCAACTGTACATTCATGAATTGCACATGACTGCGTCCAGACGCTCGGTTTCAATGATGATGAAATGGAAAATTGTAACACACTTTACAATATCAACAGCAGTATCGACCTTTGTTTCAAGTGCTTTATTTAAATTTCTCCATTTACGTGTACAAATTCCAAATGCACACTCTACAACACACCTGGCAAGTGACAATCTGATCTTGAGTCTACAGCACAAACACAATCATATTCAATCCCCACGCTCCGTCAGTATCACAAGAGCTTCGGTATTAATCTCAGCAACCTCCTCTGGAACTAAAGTAACATATTCCCAATACTAGAACTCTTTATATCATAATTCCTTCTAATTACCGAACATTTGTATTACTGTCCTCTGAGGTGCCTACAACATTTTCATTGTTCGAGATGGATCACCTGCTCGTGACTCTCCTCTCTTATATTGCGTCACAAGTTTGTATGACTTTGGTGTTATTTACACAGTTACCTTAAGTGCAGGACATACCTTTAAACTATATAATTCTAGACAGCGAGTGTGTAACACAAACACGTAAGGGTTCACTTACGTAAATCTTTTTCTATTCATCACGTTCCTCCACTGAATTGAAATTCTTATAGAGCAGCATCATAATGAAGCCTATAATGTGAAGGGGAACATGCGCATGCGCAGTGAGAAGGGGGGGGGGGGGTGAGCCACTCCTCCACCTCCCTGCAAGTCCACCCAACACGGAGAACTCTGCCATAGAGACTGGTGCCTCGCCTCGTGAACACTCATGGCAAAAGCAACTAACTTGCGACTCATTAAGTGGAGACAACAGTGAAGTGGGTGGTCCAGTGTTCAGCCAGTGACCGTGGCTCACTCATACCGAAGGACTGTTTAGGACATAACCCGCCCTGACTACCATTGTGATGAACTTTGTCCAGAATCCGGTAAGTTAATCGGAGATTGACACACACACGCCTTGCTAATTATTTATAACTCTAGGAACTGAAATTTCAGTATGGGATTATGGTAGTATTACGTTAAAACTACTATAGTATAATTAGATTACCTTGGTTGGATGTTGTTGCCACTCCCAAGGCCTGCCAGGTTAATTTCGGTCATGGAAATTAGTACAAGTTGTCGTGAACACTGGCAGTCAGAGGAGAAAGGTTAGGACGGCCGGGAATAAGTCTCCTGCAAATATTAAAACTATTCTGTAACCTTTTATTTATCATAACCTCAGTATACTGTTTTGGAAAGCAACATTCTACTTAGTACAAAAACAATAACAAAATCATTAAACCATATCGTAATATAGAATAAATTACATTACGTATATATAAAACTTATAAAAAATAACATCAACTTACTTTTATCTCAAGGAAATAATACAAAATATAAATAATAATAAATAAAGGAGTTATCCACGTTATTACCTTCATATGGTAATGTGTACTATCCTTTACCTGCATCATTAGGTTTCTTATATATCTTTTACTAAACATAAAGATCAGAAATATACTGGAAAAATATCACAGCTAGACTGATTCACTGAGGCGATCACTGCTAGGCTGATTCACTGAGGCGATCACTGCTAGACTGATTCACTGAGGCAATCACTGCTAGACTGATTCACTGAGGCAATCACTGCCAGACTGATTCACTGATGCAATCACTGCTAGACTGATTCACTGAGGCAATCACTGCTAGACTGATTCACTGCAGCGTCGTCCCCTTTTACCACAGGTTTAAGATATCAGACAGGAAAATCTGAACTGATCTTATATTGGCTCGGGTAAACACAAAACACAACCCTTGATACAGTTCTATCAATATGCAGTGAAAGTTCAGAGCAAACAGTATGCATACATTCCAGCAAGTACTCCTTCTGTTATGAAATATATCCGCACGTCAATTCACTCTTACGTCATACATACCTTATACAGCCTAGGCTAAAATTTGCTTCAACACAGCCATGAAAACCGGATGTATACCTTTTAAAGTTATTAATTTACCTAACATGTCATTACCGAAAAGTGTTTATTCTATCATTGCTTTATAATTAGAATTCAGGTATTTCTTAGTAGATTTCTTTCATTAAATTCGACACTATAGGAGTTGCTTTTCTTTTCTTTTGGTTATTTTTTTCTCCATTTTTCCTCATTTTTATTTTCTTTTTTTTTCCTGTGTGATTTTCGGCTTTAACTACCAAGACGTGATGAAAGGGTCTCTCTCTCTCTCTCTCTGGCAAACCATCCCATAGTGTCCTTTGGTATTTCTGTGGTTGTATGAGACAGTTCCTGTGACTGTGAGGGAGAGAATGCGATGGTGTGACTGTCATCTACTCTTTAACATGACTACGGTGTTTATTTACACACACTACTACTTTGCTGTCACTCAGAATCGAGTATGACGATCATCCAGCTATGATACAATGATATAAGTTATTAAGGATGTCACCTAGGTTGGTGAGCCTTGAGGTAACTAAAGAAGCCGATACGGGATCAGCAGGGTCGTCCACAGATGTTGCACGTGTGGAGGGCTACATCTAGTGCGGGAGGGGCGGCGGCAGCGTCTTTCCGGCCCTGGTGCTTGTCTACCTCGGTATACAGTCGGGCACCACTTGTGTGGTGCTCCACCAGGTGTTACGGTGTGGAATATTCGTGTCCCAGGTGAGGGGGTCGATATGGCACTTTAACAGGTTTGTATAAAGACGATCCTTCTACCCTTTTCCGAACTATAACTTCCTTCCCCCACCTCTAATCTTCTTTCACCCCTCCTTTCTCTAAAAAAAAAAGAAAAGAAAAGAAAAAGGGAAGGGCACCTTGTGCAGCAGTTATCGATTGTCTATAATCTATATGCACAGCGAAGCTATACCCAGTGTCCTCCTACCATGACAATCTCTTCGTCGTTGTATGTCCGAAAACCCCCCCACCCAACCCCTTCAGCCTCTCTTGTTCAACACCTCACTCCTGGTCAACACGCCACAAATGTTAGTCCAACCTCTGCTCTAAACTTAGCCTCGGTAGCACTATAACACACTACGATGATCCTAGCAAATAGCCTAGGTCTTGGCGCTGATAATTAACATTTCATTTATTTTCATAATCTTCAATTTACGTACTGAACAAGGCGTATATTCTCCCAGCCTGGAGTGTGGGCGTGGATAGTGGGTGACGCCCCTGCAGTCAGAGACACCTTGGCCAAGTTTAGATGGGAGTCTCCCGCGGTGGTGCTGAAGATCGTCGAGAGTGTGCTGAGGGGCATCGCTCAGGTGGGTGTGTCATGTCTTATCTTCCTCACCTCACTCATGGTGTCTCCTATAATATAGAAGATGGATGTAAATATTTGTGTAGCACTAATGAAAATTCTCAGGTGTTGGTATAAATGTGGCTTTATAGCGAGGAGTGTATATTTTCGTATGTATTCACTTGCATTCATGTGCAGATATATGAATTTGTTCTAAGTGCACACAGCCTAAGAAAGATAAGCTTATTCCATGATCATCACTGACAAGACAACTGTCAGGTTAGGGATACCTCACTATGTACAGTTGGCATCATAGGAAGAGAAAAACTTTGTAGCCGATGGAGACATCTGTATCTCCTCGAGATAATTGGTAGTATTTTGTTTATGAATGAATCACTTTGATTTGTCTGGTCAAATTGATTCACGCCAACTGTACTGTACAGTACAGTACTCGTATATCACCCGTATGTATGTCGACTCTAGATGCTTGCTGGTGGTGGTGAAGGTTGGTTACTTCCTCACTCCTGCTGTATAATGCTTGTTTGTAGCATAATACTGCCTCCTCATCCTCTACAGAAGTACTATCGTGGACAAAAGTTCGCTCCCTGTGGTGGAACTGAGTCACAGGAATGAGTCTCCGAACTGACTTACCCTGACTGTGTGCGGGTGTGCTGTTTGGTCTCATTTGGGGTCGATACTGCTTCAGTTTTGGAGGGAGCGAACTTTTGTCCACGATAGTACAACAAGAATTACGAGTGCTTTATGTATTTTCTCGGAAAGAGAGGAACTGTGAATAACAAGGTTATAAGAGCGGTGAACGGTAATAAAGTCAGAGAATAAAAGGCACAATTATGGTAATAAAACTAAAAATATTTTAAAACAGTTATTAGCTGACAATACATGACTTTTACATATTAATACACGTAGGTTAGGTTAGGTTAAGTTAAGTTACGTTACGTTAGGTTATGTTATGTTAGGTTAGGTGACTTTTTTCTTGTGACTTTTGTATCTGGATTCACAATAGCCACTCCCATCAGCTCAAGTTTGGCACAACCAAGGTCTATTATACAGCGTGATTCAGCAGAGTACATTAAATTGAAAGATGAATTCCTTGGATAATTCTAAACCACAATGTCTGTATGGTAAAATACCAGATTCTGCATAGTTCCCATGTTAGAACGTTTGTTAGAACGAACATTTCTTAATAAACACATCTCAATCAACTATCACTATGGTTTACGAGAAAATGCTTGACTTACGATACTATTGCTAATGCACCAACCTTCACTGGCTACAAATTTTACAGTTCAGTCATGCAGGTAAAAACAACACGTTAACCTTGATTCTGAGGGGCATCTGCAATACCAAGAAGTATTACTGGCGATTAAAAGGCACAATTCATCGATAACTGTTTGCTGACAAATTATAATATACCCGCTACTTTTAATCATAGTCATCGTAAATTGAAACGAGAAAAAATTAACGGATATCAAAATAAAACTTCGTTTATTATTAACCTAATATCACTATTTCTTTGTTATTTGTTTTCCTTTTAAATTATTTTTTTAAAATGAATTTATTCCTTCCCACGCTGCTGCTGACACTATTTAAACTTACGTCATTTCATAGGTTGTGTTTGTAAACAATCCACTATCTGGACTGCTCATCCTGATTGGTCTGTTCTTGAGTGACGTCAGTTGTGGCCTGGGAGCTGTCGTGTGCTCCCTCGTCGCTGTGTTTGTTGCCAAGGTGAGTACCGTATCTGTAAAGGTAGGATATAAAGTTTGATTAAGGGGTTTCCTACTTAAAGGGTATTTAGGGTAGGGTAAGTTTTGTATTTACCTTGAAGGGGTTTTATGGTAGGAGGCGTCGTCTCCATAACTACGCTAGGGAGGCTTTAGGGAAAGATAAGAGGTTCTACAGTTTATATAAACTATTGGCAACAATGCCAGTCCATCCCTGAAATTCTCATGCTCACAACATCCTGCTTATGGACGTACACCGTAAGTACGGAGGTCATTGTGTCAGTGAATAATTAATCAACTGTATCCCAGACCAGATAGAACCGAACCGAACCGGACCTGACCTGACCTATCCAAACCTATCCTAACCAGACATGACATGACAGTTTGAAGTCCTCCTTCAATTATAATGATCGCCAGTTCTGATAGGCCATAGTGACATCTTACATGGATGATTGCGGGGACGTTTCTGCTACTTTATTCTAGCTGAAGCGATATGTAAATTAATTATAGTTTTTATCAAAGGCGATACAGAAATCCAGCTGCGGGTACGTGATATAATATATTGAATTTACCAATAAAAAAAAGACGTAGGTATAAGATGGGTGTTGCTGGGTACCTTAGAGTACACCAAGTTAGGTGTTCATCTACATGTACTTAATATTGTAACAGCTGCTGAACATGCCGGAACCCAACATAGAGGCAGGATTAACAAACTTCAGCGCCGTGTTAGTGGGCACCGTCACACCAGCCCTCTACCCCATCTTCTTCCACCAGCCTCTCTCACCACCCGTCTGGGGCTACATGGTGGTCGCTGCAGCCTTCAGGTCAGTTCTGAGATTCTCTACACCATCTTAACGTTTCACTCTTCACTTCACTTTCCACCAATCTGTCATCACCGTCATTACTGAAATGACTCAACTCTGATACAACATAAACTTTGTCTCTTTGTTATGATAGAGGTTAGGATCATTTTGTTGGTTATTGGAACTTCCCTAATTATAACTCCTGTTGGTCTTTTTTCTTAAAGCAAGAATTTATTTGAAGAATTTAGGATATCTCCAAAATTAGTGAGATGGGTAACTTTTTTTCTCTCCCTAACACAAAACGCACACACACACACACACACACACACACAAAAGTTAAGATTGTTACTTATATTATTGCAAATATATCTTGAGAACACAGTCTAATAGAAGAAATAATTTAGTCTGATTAATTCAACTTGTCGCGGGCAGCGTGTGTTTGTCGGGCGGCCTGGGGAAGATCTTGGGTGTTCACAACATCCCGTCCTACACCCTACCCTTCAACGTGGCCAATGCCATGATCTTCATAGGCATGAGGGCGGCGGGCTACGGTGCCAACCCCGCCACCACCGACAACCTGCAGCAGCTAGTGACGGACGTGGAGTGGAATCGGGTGAGGCTCTCCCCAGAGTTGTTGTTGTTCATGTTATAATGGAGGAGTGAACTTCAACAAGTGAAGTCTTAGGTGCGTAGTCTATTTTAATATATTGCACTGAAAAACGAGTGTCTCCCGTAAGCATGACTACCCGTTAGAGGCAATGTGGATACAGCACACTGAATAGTAAGCCTTCAACACACAAGGAGGCAACGTGGCAGGCACTTCATTCGACTGCCTCCACTTCCCTCAACAGTAAAATTACCCACCAATTTACAGCTGGGTGGACTTAGGGTGCCCCAGGATCGAACCAACGGCCCTTAGTACAGGAGACAAGTGCTGTAACCCCTCCATCTCCCAGTGTGTGTGGAAGGTGTTGGTTATCCCAGACAGTAGTGTCATGGCAGGAACACTGGTGACTCACTCCCCTCTAACATACTGCACCATACTAGTGACGGCGTTTGAAATATTATATAAATAGTTTCATATGTCCTATTACAGACCAAACGCTAGTAATAAGTAAACTATTACTCAAATAAAATAATTATGACCTTGTTGGCGACAGGTGTGGCTTGGAACACTGCTGTCAGCCGGGCAGGTGTGGGCTGTAGAGAACGTGTGTTGCTCCGTCCTGGTGGTCGTGGCCTCCTTCATCTGCTCTCCTCTACTCACCCTCGTCACCTACACGGGAGGAGCCATCGCTACCTTTACTGGTCAGTGTCTCACCTGAGTCCTGCACGTTGTGACAAATATCAGTTATGTAATTAGGTCCATCTAAAGTGGAGCTGTGACGTCACCAGCTGTTTTGGACGCGATGGGGCAGCTCGCATTTATTAATTGATTTATGAAAGAGTATGTTTGCTTCATGGTCATTTTGACACGAACAAAATCATATGATCAGATTTGAAACCTTTGGAAATAATTTAGGATACATTCTTAGCCCCAAGAGTTATCCTCAGTGTTCTTGAAAATTTTAATCTTAAACCCTTACGAGTGTCAACGTAGCCGAAACATTTGTAAAAAAAATATAACAAGAGAGACAAACAATTTTCCTCGCGTATTTCAGAAAATTGGATGGAATTTCTTTCTCCATAGATAAATTCAATAGTCGTAGGGAAACCCAACACCAACTGCGGAATATTATAATGAGCGTCACAAGTAAACCACTCATCCACAACAGCTCTGTTAGTGTCGTCGGCGCCGTACGAGTTAGTGTACGCGGGCGTGTGGGGATACAACGGGTTTCTGTCTGCTGGTTCCATCGCGTTCTTCATGGTGATCACCCCCAGGACGCTCCTCCTCGCCCTTATCAACGTCGTCTTCACCACCTTCCTCCAGGCAACTCTCGCCCCAGTCTTCTCCCTCGTGAGTAACTTTTTTGAGTTTATACCTGCCGGAGCTGCGTCTGCTGTGGAATATGAGCTCGGCTGTGTGAGTAGGAGATCGGTTGTGTGAGTATGAGCTCGGCTGTGGGAGTATGAGTTCGTTTGCGTGAATATGATCTCGGCTGTGTGAGTATGAGCTCGGCTGTGTGAGTATGAGCTCGGCTGTGTGTGCCAGTATTTCACCAGCAGTTCCTTACCAAAGAGCCACCTGTCTGTGGTCAACAACTGTTTTTTAGCCATAGAAACATCTGCCATTGTTCATCATTACCTCAAAATCACCTGCTAATGTTCACTAGTTGTTCTTCTACCACAAACACAGCTGCTAATGTTCACCAGCTGTTCTTCTACCACAAACACAGCTGCTAATGTTCACTAGTTGTTCTTCTACCACAAACACAGCTGCTAATGTTCACTAGTTGTTCTTCTACCACAAACACAGCTGCTAATGTTCACTAGTTGTTCTTCTACCACAAACACAGCTGCTAATGTTCACTAGTTGTTCTTCTACCACAAACACAGCTGCTAATGTTCACTAGTTGTTCTTCTACCACAAACACAGCTGCTAATGTTCACCAGCTGTTCTTCTACCACAAACACAGCTGCTAATGTTCACTAGTTGTTCTTCTACCACAAACACAGCTGCTAATGTTCACCAGTTGTTCTTCTACCACAAACACAGCTGCTAATGTTCACTAGTTGTTGTTCTACCACAAACACAGCTGCTAATGTTCACTAGTTGTTCTTCTACCACAAACACAGCTGCTAATGTTCACTAGTTGTTCTTCTACCACAAACACAGCTGCTAATGTTCACCAGCTGTTCTTCTACCACAAACACAGCTGCTAATGTTCACTAGTTGTTCTTCTACCACAAACACAGCTGCTAATGTTCACCAGCTGTTCTTCTACCACAAACACAGCTGCTAATGTTCACTAGTTGTTCTTCTACCACAAACACAGCTGCTAATGTTCACTAGTTGTTCTTCTACCACAAACACAGCTGCTAATGTTCACCAGCTGTTCTTTTACCATAAGCACAGCTGTTAATGTTCACAAGCTGTTCTTTTACCACAGACACAGCTGCTAATGTTCACCAGCTGTTCTTCTACCACAAACACAGCTGCTAATGTTCACCAGCTGTTCTTTTACCAGACACAGCTGTTAATGTTCACAAGCTGTTCTTGTACCACAAACACAGCTGCTAATGTTCACCAGTTGTTCTTCTACCACAAACACAGCTGCTAATGTTCACTAGCTGTTCTTCTACCACAAACACAGCTGCTAATGTTCACCAGCTGTTCTTTTACCACAAACACAGCTGCTAATGTTCACTAGCTGTTCTTCTACCACAAACACAGCTGCTAATGTTCACCAGCTGTTCTTTTACCACAAACACAGCTGCTAATGTTCACCAGCTGTTCTTTTACCACAAACACAGCTGCTAATGTTCACCAGCTGTTCTTCTACCACAAACACAGCTGCTAATGTTCACCAGCTGCTGTTCTACCACAGACACAGCTGCCAGTGTTCACGATGCCGTTCGTTCTATCCTCCATTATCTTCCTGGCTCTGGCTACGTCACTGGGGCCCACCTCAGTGCGTGTTGCCTCCCCTTCCTTCCCTGAACAACACCTCATGCTTTACGTCCAGGTGAGTCATACACGTCCAGGTGAGTCATACACGTCCAGGTGAATCATACACGTCCAGGTGAGTCATACACGTCCAGGCGAGTCATACACGTCCAGGTGAATCATACACGTCCAGTTGAGTCATACACATTCTAGTGAGTTTGTTGACATAATTCTTGTTGGCTGATAAGTGGTGTACCATATCGCACACACCACTACCCTGCACTACACCTTTGTCTTGTACTAATGGCAGATTTTCGTCGTTTCAGAGGCCCACCATCGACGACGAGGCCAGGGGGAAGGATACATACGAGGGTACTGAAATGCCTATTGTATAACTCTCGCTTGGGGAAAGTAGGCAGTTACTCTTCCTCACCCATAGTTCCTACTACTAGAACTGTGGACCTGGACCATACGAAAAACTGTGAACCATACTAAGAACTGTAGACCATACTAAGAACTGTGGACCATACTAAGAACTGTGGACCATGCCAAGAACTGTGGACCATGCCAAGAACTGTAGACTTGGACCATACTAAGAACTGTGGACCATGCCAAGAACTGTAGACTTGGACCATACTAAGAACTGTAGACCATACTACGAACTGTTAACCATACTAAGAACTGTGGAACATACTAAGAACTGTAGACTTGGACCATACTAAGAACTGTGGACCTGGGCCATACCAAGAACTATGGACGTGGACCATACCGAGAACTATGGACGTGGACCATACCGAGAACTATGGACGTGGACCATACCGAGAACTATGGACGTGGACCATACGAAGAACAATGGACCTGGACCAAATGAAGTCTCGTCTCTCGTGGCCTGGTGTCTTGTAACCTTCTAAAACGAGTTTAAAGAGGAAGAACCCTAAACAATGTTGAAAAAATCTTGAGAGTCCCATCATGTTTTCTGGTGCAGTTTAAACATGACATAAGGAAATTTCCAAAATGATTCTACTTCCGTTGTATTCCATCAGTTTTTTTTTTTTTTTTGGGGGGGGGGGGGGGGGTTGATGTGGAACGGTCAGTGTGAATTTCCCCCCTCACTTCCGTCCATAACTCCGTCCCCCGCCACAACTCCGCCCCTATCAGCCACCCAACCCCCCATCACCACCCAGCCCCCCACCATAACCCCGCTCCCTACCAAAAGCCTTCCCCCACAACATCCCCGTCCACATCACCACCCCGTCCACATCACCACCCCCCCCCCACACCACCCCGTCCCCATCACGCCCCCGCCCCCACACCATCCCGTCCCAATCACCACCCCGTCCCACCCCCTCCTCCCACCACTACCCTAAACATACGTCTTCCCTATTAACATCAGCTACAGCAGACGGCATAAAGACAATAATAACCTTCTCTTCTTGAAACAGGAAAATTGGCCTACCAACTTTGTCCACGTAAAGAGATTGAAAAATTTCCTTTCTGAAACTGGAAAAATTTGTCGAATGTTGTTATTATATTGTCATTAAGTGAAGATGGTTGTTTGTGGTCGTGTTTTTGAGTAAAATTGATAAATACAATCGATAACTACGACCTGAGCTTCACGTCGTATGTTGTTAATATAACTTAAATTTACGTGTGTGTGTGTGTGTGTGTGTGTGTGTTCTTCTCCAAGTTTTATGGTCTGCACATGATTAACCAATATCCAGAGTGACACAAACACACACACACTGACCCTTTCGACTCTCACTGACCATCACCACGACCTCATCTGCAAATTTGGTAAGAAGCTTCTACACCATCCCCGACACCGGCTCCTACTACCACCCGAGGTCCCTTGTCCGAGAATTGCTGTTCGACACCACAACCGCATCCAGCCCATACGTGCACGAACTGATCGCTATAAGAACAGCCCAGTCCCAACCATTGTAAAAATTATCAATAACTTGTAATACTGTAACACTGTCACTATGTTGAAATGAACTGTAGTCTGAGCTTTTCCCCATCTAAGTTATTATATGTCTTATTTGTGTCACTTTTGTTACTTGTATATTATTTGTAATTCGTAACCCATTCCCCAAATATGTAACTGTATATTTTCAGCCTTCTGGCTGCCAAGCTCTTTCAATAAACCGTTAATTATTATTATTATTATTATTATTATTATTATTATTACACACACACACACACACACACGTTTCTATTTAATACAGACCTGATCTTAATAAAAGCAAAAGTTTCTATATAAAGAGTTAGTATATGAGAAATACTACATACTGTACCTAACTATAATAATAAAGAGTAATATTTGTATCGTTAATATGAATAATTTATCATGATATATTACAAACAAACCTATTTTACGTTTTACTGTAACCGGTTATATTCTTATGTCTTAACACAACACTGAATGGGAACTCAGTGTGGATGACAACAAATAAAGGGGTTACCATAATCTCGGCAGCATTGTAAGTATGTCTACCAGTGGAACTTCAAACTGAGTGAGGATGCTCGGTGTCTATTGGTTGAATTTATTCTATAGAGGTGTAGTAGAAAATTATTTCGTTTTGTATCGGTTAAATATTATATAGATTTTTTTTGGTTTAATTCAGATGAGTCCGTTTCACAGCATGGCTACACTACACTAAGCAGGTATTGGCCAAGTACTCGAATAATAGATAACATACGGTCAAGGAACTGCAATGAAGTTCTAAGAATGCACAACAGGAGATGGGTTGTATTCTCTGTGGATTTTACGTTGTGCCGAACTGTTAAAAATACAATTAACTGTCTGACTGTAGGGGGTACGAACATAGGTGGTTTAAACAGTAAATTTCGCACAAGAGGCCGGTTTAGTTTCCTCAGCAGATGTAGATCGAGTGAACCAGTTATATATTTCCTCAAACCTTAAGTTCAGTTAACAAATATAAAGAACTTTTGAAAACCTAGACATTGCCAGTGATGGAAAGTTGGTTTTATTTTAGTTAGTCATAGGGCTAGGAAAAAAGTGGAGGGACTAAAAGAAAACGAAGAAAAAGTGAGGGTTGACTTGAATGACTTATGCATGTAGGTTGGCCGTGAATGTGGCTGTACAGTAGACGTTTAGCGTACTGATGGCTTAAATGTGAGGATGTGTGAATGATTGAAATGTATTCGTTTATTATAGAGAGGTTACGCACTACGGATGTAAACGAACATAGAAGACGATATGCATTAAGATTCTAAAAAAATACAAGGTGTGAGGGTGACAGTAAATGGCGCGGGTATTGAGGAATTTAAGGTGAGAGTTGGGGTCCATCCAGGGTTGGTATTCTTCTGTCATTCAAGGTGCAAGAGGTACAGTACTATAGCGAGGGACCAAAGCTAAAGGTTGAAGAAACCACAAATTCAGAATACTGTTGGTTGTAAACTTTTTGGGGATGAGATTACAACGATGACCAGCAATGGACAAGATGTCGGTCGGAATTTTTTCGTAAGATGGCAGGTCAATGGGTAAAGAAACGCTTAAATTCACTATGGTAATGATATTCTTAAATAAATTGGGCCAAAAAGTGGAAAAATATAAGGGTCAAAGTTGCTAAAAAGTCAAGTGACTGGGAAAAGTGACGTCACTGACTAGTGCGAGACGCAGAGCTGAAGCCTGGAGGCAGCCAGCTGTGGTGTGTGTGTGTTGTTGCCAGCAGACATACAGGATTTGTGGCCATATACAATGTTAATATACACAGGCACACCTTACTTTTAGGTTAAAATAAATTACTACTCAAGTATCACCGTGTGTATTAACTTGCTGGCTGCCAAAATGATGCAAAAGACCGATAACTCCAACATGGAAGTTTTCATCACTATTCTCTATTTCATGTCTGGAAAATGTACGTTTTCGTCACTGATGTTTATATTTAATGTTGTGGAAGGACTAAGGACGACCATGGCCAGGGGATGGGCTTGAGATTATCAGATGACAGATGTAATTTAACGTGCTTCATAGATGGATGGCGGAGTTCTTGGTAATACTCTACTGAGTCTACTATCATAAACACATCTACTTTGGGTAAATTTCTTTCCTCTGCCTTGATGAACCCTGGAAGTAGTTGTCCAACCTTCTCGGCTGATCGGCTCCGTAAATAAATATTATTAGATAATTATTTGTGCTTTACTATGCAACACAGTTATACTATATTGAATATATAAACATTACTAAGCACATTAACTAATTCAATGGATATTAGCTGCCCATATAACAAATTTCATAGTATAAACATTCCAAACAATATTGGTATTATTTGGTTTGGGTCATCTGGTCCGAACCCTCAGATTCTAACTATGGGATTAAGTACTTTAAACAATAAGACACATTATCTCTACGGGATTTCTGTCGCAAATACAGGTCATATGTTAGGTTAGGTTAGGGTATGATGAGTTATAAGGTTAGCTTAACATACCTCGGTAGGGGGGTAGTAACTCAAAACTAGTGATTTCCGATAGAATGAAGGTCTAAATCGTTCATAACACATCGCAAACCACCAGAAAACAGTCTACTTGTCTAAGTACAGGGATGACCAAAACTTAGCATTTACCCAATACTGTATAACCTATCTCGATCTAAGCATCCAAATACTTATGGTAGTTAAAGTAAAATCTTACCCATTAATTAATATTAATCATGATATATCCCAGTGGTTCATTAGTGAATCAACAAACCAATAACAGCACTATGTTGTCATGTTTACTTAGCACCAGGCATTATCAAAACAAAGTCCAGACACTGTCATTGCTTCTAAATTGGCTCGTCTGCAGGGTAGGTAGTAACGTCTTTGCAAATGGCGGCCCTGTTTCTGGAGAAATAAACTTAGCTCTACTATTATAGCAGGACCTTAAACTTTCATTACAAATTATATATATCATGTCACTCTAAGAACGTGGTAGAGTATATTTCTTGTGTTTACCCAGAACCGCCAACATGTCCATTCCCGTAAACTTTGTAAAATGGAACCAGAGAAAACGGTATTCAAGTAACAGTTGTATGAGGGGAAACTGTCCTAATATACTGCACCTCCCATATTACACTCCTTAGCACCGCAATAAAGTCTTTCCCTTACTCCTACACCAAGTCCTTCCTTCACTCCTACACAACACACCAAGTCCTTCCTTCACTCCTACACAACACACCAAGTCCTTCCTTCACTCCTACACCACACACCAAGTCCTTCCTTCACTCCTACACCACACACCAAGTCACTCCTACACCACACACCAAGTCCCTCCTTCACTCCTACACAACACACCAAGTCCTTCCTTCACTCCTACAAAACACACCAAGTCCTTCCTTCACTCCTACAACACACACCAAGCCCCTCCTTCACTCCTACACAACACACTAAGTCCTTCCTTCACTCCTACACCACACACCAAGTCCTCCTCTCACTCATACACCACACACCAAGTCCTTCCTTCACTCCTACACAACACACCAAGTCCTTCCTTCACTCCTACACAACACACCAAGTCCTTCCTTCACTCCTACAACACACACCAAGCCCCTCCTTCACTCCTACACCACACACCAAGTCCTTCCTTCACTCCTACACCACACACCAAGTCCATCCTTCACTCCTACACCACACACCAAGTCCCTCCTTCACTCCTACACAACACACTAAGTCCTCCCTTCACACCTACACAACACACTAAGTCCTCCCTTCACTCCTACACCACACACCAAGTCCTCCCTTCACACCTACACAACACACCAAGTCCTTCCTTCACTCCCACACAACACACCAAGTCCTTCCTTCACTCCTTCACCACACACCAAGTCCCTCCTTCACTCCTACACCACACACCAAGTCCCTCCTTCACTCCTACACAACACACTAAGTCCTCCCTTCACTCCTACACCACACACCAAGTCCTCCCTTCACTCCTACACCACACATCAAGTCCTCCCTTCACTTCTACACCACACAGTAAGTCCTCCCTTCACTCCTACACCACACACTAAGTCCTCCCTTCACTCCTACACCACACACTAAGTCCTCCCTTCACTTCTACACCACACACTAAGTCCTCCCTTCACTCCTACACCACACACTAAGTCCTCCCTTCACTCCTACACCACACACTAAGTCCTCCCTTCACTCCTACACAACACACCAAGTCCTCCTCTCTCTCATACACCAACCTCTCTCCATCACCCTCACTTGTCACCACCTCATTAAATCTCTCACACAAACTCCTTCTCTGTATCACACACTCGTACTTCCCTTCAAAAATATTCTCACTAACTAACAATGTTCAGACACGGGCCAAACACTTCAGTTCCTCTTAGTACGTCCACATGATCCATTTTTTACTCCAATATTCTGCCCACCAACACGGTAACATCCATCTCTCTTCTCTATTTATCTTCTGTGTACTTCTATCTCTCATCATCAACCTCTTAACACATCCCCAAACAGTTCCAACCTATATCATCAACTTTCAAAACCATTATAATTTCACAAAGACAGTTAATAATATCTTCCCACCAGATCTTTCCTCCTCACTCACTGTTAAATGCACACAAAAACCCACCTCTCGCACCTTATTTTTTTTTAGTATATTCCATAATACTTCGAGAATACTCCTCGTTTTAAGACAACTCCAGATTTAATCATTCATATACTTTCACTCCTCGTTACTGAAATACTTTCTTGACTTTACTTCCTTCACCTGTCCCCAGCTTACCTCTCCTCAGTCCTTAAACTTTTTGCTTCACATAAAGCCAAGACCTCAGGGTTCCTCTTACTCATAATACATCATAACTAGGGCCCGGATAGTTATGCACTAAAAAACCATGAAATATGCATGCAAATATGCACTAAAAACAGGGGAAATATGCATTTATATGCACTAAAAATTTCACTTATAAAGCCAAGAATGCAGGTTATACGGAAACAAAATAGTTAATATAAACTAATGTTAATGTTTATTAAGCAATATACGTAATGTATTTAACATATATATGTGAAAGTGCTTCAAAAAATATATATGAACATGTATTTACATTATAGACTGACATATTTTCAGACATTACAGATTGTGGTTGCATTTGATGATGACATGGTGGCGTAAGTTCTCAAAGTTAAAACCCCGCCTGTTGTCTGTCAGAATAGCTTTATATTCTGAGAACACCCTTTCTACATCACACGAGACGATTGGTGCATGTTTCATACATAGGAGGTCTGACATAGTGAGTGGCTGTACCGTCTCGTCAATAATAGCATCACCAGACATTATCTGACTGACTTTTTTCAGCTTTTCAAATCCCTTGTTTTTGTACAACACGTTACTCAGTTTACCATAGTAAGCATCAGACTGCAAACTTTTCAGTTCATCAAGAACACCATTAACCAACGAAATTGCCTGACTTACTGGAACATGCAAGAAGTAGTTGTTGCTCCTTTTGTGCACTATTGGACTTATCAGCTTCAAGTCGGATGTGCTTGCTTGTTTTAAGGTATTGTTGGACTTGAAATTTCTTGCTCGCTGTCACTGGTGCTTCACAATATTTACAAAACAGTACACTTCCATCAGTAGTAAATGCATCAAATTCCTTTACATATGATCTCAGCACTTCATTTTGGTTTCTTTGTACTTTCGGCATTTTCACGAGCAGCAGAAGAGAGTAGCTCCACACAGCAATGAGTCATGACCAGGTGTGGAAACGACAGATTAAAGCGACGTGACCTCACCTCACTTCACCTAACCACACCTCACCTAACCACACCTCACCTCACCTCCCAGTACCACGTGTGCTCATTCAGTGGCAACAAAGAGATACTGCCAGATGAATATTTTACCAAAATATGCATTTATATGCAGTTATCTAGGTAATATGCACTTATCATAGAAATCACGCAAAATATGCATTTGCATATGAAATATGCAAATGCATAACTATCCGGGCCCTAATCATAACATTAGACTGACTATTTTGACATCTCCAAATATGTCCCCTTACTTATTGTTTCAGTAATTTAAGTGTGGGTACTCTGCCCAACCATCTCACACACCACGAGACACTCCCGTACACCACGAGACACTCCCGTACACCACGAGACACTCCCGTACACCACGAGACACTCCCGTACACCACGAGACACTCCCGTACACCACGAGACACTTGAAACACTCCCGTACACCACGAAACACTCCCGTACACCACGAAACACTCCCGTACACCATGAAACACTCCCGTACACCATGAAACACTCCCGTACACCATGAAACACTCCCGTACACCATGAAACACTCCCGTACACCATGAAACACTCCCGTACACCATGAAACACTCCCGTATACCATGAAACACTCCCGTACACCATGAAACACTCCCGTACACCATGAAACACTCCCGTACACCATGAAACACTCACGTATACCATGAAACACTCCCATACACCATGAAACACTCCCGTACACCATGAAACACTCCCGTACACCATGAAACACTCCCGTACACAAGGAAACACTCCCGTATACCAGGAAACACTCCCGTACACCACGAAACACTCCCGTACACCATGAAACACTCCCGTACACAATGAAACACTCCCGTATACCAGGAAACACTCCCGTACACCACGAAACACTCCCGTACACCATGAAACACTCCCGTACACCACGAAACATTCCCGTATACCACGAAACACTCCCGTACACCACGAAACACTCCCGTATACCACGAAACACTCCCGTATACCACGAAACACTCCCGTACACAATGAAACACTCCCGTATACCAGGAAACACTCCCGTATACCAGGAAACACTCCCGTATACCAGGAAACACTCCCGTACACCAGGAAACACTCCCGTACACCACGAAACACTCCCGTACACCATGAAACACTCCCGTACACCATGAAACACTCCCGTATACCATGAAACACTCCCGTACACCATGAAACACTCCCGTACACCATGAAATACTCCCGTACACCAGGAAACACTCCCGTACACCAGGAAACACTCCCGTACACCATGAAATACTCCCGTACACCATGAAACACTCCCGTATACCATGAAACACTCCCGTACACCATGAAACACTCCCGTACACCATGAAACACTCCCGTACACCAGGAAACACTCCCGTACACCATGAAACACTCCCGTACACCATGAAACACTCCCGTACACCATGAAACACTCCCGTATACCATGAAACACTCCCGTACACCATGAAACACTCCCGTACACCATGAAACACTCCCGTATACCACGAAACACTCCCGTACACCATGAAACACTCCCGTACACCATGAAACACTCCCGTACACCATGAAACACTCCCGTACACCATGAAACACTCCCGTACACCATGAAACACTCCCGTATACCACGAAACACTCCCGTACACCATGAAACACTCCCGTATACCATGAAACACTCCCGTATACCATGAAACACTCCCGTATACCATGAAACACTCCCGTACACCATGAAACACTCCCGTAAACCATGAAACACTCCCGTATACCATGAAACACTCCCGTATACCATGAAACACTCCCGTATACCATGAAACACTCCCGTATACCATGAAACACTCACGTATACCATGAAACACTCCCGTATACCATGAAACACTCCCGTACACCATGAAACACTCCCGTATACCATGAAACACTCCCGTACACCATGAAACACTCCCGTACACCATGAAACACTCCCGTATACCACGAAACACTCCCGTACACCACGAAACACTCCCGTACACCATGAAACACTCCCGTATACCATGAAACACTCCCGTATACCATGAAACACTCCCGTAAACCATGAAACACTCCCGTATACCATGAAACACTCCCGTACACCATGAAACACTCCCGTACACCATGAAACACTCCCGTATACCATGAAACACTCCCGTACACCATGAAACACTCCCGTACACCATGAAACACTCCCGTATACCATGAAATACTCCAGTATACCATGAAATACTCCAGTATACCATGAATCCCTCCCATATTCCGTGAAAATCCTCCCATACACCGTGAAAATCCTCCCATACACCGTGAAATCCCTCCCATACACCGTGAAAATCCTCCCATACACCGTGAAATCCCTCCCATATACTGTGAAACCCATTAATATCTCTACCATTATCCCGCCATCCCTAATTATGGCATCCATCTCAGTTTCTACCTTCCCCTGGCTCTCCTACCCTCAATTTAACCATTACTATCCGGAATAAACCACAATATTAATATACGTCTATCTATTTCTTGTAATAATTCCACCGAACACATCCAGGTAATCCCCCCTCACCTGTAACAATAATTAAGGTAAAATATAGGTTTCTCAACACACCTTTGAGAATCATGCCTCTCCGTGCCTCGTCCAGTTTAACACGTCTTGAGACTCGAGTCAGGCCGGGAGTCGAACCTGAGGCCTCCGTCGTCCACAACGAGTACCTTGCCACTGAGCCACCACACCACCTTCCTGAAGTGTATATATACGTGTCAGCACACGTACACATTACCTCTAATCTTAGAAAATATATAAATTGCCCGATATCTTAGACACTATACAAATTACTAGGTATATCTTAGAAACTATACAAATTACTAGTGTCTTATAAAATTTAAAATTTTAGTTTCGTACAACCATGAAGTCTGGGATTTTTAACACATGCAATAGATATATCTCATCACTTTGACTAACTTTCGTCACAAGTGAATAATAATGAACCTAACAGAACCTGACCTAACCAACCAAAGAAACCTAACTAACCTTACCTGACTTCCTAGACAGGGGGGGGGGGGGGGGCTATCCCTCTGCCATATTAAAGAGAAATTACTTATTTTTATTTCTGGTACCAACGAAAGCAACTTTGTTGAAGCGTCATGGTGTAATTTTACATTTGCTGTGGATGTGAGAGTACGCTTGGATAAAGTGGGTCGGTTGTAAGCAAAGTGAGCAGGTGACAAGTACTCCTGCATATGATAACAAGAGATTAAAACTCATCCAATATCTCCGTTATTTGGCATTTACGAGGAAAGTATCGTACAAGAAAAAGAATCATAGAATTATTAGATCTATGGATTACAAATGCCAAAATCCTCGAATAAGATGGTTGTACATAAATAAAATAAAACCCTTTGGAACTATACAATCTACATGCTATCTCTGAAACTATACACATTACCAATTACCTCAAACTATACAAATTACCCATTATTAAATTTACCCACGAAACCCACACTTTGACATAAACCAGAGGTAAATAGTGACGACTGACCTGCCGCCTGTTTTTCATAGGAAATGAGTTTAAAAACGTTGTAATTTTACAGTAGATGCTCGTAGTTTTGGCAAATGTGTTAAAAAGTGGTAATTTCTAAATTAAACCTAACCTTAGTTCTAAAAAGCAAGTGGCAGAAGCATTGTTAGAATACCTCACTTTCCTAACCAAAGAAACCTACCTAACCTTACCTAATTTTCTAACGATGAGGCTCCACCCTCTAGTCCCCCCGGCATATTAAACAGAAAGAACTTACTATGAACTGGTGTAATTTTACGTTTTTTTCATAATTATGAACGTGAGAGCAGCAGCTCGATACGTGAGGCTCATAAACATACACTGGTGACTGCTGTCGATCGCAGCACGACAAGGAGAGTGGCGGAGTGCTTTGGAATACGTCAATATGATTGGCTGTACATTCGGGGACACGGTATCACCGATGCATTTCTGCCAAGAAGATAAAGTAGTGCATGCCTAGGGGCCTAATCATCTACCAAACATTTTCCAAAGAAATTATTATCATATCAGAACTCACTGATGAAAAAATAGTAAGAAAATTGACATCAAAACAAATAATGCGTCAGTGGGTTAGTTGTCAACTTTAGCAATTCCAGCTCGCACGATTTGATTTAGAGTTTTTGTCATTCCAATGTCGGCTTGACCAGGAGGACTATAATTTATGCCTCATGTACTATTAATTTTGCACGTGTTATGGGATGGTGTTCTACGGGGATAGGTTTTCTGTGCTGATACGCGAAAAATATATAGTTCTATTCGGCGCATGCGTAGAAGACCCAAACCCTTCTGATTTAGCGGCCCTATACATGTTTGGGCGACACCGACACTTCTCACGCCAAGATTGATTATGACGTCTTAGTTTATAAACACCTCTAAGTGCATAACGAAGTCTAATGTAAATATATCGAATGAGAAGATCACTACCCCACAAGAGTTCCCAGCCTCGCTACAGAAACTTCTCGAGAGAACTTGTTTAGAATAAGATCTATCAACTCTTGTAATAACCTGCCAGACAATGACCTGCAGACTTTCCCAACACAAACGATTCTAGAAGTATTCCAGAACCCGTAAATGCCGCAGTATTTGCTATAGTGCAGAACAGAACAGACAAGTGGTGAAGAGGTTAAAGTGAAGTAAAATATATCAAAATTCCTTCGCTTCAAGACCATGTGGTGTTCGGGTTAAATCTTGTAAGTTTAAAGAAGAAAAAACCCGTTATAGGTCATTCAGTGCATTATGAATTAATGAAAAAACGTAAAACAATAGAGAGAAAATGTGGCGACCAACTTAGCGTTAACCAAATTAGAAGTGGCAACCCCCTCCTAGACCTTACTTTACGAACAGCATTAATCCTCATCTCAGCATGTACCTGTCTGCATACTGTGGCCCACTGTTTAACCTCTCGAAATAGTAGTATCCATCTCAAACTTAATTTAACGAGAAATATTGGGAATAATTTATTTTGTTTACTAAACTTATTTTATGATCAGGTCTCACTAGCGCGTTGATATAATCCTGTCCGGTCAGAAACAACTGTGAACATCTTACTTTACCAGACTTTCCTTGTTGTTTCATCTTGTGACAGACTCATCTGTCACGGGTTATACTGTAGGCCTACTTGGCGTTGACGTCAATGTTTTTACGGTGCTTCAGCAAGTAAGGCCCTTAATTGCGATATAACATTGCTAATTACTCTGTTTTATCAAGAAATTGGCATTATGAAACAGAACTCTGCCCCCATGGCAGTGTTTTGTCATGGCGGCTTTACCCTCAAACACTGGCAACACTGGAACGGGTCGGTAATCTTGCTGGTACAACTTCGACGTTTTTATTCACAGACGTAGAAAAGTACACTAATGCTAAGTGCTTATGATTTTACCAAAATCTTCAATACGTATTATTATGCAACAAAAAGAAAATTTCACTTTGTAGAGAACAGCAGAGCCGAGACCTTATTATCAATATGTTGACAGGGAACTGACCAGGCGGCGGGCGCCAATAAGGCGTGTGTCGAACTGTTTCAAGCAGGTTCAAGAGTCTTGCAGCCAATCTGAAGCCTCGTTCGACCAGGACTCTTGTAACGACCGCGAGCAATATAATACTGTTGTTACACAACTGCGATGGATACAATTCTCAAAATAAAATATGACGCTGTGTAACTTAGTTATGTATATACCGTATATGGATAATGTACTCCGAGTATTTGGTGATATATTTGAGAGATGAGGACAAGAACTCGAATAAATCTATGTTTTCTTCAGGTAGTGGATCGGAGTCGGTTGGCGTTGTGTAGCAGACAGCCGCAAAAGATGACTGCTGGGCATGCGTGGACGGTTTTTGTGCGTGCCAAGCCATAGTCTTCGTGCCGTTACAAAAGACGTCTATTTTGTTAGCCTTTTTCATTTTAATTTTAGGAGTAAAGAGAACTTTGAAGTTTCCATATAATGAACCATTATGAGACAAGATGGAGCATCTCGACGAAAGACAATGAAATAACAGTTCCAATAATATTCCCAAGTACGGAATTTTTTAATTACGCCTTGAAGTTCCTGAAAACTTTTTCGGATAACAAATGTAAACTTCAGTACTGTCTGTTCGCTTTATTACTGACAATATTTGCTTTAATACTGCACAGTGTATAAAATACAAGGTTACTGGCTGCGTTGCATTTGAAAATAGAGAGACAAACAAGGTACAGTAGTTTAAATCATTTATTCTCCATATACTTCGATACTGATGATCCTTTAAGTACAAAGTGTCGGTGAACGTCTTGCTCTAGTATAGATCAAACTTCAAGAGCTTAGTGTTCTTAGCTCAGCCCCTCGACATTAAAAAGCAGGTAGGTCACTTTTACCCGCAGACTGTTGCAACAGCCAGACGTAGAGGAGCAGCTGCTTCTATTAAGGGTTAATGGAGACTCTTCCATCCCCAGACAAACTGGCCACAGTGATCTGAGGCCGACAGCCTCAGTGATCACTATCCTGTGCGGACCTCCCACTGTCAGTTGCAACAGTTTCAGTTGGACCTCGTCTGAGTTTCACCTTCCCGAGGCTTAGCAAGCGATAGTGGTGGCCTCTGTAGGATCTGATCATGAGGGAAGGTTTGTTATGCGTCAGAGTAGTGTGAGAGATATAAAAAATAAAATTACAAAAAACAATTATGAATGGAAATAGAATGGAAGTGAATCAACTTAATGGCACAGTTCATATTATCTAACTCATAAAATTACATTATTATGAAGAAATTGTTATTCTACTGTTCATGATTTTTCGTCACCATGATCGAAGAGTAGTGTTATTGATAGTGATAATTTGAGGAGAATTCTTGTATATATGCTTGAGGCCACTGTGTTGTTGCTCATCCTCACATTCCCAACACTACTGCAGTGTTCCTGCTTCTCTACATCGCTGTTCCTCCTTCACAACAGTGTGGGAGAAGTCACAGCCTCTCCCTGCAGGTTATTGTTCACAGTTGATCAACGGCTTGAAGACGAATTTCATGTCTGGTGAAGGTTTCATGTTTCCAAAGGATTTAGCAAACTCCATCTGCTCTTGGCCAGGTGCGCAGCTCACCTCAAACTCCAGGAGAATCTTGGCCAGCACTAACTTGACCTCCATCAAGGCGAACCGCATCCCTGTGAGGGCAGACACAGTAGGCGATAACAATAGTTTTCAACGCCGAGTTAATTTATTATAGAAAAACACCACTCACCAATACAGTTACTATCACCACTCACTGATACAGTTACTATCACCACTCACAGGATATAGTTACTATCACCACTCACCAAAACAGTTACTATCACCACTCACCAATACAGTTACTAGCACCACTCACCAATACAGTAACTATCACCACTCACAGGATATAGTTACTATCACCACTCACCAATACAGTTACTATCACCACTCACCAATACAGTTACTATCACCACTCACCAATATAGTTACTATCACCAGTCACCAATACAGTTACTATCACCACTCACTAATACAGTTACTAGCACCACTCACCAATACAGTTCCTATCACCACTCACCAATACAGTTACTTGCACCACTCACCAATACAGTTACTAGCACCACTCACCAATACAGTTACTAGCACCACTCACCAATACAGTTACTATCACCACTCTCCAACACAGTTACTATCACGACTCACCAATACAGTTACTATCACCACTCACAGGATATAGTTACTATCACCACTCACCAATACAGTTACTAGCACCACTCACCAATACAGTTACTATCACCACTCATCAATACAGTTACTATCACCACTCATCAATACAGTTACTATCACCACTCACTGATACAGTTACTATCACCACTCACAGGATATAGTTACTATCACCACTCACCAATACAGTTACTATCACCACTCACCAATACAGTTACTATCACCACTCACCAATACAGTTAATATCACCACTCACCAATACAGTTACTATCACCACTCACTAATACAATTACTAGCACCACTCACCAATACAGTTACTATCACCACTCACCAATACAGTTACTTGCACCACTCACCAATACAGTTACTAGCACCACTCACCAATACAGTTACTAGCACCACTCACCAATACAGTTACTATCACCACTCACCAATACAGTTACTAGCACCACTCACCAAAGCAGTTACTAGCACCACTCACCAAAGCAGTTACTAGCACCACTCACCAATACAGTTACTATCACCACTCACCAATACAGTGACTATTACCACTCATAAACACAGTTACTATCACCACTCACCAATGCAGTTACTATCACCACTCACCAAAACAGTTATTAACACCACTCACCAATACAGTTACTAACACCACTCACCAAAACAGTTATTAACACCACTCACCAAAACAGTTATTAACACCACTCACCAATACAGTTACTAACACCTCTCACCAATACAGTTACTATCACCACTCACCAAAACAGTTATTAACACCACTCACCAAAACAGTTATTAACACCACTCACCAATACAGTTACTAACACCACTCACCAATACAGTTACTATTACCACTCACCAACACAGTTACTACCACTACTCACCAATACAGTGACTATCACCACTCATAAACACAGTTACTATCACCACTCACCATTACAGTGACTATAACCACTCATAAACACAGTTACTATCACCACTCACCAATACAGTTACTATTACCACTCACCAATACGGTTACTCTCACCACTCACCAATACAGTGACTATCACCACTCATAAACACAGTTACTATCACCACTCACCAATACAGTTACTAGCACCACACACCAATACAGTTACTATCACCACTCACCAATACAGTGATTATCACCACTCACCAATACACTTACTATCACCACTCAACAAAACAGTTATTAACACCACTCACCAATACAGTTACTATCACCACTCACCGATACAGTTATTAACACGACTCACCAAAACAGTTATTAACACCACTCAGCAATACAGTTACTAACACCACTCACCAATACAGTTACTAACACCACTCACCAATACAGTTACTAACACCACTCACCAATACAGTTACTATCACCACTCACCAATACAGTTACTCTCACCAATCACCAATACAGTTACTAACACCACTCACCAATACAGTTACTATCACCACTCACCAATACAGTTACTCTCACCACTCACCAATACAGTTACTAACACCACTCACCAATACAGTTATTAACACCACTCACCAATACAGTTACTATCACCACTCACCGATACAGTTCCTCGGACCAAGAGCGAAGGGAAGATGAGTACCACTCTTAATTTTGTCTTTGTTTTCTGGCAGGAATCGGTCTGGACTGAAGACTTCAGGGTCAGCCCAGTACCGAGGGTCCCGGTGGAGGCTCCAGACCGGGAAGCCTAATATGGTCTTCTTTGGGATGATCATATCAGTACCTGGGAGGCTAAAAGGATCACCAGTTAATCTTCTGAACCCAACGAACCATCCTTAAGGTACTCAATATGGCGGTCACTCCACATATCAGGGCGTATGGCTTGATTTGATTCGAAGTCAGTTCAATTCGATTCTGTTTTTCAAATGATGTTACAGTCTTACTTATAGCTTCAACTTTTAAATGGGCGTAAAATTTCATGTTTTAACTTTTAATTTACGTCTCATAAACTGGACATTAAAGGATTCGTATTTAAAGTGTTTTTAATGCTGATAAAGTATTCTGATAAATTACGACAGGTATATAATTTCCTTGTGTTTATGAATCTGTTGGTCAGTCTCCTTTCCTTACATCTAGAGTGAGGTTACGATCCAATCAGTCAAGTTACAACCAAGTTCGTGTCTATTCCCAGGTACAACACAAAACCTTTAGCTAATGTCGTTACTTACACTTGTGGCAATGCAAAAATAGTTACGGCGAATGGTAAAGTTATTGCCTTACGTGATAACAATAAATTGAATACTTTATGTCGAAATCTCTTGTGGCTATTCACTCAACTTTAATGAAAAATAAGTAAAGATTTTTGTCTTACTTGTAGTCTTTGGTGCAAATCCGCTCCACGAAGTGGTTCGTGGGGTGCAATCTTAATGCCTCTGTAATGAAACTTGTTATTAGTAACCACGATACTGTAACAAAGCTGACTGTATTCTTGACTCGCTATTAGTCTTCCATTTCCCATTGTTACAGTCTTATAATAAATTGATATTAATAGCGATGACCTTCACATACAATTAATTATTAATTTTACAACTTTTGAAGATTTTTTTTTAATATTCATGCCTAGTAACCTGATCCTTTATTGGTCTCCATACACGTTTAACATCAACTTGTTATTAGAATTCAACAAAGGCCAAATGTATCACTAGAGTTATTCAGTAAGGCAGTCAAAACACACACCAGAGCGTAAGGTTTGATATGTAAGCTCTGCATCTATCCATCTCATATTTATCCCCTTTAGTTATTGCAAAGTGTCAGACATAACACAGACACCGTCTGTACTGATTACTGTACTTGTTTAGTGTCTGAACTTTCGTGTTGTTATGAGAGGATCAGACGACTCGCAAAAAATATATGTGCAAGAAAAATGCAGATTAACTGACACAAACAACGAAATAAAACAGGATTGGTATAACAGATCATCAGATGATAAGACCCACCCACCTCTGTACCTGCCTGAATCATCATATACCATAACTATGATCCATACCGTAGTTGGTCACATGTACACAACAACAACACGGAAAACAAACATATTTTCATAATTTGCTTCAACTGTTGATATTATAAAGTATATCTAAGTTCACAAAACTCGACCCAGAAGATAAGTTCTCCCTAACCAGTGAGAGTAGGAGATAACACTGGTCAACAGCCAAAATGGTTCACATATGAGATCATGCTCACACAACTAATTTCATATTGCTGAATTCGAATCTGATATTTGTTTTGTTCTATCAGACCAGGTTTTATAAATAAATCAATAGGTACAAATATTTAATATTCCATCACGTGTCGTGCAAAAGATGAGATTATCTCATGTGACTGTGCTTTCATGACTAATTTCATATTAATGAATATTAATTGGATGTTTCATTCTACCATCAGACCTACTTTCTTAAAGAATAAAAAAAATAGTAAATATAGTAACATTATCGCGTCATGCAAGATACAATTTTAAACCTATCACAGATAAGCTCATAAAAAATTGTACCAAAAAACATAAGTTCAAATCCTTTATAATGACAAAATATGAAGTTCCAAAAGTGCTTCTGAACTTTACTCTTTCTCTTGTACAGCTTGCTCTCTTCTCGTTGCAGTGTCCAGCAATAGTCGCCCATCATGTTAGGACTGAATTGTCCCTGATATCTGCTCTCCATTATGGCGATATCTTGATGAAATCTTTCGCCGTGTTCATCACTAACGTCTCCAAGGTAGGAGATAATCAATGGTCACGTCAACAGAATAGTGAATTAAGATAGTTGGTGTTCCTACTTTTAAAAGTTTCCACGTCAGTGTATTTGTCAGGTACAAGGAGTCATTCTACATATTGAACACAAACATACAAGAATTTCGACACCTAATTGTCTTGTATCAGCCCCTTAGTCTTTATATAAATGTCAGGGCAGTACATTGTGTTTAACACTCATAGCTGCAGTGATAAGTTACGGTGATACACACTTGGAACTGTATCCTAGATAGTTCCTGAATAAATAGTAACAGACAATTGGGTTTCGCTACTAAAACGCGATATAATATACTTGTTCCGGCCTCATTAACCCAGGCGGAATCAGCAATTAACAGTCTCTATTTCATCTACTTGTATATTGTAAATTTATTCATACAAATTATTTCTTCCCCAAATGACTTTATTCCAGCAAACAGTAAATGCTTCAGTGAATATTATCACAAAGCCTTCTAATGTATTCACCCCGAGAAGAACTGTTTCATCACTCTGTAAACAGGAAATGTGTCAAAAATTATATTTTAAGTAATTTTCCTCATATCCTTCTCGTTGTTGATATTTACATGATGTTACATCCCACACGGCGAGAGAACTCTTTCTGTGAGATTGTTAACCCCTGAATAAGATGAATTAACCCCCTGAGTACGTTAATAACCCCTTGGTATATTCACTTCAGAAACTACCCTTAAGAGACCACTCATAATTCCACTTGATGATAAACTGGGGAGTGTTTGTAGTTGATATTCTCTAAGAATAAATTCTTAAAAGGAATACCTAAATTCATAATATGCTTAACTTTAATCATTGTTTTTTTTATCGGAGTGAAATTTATACCACATTAGAGAAATCAACAAGCTTATCTACCAGACTCCCGCAGAGTCCTTATCATCAAGACATAGCTGTATGACGTCAGCCTTAAATACCACAGTATCATTTGTTTAATCATAAGTGCACGTGTTTGTTTATACCAAATATAAGCTTCTCCGGCAGACAACAGAGGCGAGATAAAGAAAAAAGCGCTCTTTATTTACTAACCTACAACTCTACACTACACCACGCCGCCTGGCGCTAACTGCAGTGAGGAATGAGTAAGGATTATAAATAATCACAAGTCTGCTGATATTTTTTTTATTATTATTATTCTTGGTGTCATATTCATCAGACAACAGAACAAGTTGCCTGGATGCTTCGCTGAGTGGAAATAAGATGAAATAGACACACCGCAATTATGTTACTTTTTTTTATTTACAATGATTAATGCAAATAGAACTTGGAATTATTGGAGACGTTTGATAAGTACACGAACCCTGAATCTGCCTCGTTAATATAGAGCCACCTGGGGCACCTGACCCACCCCGTAGGTAAACAGTCCTGGAGTACAGAATTAGACAAGAGTCTTAATAATATTATTTCCAGTAGGACAGTTTACTTAAGCTGTGGATTTAATCAATAATAATGGATATATATATATAAATAGTCATATGGAACTGTGGCTAAACGTACAGTGCAGTTAGACTATCAGAGATTGAAAATATATAAATTGCCTGATGTCTTAGAAACTATACAAATTACTAGTGTCTTAAAAAAGTTGAAGTTTTTAGTTTCGTACAACCATGAAGTCTGGGATTTTTAACACATGCAATAGATATATCTCATCACTTTGACTAACTTCCGTCACAAGTGAATAATAATGAACCTAACAGAACCTGACCTAACCAACCAAAGAAACCTAACTAACCTTACCTGACTTCCTAGACAGGGGGGGGGGGGGCTATCCCTCTGCCATATTAAAGAGAAATTACTTATTTTTATTTCTGGTACCAACGAAAGCAACTTTGTTGAAGTGTCATGGTGTAATTTTACATTTGTTGTGGATGTGAGTGTACGTTTGGATAAAGTGGGTCGGTTGTAAGCAAAGTGAGCAGGTGACAAGTACTCCTGCATATGATAACAAGAGATTAAAACTCATCCAATATCTCCGTTATTTGGCATTTACGAGGAAAGTATCGTACAAGAAAAAGAATCATAGAATTATTAGATCTATGGATTACAAATGCCAAAATCCTCGAATAAGATGGTTGTACATAAATAAAATAATACCCTTTGGAACTATACAATCTACATGCTATCTTTGAAACTATACACATTACCAATTATCTCAAACTATACAAATTACCCATTATTAAATTTACCCACGAAACCCACACTTTGACATAAACCAGAGGTCAATAGTGACGACTGACCTGCCGCCTGTTTTTCATGGGAAATGAGTTTAAAAACGTTGTAATTTTACAGTAGATGCTCGTAGTTTTGGCAAATGTGTTAAAACGTGGTTATTTCT
Source organism: Homarus gammarus (assembly GCA_958450375.1). Taxonomy (NCBI): domain Eukaryota; kingdom Metazoa; phylum Arthropoda; class Malacostraca; order Decapoda; family Nephropidae; genus Homarus; species Homarus gammarus. The sequence continues at coordinate 1,413,178 of CAUDMG010003875.1, read as the reverse complement.
AAATTAAACCTAACCTTAGTTCTGAAAAGCAAGTGGCAGAAGCATTGTTAGAATACCTCACTTTCCTAACCAAAGAAACCTACCTAACCTTACCTAATTTTTTAACAATGAGGCTCCACCCTCTAGTCCCCCTGGCATATTAAACAGAAAGAACTTACTATGAACTGGTGTAATTTTACGTTTTTTTTTTTTTTATGAAGGTGAGAGCACCAGCTCGATACGTGAGGCTCATAAACATACACTGGTGACTGCTGTCGATCGCAGCACGACAGGGAGAGTGGCGGAGTGCTTTGGAATACGTCAATATGATTGGCTGTACATTCGGGGACACGGTATCACCGATGCATTTCTGCCAAGAAGATAAAGTAGTGCATGCCTAGGGGCCTAATCATCTACCAAACATTTTCCAAAGAAATTATTATCATATCAGAACTCACTGATGAAAAAATAGTAAGAAAATTGACATCAAAACAAATAATGCATCAGTGGGTTAGTTGTCAACTTTAGCAATTCCAGCTCGCACGATTTGATTTAGAGTTTTTGTCATTCCAATGTCGGCTTGACCAGGAGGACTATAATTTATGCCTCATGTACTATTAATTTTGCTCGTGTTATGGGATGGTGTTCTACGGGGATAGGTTTTCTGTGCTGATACGCGAAAAATATATAGTTCTATTCGGCGCATGCGTAGAAGACCCAAACCCTTCTGATTTAGCGGCCCTATACATGTTTGGGCGACACCGACACTTCTCACGCCAAGATTGATTATGACGTCTTAGTTTATAAACACCTCTAAGTGTATAACGAAGTCTAATGTAAATATATCGAATGAGAAGATCACTACCCCACAAGAGTTCCCAGCCTCGCTACAGAAACTTCTCGAGAGAACTTGTTTAGAATAAGATCTATCAACTCTTGGAATAACCTGCCAGAGAATGACCTGCAGACTTTACCAACACAAACGATTCTAGAAGTATTCCAGAACCCGTAAATGCCGCAGTATTTGCTATAGTGCAGAACAGAACAGACACGTGGTGAAGAGGTTAAAGTGAAGTAAAATAAATCAAAATTCCTTCGCTTCAAGACCATGTGGTGTTCGGGTTAAATCTTGTAAGTTTAAAGAAGAAAAACCCGTTATAGGTCATTCAGTGCATTATGAATTAATGAAAAAACGTAAAACAATAGAGAGAAAATGTGGCGACCAACTTAGCGTTAACCAAATTTGAAGTGGCAACCCCTCCTAGACCTTACTTTACGAACAGCATTAATCCTCATCTCAGCATGTACCTGTCTGCATACTGTGGCCCACTGTTTAACCTCTCGAAATAGTAGTATCCATCTCAAACTTAATTTAACGAGAAATATTGGGAATAATTTATTTTGTTTACTAAACTTATTTTATGATCAGGTCTCACTAGCGCGTTGATATAATCCTGTCCGGTCAGAAACAACTGTGAACATCTTACTTTACCAGACTTTCCTTGTTGTTTCATCTTGTGACAGACTCATCTGTCACGGGTTATACTGTAGGCCTACTTGGCGTTGACGTCAATGTTTTTACGGTGCTTCAGCAAGTAAGGCCCTTAATCGCGATATAACATTGCTAATTACTCTATTTTATCAAGAAATTGGCATTATGAAACAGAACTCTGCCCCCATGGCAGTGTTTTGTCATGGCGGCTTTACCCTCAAACACTGGCAACACTGGAACGGGTCGGTAATCTTGCTGGTACAACTTCGACGTTTTTATTCACAGACGTAGAAAAGTACACTAATGCTAAGTGCTTATGATTTTACCAAAATCTTCAATACGTATTATTATGCAACAAAAAGAAAATTTCACTTTGTAGAGAACAGCAGAGCCGAGACCTTATTATCAATATGTTGACAGGGAACTGACCAGGCGGCGGGCGCCAATAAGGCGTGTGTCGAACTGTTTCAAGCAGGTTCAAGAGTCTTGCAGCCAATCTGAAGCCTCGTTCGACCAGGACTCTTGTAACGACCGCGAGCAACATAATACTGTTGTTACACAACTGCGATGGATACAATTCTCAAAATAAAATATGACGCTGTGTAACTTAGTTATGTATATACCGTATATGGATAATGTACTCCGAGTATTTGGTGATATATTTGAGAGATGAGGACAAGAACTCGAATAAATCTATGTTTTCTTCAGGTAGTGGATCGGAGTCGGTTGGCGTTGTGTAGCAGACAGCCGCAAAAGATGACTGCTGGGCATGCGTGGACGGTTTTTGTGCGTGCCAAGCCATAGTCTTCGTGCCGTTACAAAAGACGTCTATTTTGTTAGCCTTTTTCATTTTAATTTTAGGACTAAAGAGAACTTTGAAGTTTCCATATAATGAATCATTATGAGACAAGATGGAGCATCTCGACGAAAGACAATGAAATAACAGTTCCAATAATATTCCCAAGTACGGAGTTTTTTAATTACGCCTTGAAGTTCCTGAAAACTTTTTCGGATAACAAATGTAAACTTCAGTACTGTCTGTTCGCTTTATTACTGACAATATTTGCTTTAATACTGCACAGTGTATAAAATACAAGGTTACTGGCTGCGTTGCATTTGAAAATAGAGAGACAAACAAGGTACAGTAGTTTAAATCATTTATTCTCCATATACTTCGATACTGATGATCCTTTAAGTACAAAGTGTCGGTGAACGTCTTGCTCTAGTATAGATCAAACTTCAAGAGCTTAGTGTTCTTAGCTCAGCCCCTCGACATTAAAAAGCAGGTAGGTCACTTTTACCCTCAGACTGTTGCAACAGCCAGACGTAGAGGAGCAGCTGCTTCTATTAAGGGTTAATGGAGACTCTTCCATCCCCAGACAAACTGGCCACAGTGATCTGAGGCCGACAGCCTCAGTGATCACTATCCTGTGCGGACCTCCCACTGTCAGTTGCAACAGTTTCAGTTGGACCTCGTCTGTGTTTCACCTTCCCGAGGCTTAGCAAGCGATAGTGGTGGCCTCTGTAGGATCTGATCATGAGGGAAGGTTTGTTATGCGTCAGAGTAGTGTGAGAGATATAAAAAATAAAATTACAAAAAACAATTATGAATGGAAATAGAATGGAAGTGAATCAACTTAATGGCACAGTTCATATTATCTAACTCATAAAATTACATTATTAGGAAGAAATTGTTATTCTACTGTTCATGATTTTTCGTCACCATGATCGAAGAGCAGTGTTACTGAAAGTGATATTTTGAGGAGAATTCTTGTATATATGCTTGAGGCCACTGTGTTGTTGCTCATCCTCACATTCCCAACACTACTGCAGTGTTCCTGCTTCTCTACATCACTGTTCCTCCTTCACAACAGTGTGGGAGAAGTTACAGCCTCTCCCTGCAGGTTATTGTTCACAGGTGATCAACGGCTTGAAGACGATTTTCATGTCTGGTGAAGGTTTAATGTTTCCAAAGGATTTAGCAAACTCCATCTGCTCGTGGCCAGGTGCGCAGCTCACCTCAAACTCCAGGAGAATCTTGGCCAGCACTAACTTGACCTCCATCAAGGCGAACCGCATCCCTGTGAGGGCAGACACAGTAGGCGATAACAATAGTTTTCAACGCCGAGTTAATTTATTATAGAATAACACCACTCACCAATACAGTTTCTATCACCACTCACTGATACAGTTACTAGCACCACTCACCAATACAGTTACTATCACCACTCACAGGATATAGTTACTATCACCACTCACCAATACAGTTACTATCACCACTCACTAATACAGTTACTAGCACCTCTCACCAATACAGTTACTAGCACCACTCACCAATACAGTTACTATCACCACTCACCAACACAGTTACTGTCACCACTCACCAATACAGTTACTAGCACCACTCACCAATACAGTTACTATCACCACTCACAGGATATAGTTACTATCACCACTCACCAATACAGTTACTATCACCACTCACCAATACAGTTACTATCACCTCTCACCAATACAGTTACTATCACCACTCACCAATACAGTTACTATCACCACTCACTAATACAGTTACTAGCACCTCTCACCAATACAGTTACTAGCACCACTCACCAATACAGTTACTATCACCACTCACCAACACAGTTACTGTCACCACTCACCAATACAGTTACTATCACCACTCACAGGATATAGTTACTATCACCACTCACCAATACTTTTACTAGCACCACTCACCAATACAGTTACTATCACCACTCATCAATACAGTTACTATCACCACTCATCAATACAGTTACTAGCACCACTCACTGATACAGTTACTATCACCACTCACAGGATATAGTTACTATCACCACTCACCAATACAGTTACTATCACCATTCACCAATACAGTTACTAGCACCACTCACCAATACAGTTACTATTACCACTCACAGGATATAGTTACTATCACCACTCACCAATACAGTCAATATCACCACTCAACAATACAGTAACTAACACCACTCACCAATACAGTTACTATCACCACTCACCAATACAGTTACTATCACCACTCACTAATACAATTACTAGCACCACTCACCAATACAGTTACTATCATCACTCACCAATACAGTTACTAGCACCACTCACCAAAGCAGTTACTAGCACCACTCACCAATACAGTGACTATTACCACTCATAAACACAGTTACTATCACCACTCACCAATGCAGTTACTATCACCACTCACCAAAACAATTATTAACACCACTCACCAATACAGTTACTAACACCACTCACCAAAACAGTTATTAACACCACTCACCAAAACAGTTATTAACACCACTCACCAATACAGTTATTAACACCACTCACCAATACAGTTACTATCACCACTCACCAAAACAGTTATTAACAACACTCACTAAAACAGTTATTAACACCACTCAGCAATACAGTTACTAACACCACTCACCAATACAGTTACTATTACCACTCACCAATACAGTTACTATCACTACTCACCAATACAGTGACTATCACCACTCATAAACACAGTTACTATCACCACTCACCAATACAGTGACTATCACCACTCATAAACACAGTTACTATCACCACTCACCAATACAGTTACTATCACCACTCACCAATACAGTTACTATCACCACTCACCAATACAGTGACTATCACCACTCATAAACACAGTTACTATCACCACTCACCAATACAGTTACTAGCACCACACACCAATACAGTTACTATCACCACTCACCAATACAGTGATTATCACCACTCATAAACACAGTTACTATCACCACTCACCAATACGCTTACTATCACCACTCACTAAAACAGTTATTAACACCACTCATCAATACAGTTACTATCACCACTCACCGATACAGTTATTAACACCACTCACCAAAACAGTTATTAACACCACTGAGCAATACAATTACTAACACCACTCACCAATACAGTTACTAACACCACTCACCAATACAGTTACTAACACCACTCACCAATACAGTTACTATCACCACTCACCAATACAGTTACTCTCACCAATCACCAATACAGTTACTAACACCACTCACGAATACAGTTACTATCACCACTCACCAATACAGTTACTAACACCACTCACCAATACAGTTACTAACACCACTCACCAATACAGTTACTAACACCACTCACCAATACAGCTACTATCACCACTCACCAATACAGTTACTCTCACCACTCACCGATACAGTTCCTCGGACCAAGAGCGAAGGGAAGATGAGTACCACTCTTAATTTTGTCTTTGTTCTCTGGCAGGAATCGGTCTGGACTGAAGACTTCCGGGTCAGCCCAGTACCGAGGGTCCCGGTGGAGGCTCCAGACCGGGAAGCCTACTATGGTCTTCTTTGGGATGATCATATCAGTACCTGGGAGGCTAAAAGGATCACCAGTTAATCTTCTGAACCCAACGAACCATCCTTACGGTACTCAGTATGGCGGTCACTACAAATATCAGGGTGTATGGCTTGATTTGATTCGAAGTCAGTTCAATTTGATTCTGTTTTTCAAATGATGTTACAGTCTTACTTATAACTTCAACTTTTAAATTGGCGTAAATTTTCATGTTTTAACTTTTAATTTACGTCACATAAACTGGACATTAAGGGACTCGTATTTAAAGTGTTTTTAATGCTGATAAAGTATTCTGATAAATTACGACAGGTATATAATTTCCTTGTGTTTATGAATCTGTTGGTCAGTCTCCTTTCCTTACATCTAGAGTGAGGTTACGATCCAATCAGTCAAGTTACAACCAAGTTCGTGTCTATTCCCAGGTACAACACAAAACCTTCAGCTAATGTCGTTACTTACACTTGTGGCAATGCAAAAATAGTTACGGCGAATGGTAGAGTTATTGCCTTACGTGATAACAATAAATTGAATACTTTATGTCGAAATCTCTTGTGGCTATTGACTCAACTTTAATGAAAAGTAAGTAAAGATTTTTGTCTTACTTGTAGTCTTTGGTGCAAATCCGCTCCATGAAGTGGATCGTTGGGTGCAATCTTAATGCCTCTGTAATGAAACTTGTTATTAGTAACCACGATACTGTAACAAAGCTGACTGTATTCTTGACTCGCTATTAGTCTTCCGTTTCCCATTGTTACAGTCTTATAATAAATTGATATTAATAGCGATGACCTTCACATACAATTAATTATTAATTTTACAACTTTTGAAGATTTTTTTTTAATATTCATGCCTTGTAACTTGATCCTTTATTGGTCTCCATACACGTTTAACATCAACTTGTTATTAGAATTCAACAAAGGCCAAATGTATCACTAGAGTTATTCAGTAAGGCAGTCAAAACACACACCAGAGCGTAAGGTTTGATATGTAAGTTCTGCATCTATCTATCTCATATTTATCCCCTTTAGTTATTGCAAAGTGTCAGACATAACACAGACACCGTCCACGCCAAATAAACTCACCTGAAACACCAGCATCAAGTGACTCCAATTTCAGCAAATTAGACAAAATATAACCTCACCCAGGTCACTTACCTAATATACAAGCATCGAGAAACTTGGCCTCCATGATGCCTTGGTAGGTGAGTGTTCCATATTCCTTGACAATGTTTTTCAGCTCCTTTCGCAGGCTCTGCTGTTGCTCGGGGTACTGAGCCAGAAGGAAGGCGATGAAGGAGAGGGTGGTGGCAATAGTGTCGTACCCGACTATGATGAACAATATGGACTCGGCCATTATAGTAACGTCCTTCAGTGCTGTAGGAGGAAACTGATGATCAAACTATGTACTCGAAGCGAGGGTAAAATTTATGAGTAAGAAAAATATAAGTTCGATCCGTTCCCTGCAGGTTCTTCCTAGGTGAGGGCCGGAGCTCAGACCAGGAACAGAGTAGAAGAATAAGTATATAAAAGGCCCGATAATTAAATGAAGAAATAATGTGAGGGCAATAGCTAGAAATTTTCTTGATTATATACTCTATATATTCACTATTGAGGAGATCCATCTGTTAATGGGAGATTGTTTGGAGGTGTGAGAAGAGGAACAGAGAGAAGAAGAGAAATGTGTAACTATTTGGCACCCCTTGAAGCTGACGGGCAGTGAGGACAGAACGCTACATACATGGTGTCCCAAAAATTCATATTCGTCAGCAGAATTCACCATTTATATTTATCTCATCAAAACTTCAAATCTCATGCTATAAACTAAAAGCAGATAACAATGCCCACTGATATTATTTTTTTTCTTACTTGCATCAATAAAGAAAATGTAATGAAATCACTAGAAAATTCAGGAGACAAATCAAAGTTCACTTTACGGTATTTTGGGGCCTTCAAGTCAGGGTCCTTCTGGTCCTCGCGAGCCTCCATCAACAGGTCTAGGAAATCGCCGCGCTTTCCGCCTTTTTCTCTCTGCTTCATTGTCTCCATAATGACGTTCTCAAAGAAGACTATCTCAGGCGGGGAAAAGCTGATCTTAAAAAATGAGCAAATCCTTGGAAATAAAAAGAACAGAATCATCTTCATATTACGAATACGAGAGCCAGATACATTCATTAGCTTATCTGCCATATCGTTAAAGATTTGTTCTTCACCTTGAAAAGAATTTGTCTCCACCCCAAATGCACAAGACGAGATGACTTCCAGAGTAAGCAAAGCAAATGTTTTCTTAAGTGGGATAGCTGAGTGGCTTTTTATTTCTCTGTGTATATAATCTACCAGAGCATCAGCTTTCAGCGCCACCAAAGGGAATATCCCCTTTATTCTGCTGGTGGTGAAGGTGGGGGACAACAACGAGCGGATTCTTTTCCAATGGTCCCCATTTGAAAATGAGAGCATTTCCTTAGCCGTCTCGTCCCTCTTTGAGGTCATACCAAAGTTCCGGCGATCGGCAAAGTGGTCAAAGTCTTTAATGAGGACAGTCCTTATTAGTTCAGGGTCCATCAGCATTAAAGTGGGTGTAAGTTGGTCATAGTATCCACAGAACTTGGATCCAGCAAGATTCTTGTATACCTGCGGGAAAAAAAGATAAATCGACTATTTGTTTAACATCTATATATCATCGTTTGTGTCTGTTTTAACCAATAAGTAATCCAACTAAATTGTTCCTTCGATCTTTCTCCCGACCTTTCATCAATGTACAGCCACCTGGTGCACCTCCTGATTTACCTCATCAATGTACAGCCATCTTGGGTAGGACATTCTAAAGAGCTTGTGGCTGTGACCTAGGAAGGGAATGTACCCTGGTATAGTGACCACCCCGCGTGCCGCCCAGTAGTTATGACAGTACTTGGAGTACAACCACGCCGCCGTCGCCAGCGTCACCACCAGCAGCGCCACCGTAAACAACATTGTCCTCCTGCAGTGAAGCGTAACACTGTTTAGCAACGCAGTGTTCACTGTTCCACCATGACTTTATAAACACTGTCCTTGTGCTGCCAGAGCATTCCTCGCTGACGGAGTTGTCGTACTGTAAATCATGTGTCCTGTACTGAAAACTGTACTTGTTTAGTGTCTGAACCTACGTGTTGTTATGAGAGGATCAGACGACTCGCAAAAAATATATGTGCAAGAAAAATACAGATTAACTGACACAAATAACGAAATAAAACAGGATTGGTATAACAGATCATCAGATGATAAGACCCACCCACCTCTGTACCTGCCTGAATCATCATATACCATAACTATGATCCATACCGTAGTTGGTCACATGTACACAACAACAACACGGAAAACAAACATATTTTCATAATTTGCTTCAACTGTTGATATTATAAAGTATATCTAAGTTCACAAAACTCGACCCAGAAGATAAGTTCTCCCTAACCAGTGAGAGTAGGAGATAACACTGGTCAACAGCCAAAATGGTTCACATATGAGATCATGCTCACACAACTAATTTCATATTGCTGAATTCGAATCTGATATTTGTTTTGTTCTATGAGACCAGGTTTTATAAATAAATCAATAGGTACAAATATTTAATATTCCATCACGTGTCGTGCAAAAGATGAGATTATCTCATGTGACTGTGCTTTCATGACTAATTTCATATTAATGAATATTAATTGGATGTTTCATTCTACCATCAGACCTACTTTCTTAAAGAATAAAAAAAATAGTAAATATAGTAACATTATCGCGTCATGCAAGATACAATTTTAAACCTATCACAGATAAGCTCATAAAAAATTGTACCAAAAAACATAAGTTCAAATCCTTTATAATGACAAAATATGAAGTTCCAAAAGTGCTTCTGAACTTTACTCTTTCTCTTGTACAGCTTGCTCTCTTCTCGTTGCAGTGTCCAGCAATAGTCGCCCATCATGTTAGGACTGAATTGTCCCTGATATCTGCTCTCCATTATGGCGATATCTTGATGAAATCTTTCGCCGTGTTCATCACTAACGTCTCCAAGGTAGGAGATAATCAATGGTCACGTCAACAGAATAGTGAATTAAGATAGTTGGTGTTCCTACTTTTAAAAGTTTCCACGTCAGTGTATTTGTCAGGTACAAGGAGTCATTCTACATATTGAACACAAACATACAAGAATTTCGACACCTAATTGTCTTGTATCAGCCCCTTAGTCTTTATATAAATGTCAGGGCAGTACATTGTGTTTAACACTCATAGCTGCAGTGATAAGTTACGGTGATATACACTTGGAACTGTATCCTAGATAGTTCCTGAATAAATGGTAACAGACAATTGGGTTTCGCTACTAAAACGCGATATAATATACCTGTTCCGGCCTCATTAACCCAGGCGGAATCAGCAATTAACAGTCTCTATTTCATCTATATTGTAAATTTATTCATACAAATAATTTCTTCCCCAAATGACTTTATTCCAGCAAACAGTAAATGCTTCAGTGAATATTATCATAAAGCCTTCTAATGTATTCACCCCGAGAAGAACTGTTTCATCACTCTGTAAACAGGAATTGTGTCAAAAATTATATTTTAAGTAATTTTCCTCATATCCTTCTCGTTGTTGATATTTACATGATGTTACATCCCACACGGCGAGAGAACTCTTTCTGTGAGATTGTTAACCCCTGAATAAGATGAATTTACCCCCTGAGTACGAGAGACAACACCTTGAGTACGTTAATAACCCCTTGGTATATTCACTTCAGAAACTACCCTTAAGAGACCACTCATAATTCCACTTGATGATAAACTGGGGAGTGTTTGTAGTTGATATTCTCTAAGAATAAATTCTTAAAAGGAATACCTAAATTCATAATATGCTTAACTTTAATCATTGTTTTTTTATCCGAGTAAAATTTATACCACATTAGAGAAATCAACAAGCTTATCTACCAGACTCCCGCAAAGTCCTTATCATCAAGATATAACTGTATGACGTCAGCCTTATACCACAGTATCATTTGTTTAATCATAAGTGCACGTGTTTGTTTATACCAAATATAAGCTTCTCCGGCAGACAACAGAGGCGAGATAAAGAAAAAAAGCGCTCTTTATTTACTAACCTACAACTCTACACTACACCACGCCGCCTGGCGCTAACTACAGTGAGGAATGAGTAAGGATTATAAATAATCACAAGTCTGCTGATTTTTTTTTTATTATTATTATTCTTGGTGTCATATTCATCAGACAACAGAACAAGTTGCCTGGATGCTTCGCTGAGTGGAAATAAGATGAAATAGACACACCGCAATTATGTTACTTTTTTTTATTTACAATGATTAATTCAAATAGAACTTGGAATTATTGGAGACGTTTGATAATTACACGAACCCTGAATCTGCCTCGTTAATATAGAGCCACCTGGGGCACCTGACCCACCCCGTAGGTAAACAGTCCTGGAGTACAGAATTAGACAAGAGTCTTAATAATATTATTTCCAGTAGGACAGTTTACTTAAGCTGTGGATTTAATCAATAATAATGGATATATATATAAATAGTCATATGGAACTGTGGCTAAACGTACAGTGCAGTTAGACTATCAGAGATTGAAAATATATAAATTGCCTGATGTCTTAGAAACTATACAAATTACTAGTGTATTAAAAAAGTTGAAGTTTTTAGTTTCGTACAACCATGAAGTCTGGGATTTTTAACACATGCAATAGATATATCTCATCACTTTGACTAACTTCCGTCACAAGTGAATAATAATGAACCTAACAGAACCTGACCTAACCAACCAGAGAAACCTACCTAACCTTACCTGACTTCCTAGACAGGGGGGGGGGGGGGGGCTATCCCTCTCCCATGTTAAAGAGAAATTACTTATTTTTATTTCTGGTACCAACGAAAACAACTTTGTTGAAGTGCCATGGTGTAATTTTACATTTGTTGTGGATGTGAGAGTACGTTTGGATTAAGTGGATCGGTTGTAAGCAAAGTGAGCAGGTGACAAGTACTCCTGCATATGATAACAAGAGATTAAAACTCATCCAATATCTCCGTTATTTGGCATTTACGAGGAAAGTGTCTTCCAAGAAAGAATTATAGAATCATTAGATCTATGGATTACAAATGCCAAAATCCTCGAATAAGATGGTTGTACATAAATAAAATAATACCCTTTGGAATTATACAATCTACATGCTATCTTTGAAACTATACACATTACCAATTATCTCAAACTATACAAATTACCCATTATTAAATTTACCCACGAAACCCACACTTTGACATAAACCAGAGGTAAACAGTGACGACTGACCTGCCGCCTGTTTTTCATAGGAATGAGTTTAAAAACGTTGTAATTATAAAAGTAGGTGCTCGTGGTTTTGGCAAATGTGTTAAAAAGTGGTTATTTCTATATTAAACCTCACCTGCCAAGAAGATAAAGTAGTGCGTACCTAGGGGCCTAATCATCTACTAAACATTTTCCAAAGAAATTATTATCACATCAGGCTCTTCCATCCCCAGAGAAACTGGCCACAGTGATCTGAGGCCGACAGCCTCAGTGATCACTATCCTGTGCGGACCTCCCACTGTCAGTTGCAACAGTTTCAGTTGGACCTCGTCTGAGTTTCACCTTCCCGAGGCTTAGAAAGCGATAGTGGTGGCCTCTATAGGATCTGATCATGAGGGAAGGTTTGTTATGCGTCAGAGTAGTGTGAGAGATTTAAAAAATATAATTTCAAAAAACAATTATGAATGGAAATAGAATGGAAGTGAATCAACTTAATGGCACAGTTCATATTATCTAACTCATAAAATTACATTTTTATGAAGAAATTGTTATTCTACTGTTCATGATTTTTCGTCACCATGATCGAAGAGCAGTGTTATTGATAGTGATAATTTGATGAGAATTCTTGTATATATGCTTGAGGCCACTGTGTTGTTGCTCATCCTCACATTCTCAACACTACTGTAGTGTTCCTGCTCCTCTACATCACTGTTCCTCTTTCACAACAGTGTGGGAGAAGTCGCAGCCTCTCCCTGCAGGTCATTGTTCACAGTTGATCAACGGCTTGAAGACGATTTTCATGTCTGGTGAAGGTCTCATGCCTCCAAAGGATTTAGCAAACTCCATCTGCTCTTGGCCAGGTGCGCAGCTCACCTCAAACTCCAGGAGAATCTTGGCCAGCACCAACTTGACCTCCATCAAGGCGAACCGCATCCCTGTGAGGGCAGACACAGTAGGCGATAACAATAGTTTTCAAAGCCGAGTTAATTTATTATAGAATAACACCACTCACCAATACTGTTTATAGCACCACTCACTGATACAGTTACTATCAACACTCACAGGATATAGATACTAGCACCACTCACCAATACAGTTACTATCTCCACTCACCAATACAGTTACCAGCACCACTCACCAATACAGTAACTATCACCACTCACAGGATGTAGTTACTATCACCACTCACCAATACAGTTACAAGTACCACTCACCAATACAGTTACTAGTACCACTCACCAATACAGTTACTAGCACCACTCACCAATACAGTTACTATCACCACTCACCAATACAGTTACTATCACCACTCACCAATACAGTTACTATCACCACTCACCAATACAGTGACTATCACCACTCACAAAAACAGTTACTATCACCACTCACCAATACAGTTACTATCACCACTCACCAATACAGTTACTATCACCACTCACCAATACAGTTACTATCACCACTCACCAATACAGTGACTATCACCACTCACAAACAGAGTTACTATCACCACTCACCAATACAGTTACTATCACCCCTCACAAACACAGTTACTATCACCACTCACCAATACAGTTACTATCACCACTCACCAATACAGTCATTAACACCACTCACCAATACAGTTACTAGCACCACTCACCAATACAGTTACTAACACCACTCACCAATACAGTTACTAGCACCACTCACCAATACAGTTACTAACACCACTCACCAATACAGTTACTATCACCACTCACAAACACAGTTACTATCACCACTCACCAATACAGTTACTATCACCACTCACCTATACAGTTACTATCACGACTCACCAATACAGTTACTATCACCACTCACCAATATAGTGACTATCACCACTCACAAACACAGTTACTATCACCACTCACCAATACAGTTACTATCACCCCTCACAAACACAGTTACTATCACAACTCACCAATACAGTTACTATCACCACTCACCAATACAGTGACTATCACCACTCACAAACACAGTTACTATCACCACTCACCAATAAAGTTACTAGCACCACTCACCAATACAGTTACTAACACCACTCACCAATACAGTTGCTATCACCACTCACCAATACAGTTACTAACACCACTCACCAATACAGTTACTAGCACAACTCACCAATACAGTTACTATCACCACTCACCAATTCAGTGACTATCACCACTCACAAACACAGTTACTATCACCACTCACCAATACAGTTATTATCACCACTCACCAATACAGTTACTATCACCACTCACCAATACAGTTACTAACACCACTCACCAAAACAGTTATTAACACCACTCACCAAAACAGTTATTAACACCACTCACCAAAACAGTTATTAACACCACTCACCAAAACAGTAATTTACACCACTCACCAATACAGTTACTATCACCACTCACCAAAACAGTTATTAACACCACTCACCAATACAGTTACTAACACCACTCACCAATGCAGTTACTAACACCACTCACCAATACAGTTACTATCACCACTCACCGATACAGTTCCTCGGACCAAGACTGAAGGGAAGATAAGTACCACTCTTAATTTTGTCTTTGTTCTCTGGCAGGAATCGGTCTGGACTGAAGACGTCCGGGTCAGCCCAGTACTGAGGGTCCTTGTGGAGGCTCCAGAACGGGATGCTTACTATGGTCTTCTTTGGGATGATCATATCAGTACCTGAGATGCTAAAGGATCACCAATTAATCTTCTGAACCCAACGAACCATCCTTAAGGTATTCAATATGGCGGTCACTACACATATCAGGGCGTATGGCTTGATTTGATTCGAAGTCAGTTCACTTCGATTCTGTTTTTCAAATGATGTTACAGTCTTACTTATGACTTCAACTTTTAAATGGGCATAAATTTTCATCTTTTAACTTTTAATTTACATGTTACCTAAACTGGACATCAAAGGACTCGTATTTAAAGTGTTTTTAATGCTGATAAAGTATTATGATAAACTACGACAGGAATAAAATTTAATCGTGTTTATGAATCTGTTGGTCAGTCTCCTTTCCTTACAGCTAGAGTGAGGTTACGATCCAATTGGTCAAGTTATTATCAAATTCGTGTCTATTCCCAGGTACAACACAAAACCTTCAGCTAATGTCGTTACTTACACTTGTGGCAATGCAAAAATAGTTACGGCCAATGGTAAAGTTATTGCCTTACGAGATAACAATATATTGAATACTTTATGTCGACATCTCTTGTGGCTATTCACTCAACTTTAATGAAAAGTAAGTAAAGATTTTTGTCTTACTTGTAGTCTTTGGTGCAAATCCGCTCCACGAAGTTGATCGTGGGGTGCAATCTTAATGCCTCTGTAATGAAACTTGTTTTTAGTAACCACGATACTGTAACAAAGCTGACTGTATTCATGATTCGATATTAGTCTTCCTTTTCCCATTGTTTCAGTCTTATAATAAATTGATATTAATAGCGATGACCTTCACATACAATTAATTATTAATTTTACAACTTTTGGAGATTTTTTTTTTAATATTCATGCCTTGTAACTTGATCCTTTATTGGTCTCCATATACGTTTAACATCAACTTGTTATTAGAATTCAACAAAGGCCAAATGTATCACTAGAGTTATTCAGTAAGGCAGTCAAAACACACACCAGAGCGTAAGGTTTGATATGCAAGTTCTGCATCTATCCATCTCATATTTATCCCCTTTAGTTATTGCAAAGTGTCAGACATAACACAGACACCGTCCACGTCAAATAAACTCACCTGAAACACCAGCATCGAGTGACTCCAATTTCAGCAAATTAGACAAAATATAACCTCACCCAGGTCACTTACCTGACATACAAGCATCGAGAAACTTGGCCTCCATGATGCCTTGGTAGGTGAGTGTTCCATATTCCTTGACAATGTTTTTCAGCTCCTGTCGCATGCGCTGCTGTTGCTCGGGGTACTGAGCCAGAAGGAAGGCGATGAAGGAGAGGGTGGTGGCCGTAGTTTCGTACCCGACTATGATGAACAATATGGACTCGGCCACTATAGTAACGTCCTTCAGTGCTGTAGGAGGAAACTGATGATCAAACTATGTACTCAAAGCGAGGGTAAAATTTATGAGTAAGAAAAATATAAGTTTGATCCGTTCCCTGCAGGTTCTTCCTAGGTGAGGGCCGGAGCTCAGACCAGGAACAGAGTAGAAAAATAAGTATATAAAAGGCCCGATAATTATATGAAGAAATAATGTGAGGGCAATAGCTAGAAATTTTCTTGATTATAAACTCTATATATTAACTATTGAGGAGATCCATCTATTAATGGGAGATGGTTTGGAGGTGCGAGAAGAGGAACAGAGAGAAGAAGAGAAATGTGTAACTATTTGGCACCCCTTGAAGCTGACGGGCAGTGAGGACAGAGGGCTACATACATGGTGTCCCAAAAATTCATATTCGTCAGCAGAATTCACCATTTATATTTAACTCATCAAAACTTCAAATCTCATGCTATAAACTAACAGCAGATAACAATGCCCACTGATATTATTTTTTTTCTTATTTTCATCAATAAAGAAAATGTAATGAAATCATTAGAAAATTCAGGAGACAAATCAAAGTTCACTTTACGGTATTTTGGGGCCTTCAAGTCAGGGTCCTTCTGGTCCTCGCGAGCCTCCATCAACAGGTCTAGGAAGTCGCCGCGCTTTCCGCCTTTTTCTCTCTGCTTCATTGTCTCCATAATGACGTTCTCAAAGAAGACTATCTCAGGCGGGGAAAAGCTGATCTTAAAAAATGAGCAACTCCTTGGAAATAAAAAGAACAGAAGCGTCTTCATATTACGAATACGAGAACCAGATACATTTAATAGCTTATCTGCCATATCGTTAATGATTTGTTCTTCACCTTGAAAAGAATTTGTCTCCACCCCAAATGCACAAGACGAGATGACTTCCAGAGTTAACAAAGCAAATGTTCTCCTAAGTGGGAGAGCTGAGTGGCTTTTTATTTCTCTGTGTATATAATCTACCAGAGCATCAGCCTTCAGCGCCACCAAAGGGAACATCCCCTTTATTCTGCTGGAGGTGAAGGTGGGGGACAACACCGAGCGGATTCTTTTCCAATGGTCCCCATTTGAAAATGAGAGCATTTCCTTAGCCGTCTCGTCCCTCTTTGAGGTCATACCAAAGTTCCGGCGATCGGCAAAGTGGTTAAAATCTTTAATAAGGATAGTCTTTACTAGTTCAGGGTCCATCAGCATTAAAGTGGGTGTAAGTTGGTCGTAGTATCCACAGAACTTGGATCCAGCAAGATTCTTGTATTCCTGCAGGAAAAAAAGATAAATTGACTATTTGTTTAACATCTATGTGTCATCGTTTGTATCTGTTTTAACCAATAAGTAATCCAACTAAATTGTTCCTTCGATCTTTCTCCCGACCTATCATCAATGTATAGCCACCTGGTGCACCTCCTGATTTACCTCATCAATGTACAGCCATCTTGGGTAGGACGTTCTAAAGAGCTTGTGGCTGTGGCCTAGGAAGGGAATGTACCCTGGTATAGTGACCACCCCGCGTGCCGCCCAGTAGTTATGACAGTACTTGGAGTACAACCACGCCGCCACCACCAGCAGCGCCACCGTAAACAACATTGTCCTCCTGCGGTCAAGCGTAACACTATTTAGCAACGAAGTGAAGTTGAAGTTGTTGAGGATTACTGGCCTCCTCGCCGTTAGGCTATTTCGGCCGTGCAACGAAGTGTTCCACCATGACTTTATATACTGTACACTGTCCTTGTGCTGCCAGAGCATTCCTCGCTGACGGAGTTGTCGTACTGTATATCCTGTGTCCTGTACTGATTGCTGTACTTGTTTAGTGTCTGAACCTACGTGTTGTTATGAGAGGATCAGATGACTCGCAAAAAATATATGTGCAAGAAAAATGCAGATTAACTGACACAAACAACGAAATAAAACAGGATTGATATAAAAGATCATCAGATGATAAGACCCACCCACCGCTGTACCTGCCTGAATCATCATATACCATAACTATGATCCATACCGTAGTTGGTCACATGTACACAACAACAACACGGAAAACAAACATATTTTCATAATTTGCTTCAACTGTTGATATTATAAAGTATATCTAAGTTCACAAAACTCGACCCAGAAGATAAGTTCTCCCTAACCAGTGAGAGTAGGAGATAATCAATGGTCGCGTCAACAGAATAGTGAATTAAGATAGTTGGTGTTCCTACTTTTAAAAGTCGTTAGTGTATTTGTTAGGTACAAGAGTCATTCTACATATTCAATACAAACATACAAGAATCACGACACCTAATTACCTCTATTTCATATATATTGTAAATTTATTCATATAAGTTATTAGCTTCGTTATCATAGTAGCTGACTCATTTGACCTTGTATTATGTTTCATAAAAGTAAAGGGCGAATTTGGGTTAATTGACAAACAGTTTTTCCTTTACACAACTAGCCTCTACACCTGCCCACCCAAACATGTATAATACAAACACTAGGTTTTAAGTATCACTATTTTTGGTATAATCACCTTAGTATCTACTCTTGAGCGACCACTTATAATTCCACTTAATGATAAGCTGGGGCGTGTTTGTAGTTGATATTCTCTAAGAATAAGTTCTTTAAAGGAATACCTAAATTCAAAATATGTTTCACCGTATTAAAGAAAGGTGTTAACGCTCATAGGAGCGTTATTGGTTTGTTGCTGGAGAAATAAACCCTCAACGTTGACGCGTACCATATAATTCGGTCAAAACCTGTTAAAGAACATTTCTCATATAACAAATGCTGTTATCTCAGGACACATAGTATGAATAATACAATCAATATACAGTACATAGCCTGTTAACATCTTAAATATAACTCGCATGTTATAACTATTGATACAGGAGACAATTGGTATAATATGATCAAATTGCAGTACACAAATATACTTATTAAAGTTATTTAGAGTTTCTGAGCAGATTCTAATACTTCACGATCACTCACGTTTTAGGGTCTAGTGGTCTGAACCAACGTGTTGTCTGGCCTGTAGAAATCAGTAGACCACCCTCGAGGGCAATCTCAGCCCGGAGGCGAGGGCCATATGGTTTCGTATTGAAACACCTCAGAAGCTTGGTTAGCAAATTCATTGTCAACACTATATCTCTTATCTCACCCCCCCCCTCTCTCTCTCTCTCGCCTAGTTTATCTTATTATGGTTATCCCTCTCTTTCTCTCTCTCTTCTAGCTTATCTTACTGTGACGGTAACAAAAGATATTGGAATTTTCTGATGAAAAGGAAGGGTCCGGACCCCCAGGGCACCCCCCTCCCCTACACCCACCTCTGGATTAAGATAGACAAGTACTCAGATTCCACCAGAATGAGATTCCCATTCCCGAGTAAATTACCTTTTCTGTTATTCGTATTTCAAAGAAAACATAAATAAAACGAAAGGTATAACAGCACTCTCTTATCTGTCCTTATTATCCTCTTCACAACTGGTCGAAGACAAAAATAACACAAAAAAATAAAGTATCTATATCTAGTAACCATAGAAGTACACTGGGATGAGACAATATTTACCCTTGTGTGTGAGGAGAGGAGTGTTATTTTCTGCTAGCCACTCGTCAGCAACATACTAGCGGTTCCAGGGAGAGTACAGTTGTGTTTGGTTCACTTTTTCCTTAACTTCCATCGCTTTGTTAGATTTGCTAGCCGTCAATGCTTGTGTCACTACTGGAGCCATTACATGTTCAGTATAGGTCAACTATACCAGAGACGTGACTGACCGACTTAGTGGCTAACAGGTCGATCACTGACGGAGTGGAGAGGTTACTGTATAATATTAAGATAAAGTAAAGTATCGGATGGTTGTTGGTGGACTCGTGTCCGTCATTTTAGGAATTTTACTTCAGCATTTTTAACCTGTACTCGGTGTTACTTTTACTTATACGGCTAAGGACCAACTGCCCCAGCACAAGGTCCCTCAGAGGCACAAAAATGGAACAAAAGTAACATGAAACTTTACCTCTACTGATGATGGCCGCCACTTAAGGTCGAGAAAAGACCCACTAATATTTTCATGAAACTGATAACCACATTTTATTCTTCTTTATTATACTATTTGAAATGTTTCTAAGGCTCAATAAAATACTCATTTCTTGTTTTCTTCATATATATAGAGTATGGACCCCATTTATTTTTCTTTTATTTACAAATTCAGTTTCAGTTAATTACTCTAACTGTCACACCAGTATTACTTTCATATTTTTTTTGGGGGTGAATACATATTCCTTCTTGATACATCGTGTGTCACTTAATCTTGCATCATCACTGAATTGTTGTATTATTCCACAAGATGCAAACTACTGTATGTCATATTATATATTATTTTTCATACATGCGTTACTTCATAGTTTCAGAGGATCAAAATTATGAAAGTCTGGTGAGATAAGACATGGGAGGGACACACAGACCACAGTCAGGAAAGATGGATACTAGGTTCACTAACGCAACCTAAAACACTTGCAGGTGGCGTCTAGCTATTCTCGATCATAGCCGCCAGAGCCCCAGTGTAGGCAGCGTTGTAGTCACAGGCCACCTCGTTGTGCTGGTAGTCCTTGCGGTCGTCTACGTAACTTCCGTCCTGTAGAGAGTCGTACCAGAGAATGAGAAGAGAGTAAGTTATACCGAAGGAATTAGACGAAACAGTGGTGATTGACAAGATCATGTGGCACAGAGGAAGAAGCGACATGACAAACAAAGACCCGTGGTGTAACTGGGATGAAATGGAGGGAAGATTTGGACTGGACTTCATATAAACCCTGAGTGTGGAGACCAGGGGTAGCAAAGATAAAAGTGAGGAAGTAGAAGATGTGATATAAATGGATGGTACGGGGGAGGAAATGTGTGAATTATAATTGATGATATATACACGAGCATATTTAGACTGTAATTCATCTAAGAGTGGTAGTTAGGACTGAAGGGGGGGGGGGGGATGAGAACCCTAACACAGAAGTAATATTCTATACTAACAATAACACGGTGGGTACTGACCTTTGCCGGTCCACCCACCAGTGCCCCGTAGAGGACGTGAGGGTTGGGGCCATCCTGGTTCTGTGCCCAGCCGTCAGTGCAGGAGGCTGGTGGCAACGGGCACGAGCTGACCCAAGAGAGAGAGAGAGAGAGAGAGAGACCAATAAAACATTTACTATTAATTAACTATGTTGATAAACACTTCCGAGAACATTATGTCAGGACTTATAGCGCCTGTGCTTAATATGAGTGTTATTATTGAAAGAGAAAATAAACGTAGACAATGATGCATACGTGCTGGAAGAATATTACATTGATGTAGTACATTCTAATAATAATTAATAATAATTAACGGTTTATTGAAAGAGCTTGGCAGCTAGAAGGCTGAAAATATACAGTTACATATTTGGGGAATGGGTTACGAATTACAAATAATATACAAGTAACATAAGTGACACAAATAAGACATATAATAACTAGATGGGTAAAAGCTCAAACTACAGTTCATTTCAACATAGTGACAGTGCAAGGAGTAGCGTTTACTGGGAGTGAATACACTGATTCATTACAAGTTATTGATAATTTTTACAATGGTTGGGACTGGGCTGTTCTTATAGCGATCAGTTCGTGCACGTATGGGCTGGATGCGGTTGTGGTGTCGAACAGCAATTCTCGGACTAGGGATCTCAGGTGGTAGTAGGAGCTGGTGTCGGGGATGGTGTAGAAGCTTCTTACCAAATTTGCAGATGAGGTCGTGGTGATGGTCAGTGAGAGTCGAAAGGGTCAGTGTGTTGAGGGCTTCTTGATATGTGGAGTAGGAAGGGGAGAGAATAATCTTGCATGCCCTCTTTTGCACTCTTTCTAGGTGTTTACGTTGTGTGGCATTTAGGGAGGAAAACCAGGTGGGGGAGGCATAGGTGAGCTTAGGAAGTATGAATGTTGTGTAAACACTGAGGAGCTCGTGTGCAGGAACTCCGAGGGACTTGAGTCGGCGGAGGAGGTGGAGACGGAAACTGGAGGATTTGATAACTTCACTGACGTGTGGTTTCCAATTTAGTTTGTTGTCTATGGTGACGCCGAGGAGCTTCGTGGAATCTACAACCTGGAATGTGTTCAGACCTAGAGTAATGGAAAGAGGTGGGACAATGTCGGAGGAGAGGTTGATGTGCATAACCATGGTCTTGGTATGGTTGATGGTGACATGGTTGTTGGTGGCCCAGTTTTGGAGACTGTTCAATAAATCCTGAAGGGCGGTATAGTTGGGAGCAGAATTGTTGACGCTGATCCCAATGGTGGAGTC
The DNA here is from genome assembly GCA_958450375.1 of Homarus gammarus. NCBI lineage: Eukaryota > Metazoa > Arthropoda > Malacostraca > Decapoda > Nephropidae > Homarus > Homarus gammarus. The sequence continues at coordinate 1,390,654 of CAUDMG010003875.1, read as the reverse complement.
GTCGACATATTTCCAGCGAGCAGGGGTTTCTCTTAGGGCATCATTGATGAGCATAAGGAAGCAGAGTGGTCCCATCTTGGTGCTTTGGGGGACGCCACAGGTGAGTGACTGAAAGGTGGAGACAGCCCCTCGGAAGCGTACAGCTTGGCGTCGGTCACTGAGGAAGTCTGTAAGCCATGGTATAAGACTTCTCCGAAGCCCGAGGTCAATAGCTTTGTTGATGATTATATTGTGGTCGACTAGGTCGAACGCTTTAGTGAAATCAATGAAGGCGACAGCTACAGACGTTTTTCGTTTCTCGAGATGGCGGTATATGTAATCGAGAAAGCTGACAAGACAGTGAGTGGTGGAGGAAGTTTTCATGTTGCCAAATTGCTGAGGGTCTACGACTCCTGCAATATCAGCATAAGCCCAGTCGAACACAAAACTTTCACAGATTAGGCTGGGTATTGGGGTGATTGCAATAGGTCGTAGCTGATTTAAGGATTGTGGGCTGGTTGACTTGGGCACTGGTGATACATAAGAGGTCTTCCAGTCAGCTGGGCATCTGGCTTGACTGAGAGAAGCATTGATGATGGAGCATAGGGGTTTAGCAAGCTCCGGGGAGAACTCCTTGAAGAGTTTCATTGGTAAGTCAATGGGGGTGGTAGAGCGTTTTAATTTTAGTTTGTCCAGGCGTTTTGCTACTTCAAATTCTTCTACTAAGTCAGTGGGAAGGTGGGCTGGTAGGTAAGCAGGGAGAGTGGTTGTGTTAAGCCGGGGGAGCGTCTGGCATATAGTAGCGAAATGGTTATTTGTTTGTTCAGCTGCGTCAACATTATTGAGATGGCTAAGGAAGGGGAGGGGGTGTGTCTTATTGTTTAGTCCACAGAGTTCTTTAAGCTTACCATACCATTGACTGATGTTGGTCTGTGTGTGTGTGTGTGTGTGTGTGTGTGTGTGTGTGTGTGCGTGTGTGTGTGTACCTGGAGCGGTGGTGTGGACGCTGAGGTGGGTCCACACCGAAACCCACGACGAAGGAGTGACCGGCGTCCCCCATGATGTAGTTCATCTGGCCCTCAGCCCACTGGCGATTTGCCTCGGAGTCGGCTTGGTCACCATACTTAGCCGCCTGGAGGTAGAAGAACATACATATTTGTTTAAAAGTATATTACCTTTTAAATAATAACTTCAGATGTCAAAATAACCAGGCAGTATAATGATGATATTATAGTGAGAATAGTCATTATTCATTTACCCAGAGCGAGATAAAGGCGACGTTAGCAGCGTGTCTGTTGGACCCCCACTCGTCCAGGAAGACTAGACCTCCCGGGGTGTACGAGGCGTCATTCTTCAAGTATTTCAGGAAGGCCTTGAGCGCTGTCTCGTACTGAGGGTTCTCTGGGTCAAGCATTGAGCCCAGTGCCTGTAGGGGAGAGTCACAAGTTACAGGTTGTGTCGCTACAGTGTTTTGGACATGTACATCTGAACAGTTGAGTACAGGGTTGTGTCTCTATGTAGAGTGAAGTGCAAACATTGCTATTAACTTTGGTTGAAACCATATCCTCCGTGTGTGTGTGTGTGTCAGAAGGTACAGATTACGATAAAATTAACTTGTACAGTACTTACATAGTCTCCAGCTTTTTTGTCGTCCCACGAGAACTGGAGAGCGTCTTCCGCCAGTGTGAACTCTTCCCAGTGTTCCTGAGCCTTCGTTAGGTAGGTCTTGTTCCCCGTGGCTCTGTTCAACCACAGTGCCGCCCAGCATAGTTCGTCACCGTACCCACTCCATGACCTGTTGGTGGTCAGGTCATTATGTGTCACTGACCAATAGGTAGTATAAGGTGGCCAGGTCATCTTGTTTTAGTGACGGAGGTACCTAATAGTGATGGTATAGGTAGGTGATAGAGTTGATGTAAGGACCTGATAGTGATAGTGGTGAAGTAGGTAGGCGATAGTGGTGAAGTAGGTAGGTGATAGTGGTGATATAGAGAGATGATAATGATGTTGTAAGTAGGTGATGGTCGTGACGGAGGAAGAGTTTAGGCACTAACAGGTAAAACAGATGTGTACAACTTACCTGTAGAAGCCAGCAGCATCCTTTATAGAGTTGTGGTAATACTCCCTCAGCTCGTCAGCAAAGTCATACAACTCTTTAGCTACTCCGAGCATCTTAGTCGAGTAGTCGGGGTCGTCTTCCTAGAGAGAGAGAGAGAGAGAGAGAGAGAGAGAGAGAGAGAGAGAGAGAGAGAGAAAATATAGTGGGTCATGTAGCCTGAATTTCTCTTGCATTTTTGATGTTACATACATACATACATACATACATACATACATACATACATACATACATACATACATACATACGTTCATGATTTGACTACGATTAAGCTCTGGATACATTCTCTATCTGATTATCACTTCTTATCATTATTTATTTTAAGGAACATCCACGACACACAAGGATGGTCCGGGCAGCCTATACACCACGACACACAGTTTTTTTAAGTTTAACAAATTTATTGGCAGAGCTTGTAGTACAGTTTGCCTATTCTGAGTAATTCAGTCAGGTCTTGACACTGAGGGTGGTATCACGTCTCACTGTCACGCAGGACAGAGGTTCATACACAAAGAAATACATCATATTCATTAACAACTATAAATGTATTGAGGTCAGATTCATATGGATAATGTCACTGTTCACTGCCATGCAGGACAGAGGTTCGTACACAAAGATTTGCATCATATTCATTGACAGTACATATACATATATGTAAACACACACACACACACATATACATACATATGCGTATATACATACACATATACATGTACACGTACATATACATGCACACACGCACACATACATACATATACGTCGGTCAGATTCATGTGGGTAATGTCACTTTTCACTGCCATACAGGACAGAGGTTCGTACACAAAGAATGCATCATATTCATTGACACTATATATAGGTCAGATTCATGTGGGTAATGCCACTGTTCACTGCCACGCAGGACAGAGGTTCGTACACAAAGAAGGAAATACATCACATTCACCAGCAGCATATATGGGTCAGTGGATCACATACATTGGAGTCATATTCTAGTTGAAGACTAATCAGTGTGGGCTAGCAAATTTGGGATAAACAGCAAGAATGTCCTCAAGCACACCTGATTCAATGAAGTAATTACACACAAGGAAGAGTATAGGTGTAGAAGACGCAATAGACATGTCGCAGTAAGGGGGGGGGGGAATCTTACGTCCGTCTTACCTTAAACACGATGGAGGCGGCAGCAAGGGCGGCGGCTGTCTCGGCTGCTAACTCAGATCCTGTAAACCAACACCAATAAATGTGGTGAGTGAGTATTTGCTGCTGACATATTGTACGTTTTTTTTTATTCACTTAAACGTAAAAAGAGAATAATTAAGGACAGATGATCCTTAAAGTGTTTCATGAACCTCTAATAAACATTAAAATGAAATTTAACCTAACACTCCTGCTTAACCCCAAAACTAAGAAGATATTCCTAATTGTATGAAAACATCGATGAAACTATTTATACCTTAGCCAGATAATGAGCCTTCAACCACCAACTCGGGAACAAAATCAACATTCAGAATCTTTGTGAATGTGAACCCTGGTGCGAATCCCTCTACCGAATCCTCTTTCCCTGAATCCCTTATACAGGAAACGTCAGGAATAAAGTTGTCTCTCTAAATCTGTCTTTCTTTCGCTACTATAATTATCAGTAACAGAGTCGTATATTAAAAGTACTGAAGGAAACTGATATTACTGATATTGTATAATAACAATAATCCTATCTTATCTGGTTATAGAAAATATGAAGATTCTAATTGGTTGGTGGGGTATCCTATTTGCATGAGGTTCGGATTACGGTAAGTCGAGGCGACAGAGTTTGGCACACTAGCTTATTTCACCTGATGATTAAACACCCTAAAGCTAACTTAACTTAACTTAACATAACCTAAACTAATCTAACTTAATATAACATAACTTAACACAACCTAAAGTAACTTAACATGACACCTGTGAAATAAGTCAGGATGTCTAATCTTCATATGGTCCATAGGTATTAACACTGAATGTCATCAAAGAGCAAGAGTGAAGTCAGAATGGCGATAGGCACTCACCTGGAGCCTCAGTGTCAATCTTCGCTGAGGGCCTCTTCATAAACATGTCCTCAGGTCTTCCCCAGTAGCCGTGGTCAATGCCTCCTTCACCTACCTGAAGGTCAATTTTAATTAGTATTTTTGTCTTCGTTTTGAGTGAAGGTTTATTGGTGTGTGTGTGTGTGGGAGGGGGGGGGGGGGAGGGCAGTAAATCTGTCATTGGAATACACAACAATCATTACTAGTATATCCCTCCCTTAATGCCCAAGCAACAGGTCAGAGATATGGAACCTTACCTGGCCATAGAACTCCCAGTAGGCAGTGTAGGCCTCCAGGAAGTAATCAGTCGCCCATTTTAGAGCCTCTCGACCATAATCCGTCTGACCTACACCACGAAATACAAAAATACTTAATAAAAATTCACAATAAAAAAAACCACTTATAAAACCTGCATGATGACTATCTTTATAAGGCTATTTTAATATATGTAAACAATAATAATACTCTTCAAGGATCATAATACTATAGAATTTTTTTTAATATGGGTTTGCTTCAATAATACTTCACTTATCTAAGAGCATTGTTTATTGTGTTGAGAAGATGGGAATTATTAATGTTACCGCCACAGTAAGATAGGCTAGAAGAGAGAGAAAGAGAGGGATAACAGTAATAAGATAAACTAGGCGAGAGAGAGAGGGGGGTGAGATAAGAGATATAGTGTTGACAACGAATTTGCTGACCAATCCTCCTGGCTGAGATTGCCCTCGAGGGTGGTCTACTGATTTCTACAGGCCAGACAACACGTTGGTTCAGACCACTAGACCCTAAAACGTGAGTGATCGTGAAGTACTAGAATCTGCTAAGAAACTCTAAATAACTTTAATAAGTATATTTGTGTACTGTAATTTGATCATATTATACCAATTGTCTCCTGTATCAATAGTTATAACATGCGAGTTATATTTAAGATGTTAACAGGCTATGTACTGTATATTGATTGTATTATTCATAATATGTGTCCTGAGATAACAGCATTTGTTATATGAGAAATGTTCTTTAACAGGTTTTGACCGAATTATTTGGTACGAGTCAACGTTAGGGGTTTATTTCTCCAGCAACAAACCAATAACGCTCCTATGAGCGTTAACAATTAATATCAATTTTTACATAAGGAATTAGGCTCAGATTAGTGTAAAAATCCTATACCCATCCTACCTGCTGTTTCGTATCCTTCGGCGAAATCGATGAGGCCCCAGGCAAGCATGGTAGCAGTGAAGGACATGGGGAAGCCGAACTTAACGTGGTCACCAGCTACAGGACACAGAGAGGGGGTGAGAGAGAGGAGAGGGAGGAGAGAGGTGGTAGAGGGGAGAGGGAAGGGAGTACAGAGACTTAGTTATACACTGCTCCAAATTGTAAATGTAACATTATTTTCTTCGTTGTATTAGCTATATCTATCTATCTATCTATCTATCTATCTATCTATCTATCTCACCTACCATCATAGTATCCTCCAGTCAGGTTAAGTCCCACATCACCTCCGTCGTTCATGGCTGAGTCCCATCTCCAGGTAACTCGTTGGGTATCCGGTAGGTGACCAGACCGCTGGGCCTCGTAGAACAGGAACGACATACACAGCGCCTACAGGTAAAGGTAACTAATTGAATCTAAGGTAAATAATGTCTTGAGAACAGTAATACAGATAAGACAGGTATATGGCAGGTAAGACAGGTATATGGCAGGTAAGGCAGGTATGGCAGGTGAGACGGGTAAATAGAGTTTCATATGGATGCTTTAGCACCTTAATAGATGTTTGTTATAGTTCTCGTGTTAATTGATGCCTTGTTACGTTTAATGAGGTCAGTCCCAGTTATTCCTGGTCTAACTTGTGTTGGTTTTCTCAAGTGAGGGAGTTTTTTCTTACAGGTGAAGATTAAGGTAGATAATGGTCTGAAAAATGGCAGATGAAATTCAACGTGGACAAATGTAAAGTACTCAGTATAGGAGATGTAAACAGGGAAACCAGATACCAGATGAACAACGATGCCATAGAGAAATCCGACTGCGAGAGAGATTTAGGAGTAATGATAAGTAGGAACCTTAAGCCAAGTAAACAATGTGTTTTTGCTCGTAACAAGGCTAATAAAGTACTTGGGTTCATATAAAGGAGTGTTAGTTACAAGACTAGCGAGGTCATCCTAAAACTGTATCTTGCTCTTGTGAGACCACACCTGGATTACGCAGTTCAGTTCTGGTCACCGTATTACAGAATGGATGTAGAATCCTTGGAAAGAATTCAGAGGAGAATGACAAGACTAATCCCGGGCATTAGGAACCTTGAGTATAGAGACAGGTTAAAGCATCTTAATTTGCACTCCCTTGAGAGACGTAGAGCGAGGGGCGACCTGATAGAGGTGTATAAGTGGAAGGCAGGGCTAAACAAAGGGGACATTACAAAGGTACTCAAACTATCCAACCAGGAGCGAACGCGTAACAATGGTTTTAAATTAGACAAATTTAGATTTAGGCGTGAAATAGGTAAACACTGGTTTGGAAACAGAGTAGTGGATGAATGGAACAAGTTACCAAATATCATCATTAACTCGAATACGCTGAATTGCTTCAAACATAGGTTGGATGCTCATATGAGCAATAGGGGTTGGGTGTAAACGGGACTGCCCAGTATGGGCCAATAGGCCCGCTGCAGTTTCCTCCATTCTTATGTTCTTATGTTCTAATAGTTTTGTGTCTTGTTTCAGTCTTGTTTACATCCTGTTCATACCACCACGTATTTTTCTGATTAACATAGAGGAGTAGCTTCAGGAAATCTGTCACAAGAAGACACAGGACTGACGCTAACCTAACCTAACCTGACCTGACCTAATCTGACCTGACCTGGCTATAGTCGTAAGGCAACATCCCCGTGGACAGGCAAGAATTCTCGTAGGGAGTTTCTGTCGTCCAGCGGTCACCTCCGTCTGTTGGGGAGGGAAGAGGTTAGGTTAGGTTAGGTTATGAGGAAGTAGGAAGAGAGTGACTAGGTATACATTTGGTGGAGAGGGAGGGAAAAGATAGTGAGGGAGAGAGTGGGAAATACAAGCCTCAGCCATCACCTCACTCGCTACATCAACACAAGAACAGTAGAAGTATTGAGTAATATTTTCCACTGTATTTTAAAGCACATTAATTCCTCTACTAGCTGGGATAAAACACGGCTCCAATTTGGTGTTTTCAAGCGAATGATTCAAAACACATATTGCTGAAATTACCTTCTATATTATCGTTTCCAATCAGATATTTTTCCTTTTTTTTTTGTTTCTCAATTAAAAACATGTTTGGATTGTTTTGGTTTAATGATTATGAATTATTTAGTTTAATAAATAGAAATCTAATACAGTTTTTTCTCCTTACAAAAACACAAAAACAATTAAATTTCTTCCTCGAAAATTTGAAAGGTAACTCACCACACACATCGACGCCGTTCATTGTAGCGTCGATCACGTCCGGGCGAGAGTCACCGGAGTAGTGGACCTGAAAGTCGAACTTAAGATAGCCGCCAGTACCGACCAAGAAGTTGTCATTGTAGAGCTTAAAGTGAGTGTCATCCATCTTCTCGATTTCACCTGTCCAGAACTATGGGAGGAGAGAAGTGTTTTGTTATTTTATTATTTTATTTTTATTTTTTGTATGAATAAATGGGAAAGCGGGGAGGAGAGGGGCAATTGGGATGAGGAGAAGAAGGGAAAGAAGAAGAGGACAAGGGAGAAAAGGAAAAAGGAAGCGAAGAAGAGGGGGAGGGGAATAATGGGGAAATAAAGGGGAAGTGGAAAAAAAAGGGGAAAAGGGAGAGAAGAAATGGGGGAGGGGGAGGGGAGGTGAGGATATACAAAACATTGGCACTGTTGGCGTAAATACAGGGAACCGTAAAACTCTGAAACAATACAGATGCTGAAAATACTGCAGTCGAAAGCAAATATGGTCAGGGGGAGACAGTGAGGGAGTGTTGGATATAAGATGATCACTGCTGGTAAGGAGTGATATATTAAAAATACTTGGGCTAATGAACTATGTTGATAAGTGGGAAGTGGGGCGTGGGGGAGGGTGATAATGTCACTATTGTAGTAATAACTGAGAGAGGTGACACTGAGAAAGCACAAGTAAATTGTTGAAAAGGGCGATAAAAAAAAACATTTAGAATTCCATTTATAGAGACATGAATCAAATACTTCCAGATAATCTTTTTTTTTCTATCTTTATCACATTTCCTATTCCTCCTCCCTGTTCATCGTGGAGAAGACTGTATAATTCTCCCTATAACTTACCTCTAAACTTCCTGCAGGTTGGTCAAGGGTGAGTACAACTTCGAACGCAACAAAGGGGTGGAGGGTAGAGGCGGAGAACTTAGCTGCGTAGCTCCCTCCCCACTCATGGTCCAGAGTCACACACGCGCACATCTCCCCCCCCACTCCTGCAACACACACCCTCACGTTATTATTCATGTCATCATACAGTACACAGTTACTCTTTAATCCAGTGTCTTATTCTCTTGTGTTTATTGATAACACAGAGAGGAATCATTAATACTTCAACTACATGATGTTTACAGATGTTTACAGTGTACCGATGTTAAACGTGTGAGTTTTTATCATTACTGGAAAAAACCCCCTCACATATCCAACTGATTAATAGACACGATAATAAGATGTGTTTTATATGATATTTTTATTATTTTTGTTTTATGATCAACAGATAATACAACACTCCAAACGGGATCTTTTTTACGAGAATGTCTAATTTTAGTCATTAATTGTGTTCGAGGGTTAATACCACGTAAAAAAACAAAAAAACACACACACACACATTGAGGTCATTCCTTGAGTCAATACCTGTGAGGAGGAGGGCGAGGTAGAGTACGAGGAGGTTGACGACGACACACGTCATGGTGGCGGGAAGGGAGGGTGTGTGTGTGCTGAATCGAGTGTTGTTTATATATACCCCTAGAAGTTCCCACGCTAACACCAGTGACGTGTGGTGACCCAGGTGTTGTTCCCTCACACTAGTACAGTGACGTGTGGTGACCCAGGTGTTGTTCCCTCACACTAGTACAGTGACGTGTGATGTCCCAGGTGTTGTTTCATTCCTGCATTAATTAAGTGAGTGAACGTTTTTTGTGAAAGGGAAGCACTTGATTGACCAACCTTTCATTACCTTTGTTAATTAGTGTAACCAACAGTAAATGTGTCAGTCATCCCATCATAACCTATCATCATATGGGTGTGTGTGTGTGTGTGTGAAACAGAGCACATCATTATGGTAAGACAGACACTAACCCATACACACAATGACTGAGACAATATCACAATAAACAAACATTAAAAACATTAGGTTAGGTTAGGTCAGGATTTTTTTTTAATACCGAGTAATTTTCTCTATTCCCGGCAGGTAAAGTCACATATAGAGCTGCTGGCATGTCTTTAAACTGCTTCAGTGTAGTCTGTGTGGTGATCTGACTGACTGTGTATCGTAGGTAACAAGCCAGCCACAGGCACGAGTTGATCTCCAGTAACGAGTGAGTGATATATATATATAGAAATGGTACCACATTATTAGTTTAAAATTAAGTTTAACCAAATTATAATACGTTATTAATTGTATCGAGATCAATAAGTGACGAGAGGGTTTAATATTTTGTTTTATTATTTTACAACCAACAAATAGAAACAAAAATACTGAATATAATTTATTGGAAACTTACATATAATTTCCCGAGAATATTTTATCGATAAAAAGTTTCTACGTCAATAATGAGAAAACTAACAGATGGGAAACGTATACATGCGTCAAGCAGTTGTTGGTGACGTGCGAGTGATTTTTGTAAGGTGTTTTATCAGCTACAAGTCATGTTACACGATGAGGGTAAAATCTTAGTCAGCGTATAAAAATATAAATACTGATGTTATCTTTTGAACAGTTGTGTTATGTCCCAGAGATGGGTGTAGTGTTGATTAGGGTTGCTCATTTTTCCTAATTTTAGAAAATTGTGGGTGGGGGTGTTTTTTCCCATTATTTCGTTACTCCTAAATTCATTGGTGCCAGAATTAATGAAATCCAACATGTTCTAAGGGTCGCGAATCCAAATATAAAAAATAAATTTTTGCGAAAAAACGTCAAAACTCAAGCTTTTTCTCTTATAGATCAGCAATCGCGCTGCTTTTCACTACTTAACCCTAATGGCTGGCTAGAGCAGCTATTCAGCTTTCCATTGACACCTAATTCGATTGCATGCACCTCTTAGTTGACCTTCTAGTTCAGGTCAAAGGCTCTACCTGCGTTAAGGGAACCAGATTCCAAAATATTCATAGTTTTGACTTTTCCATTTATTCGAAAACACATATCAATATTTTGCCGTTACAGTCTTTTCCATGATATATTTCCCTCTTAAAAAAACAAACATCATTAAAATAGGTCAATAACTCTAGGAGGAGATGCAATTTGAAAGTTCAATCCCCCCCTCTATTCAACTCTCACAGTTGCATCACAGCAGACTTGCTGAAGCCACTCATCTGCTTCCTGTGCTTTTCCACAAGTTGCATGACATCCTGCAGCTGCTGCTCATCCTTCGTGACTGAACCAATGAAGTCCTGCATAAGCTTTATTCCCCTTTCGGCCACGTCATTGGTTACCTTCAGGCTTCTGGAGAAATCTTTCAGCTTCATGAACTCTTCGTTTTTCTCCCAGTCTTCCACGGGTGACATCAGCCATGCTGTGCCGCACACATGATGCTCTTTGAAGATCATCCATGAACGTTCATCTATCAGGTCGGAAAGCCGTGAAGTCTGTTGGATGACCAAGTTGTCGTTGGCGTAGTCGTTCGTTTCTTCTAGGCAGCTCAATTTGGTCGCCATCTCCTTTTTCTCTGCCGCACTCAACTTCTCGCTGCACAGCGACAGAACGACGGTCTGTGGCCTTAGATACCACAGGTGGCGGCTCGCGACCGCCAGCGCCGCATCAGCCACCTCACAGTCCACGGCCCTGTAGCGGAGGAGTTCGTGATGCAGTTGCAGGTCATTCACAGGCGCATCCTCGGCTACTGGTGATTTCAGCCACGCCGGTGTGTACAGCAGAGACACAAAGATCGCCATCCTCTGCAGCTTGACGCACAGGTCACTGCTGAGCTCTAGCTGGTGGCTAAACATGTAGATCTTGAGGTAGTATATGATCTTCGCCATCCAGCGAGCGTGGTGACATGCGCCAGGACGCAGAAAGTGCGTGCCGCGCGGAGGATTCACACCGAGGACGAGGAGCGTTAGTTCTGCCGCTTCTCGGTAATCCTCTCTGGCCCATTCTGTGACGGTCAGCAGGTAGCTAACGGTCCTGTGTCGGAGGTGACTGAGCCAGTCAGACTCTGGAAGATTTGCAATGTTCAGCCTGAGATACTGAGAGTGATCTAGTTGACTCCACCTTTTCTTAAGAGTCTGGAAGAGAGGGTCCGTAGGGGCCGATGTTTTGCCGAAGATGTTGCTGGCAGCGGCTCTCACCACCAGTTCCATGACGTGGTGTCTGCACCCAAGCCTCAACAGCTGTTTTTCCAGCAGCGCCTCCAGATGGACAACCGCACCTTGGACTCGCCCTGTGTTGGACGACGTTGTATCAAAGCACAGTGCCTTGACGTTTGAAGCGCAGCTCCAGTCCTCGATAGCACGAGCTGTTGCGCGTGCCTGGGTCAGGCCAGTGCCGTCCTTCACTGGCAAGACAGCAAGCAGCAAAAATCTTATCGTTACCACTCATGAACGCTTTTCTTTCTCCGCGTTGGTCTTGATAAAAGGCGATATCTTGTTGTTTGTCGGCCGGTGTAAGCAGCCGGTTCTTCTCGATGTCCTCTACGGCGTCCGGTGCTCCGATGTCCCACAACAGGTCAAGTTGATACTTGAAGTTTTCAACCTTGTCCTTTGCAGCCCTGTCCCGACTTTTTTGTAGACTTCTCCAGTGCTCCCATAACCTTGTCAGCTTCTCCCGGCACCCCCTCTCTGAGATAGTCTTGATGCGAGCTAAATTCCAGAACGTGAGTACGTTTCTCACTGTTTCTTTAAACGTCTCCTGTCTGTCATCAGATTCATTCACTGTGTGAAAGAAGAACTTCAGGACTTGACGCATCGTCGGGAGTTTACTGCCTCTAATTGACGATGCTGGCTGGCCTACTAGATAGATTTCAGTGGCAGAACGGGTAGTGGATGATGTTGGCCTGACAGTCCCCTTAGCATTCTCCCCCGACTGCGACTCACTCTCTTCCATGATTGTATGTATATAAACAGATGAACTCTGTAAGAAAAAAACGTTTTGTAATAAAACAAAATATGCAAACAAAATAGGGTCACATAAGAGCAATTTAATCACCTGTAGAAAATACAACATAAATAGATAACCATAAATTTACTGCCACACTATATAGCAGATTTGAGTAAATTATAAAATAACACCACAGTACCAACAACAACACAACACATGTCAAAACACTGCAAAGAAGCGCAGGGTTTTAAAGCTGCCAATGTGAACCTAGTGAATTTATAACTCCGTTAACGCAGGTAGGCTACAGCCTTTGACCTGACTTAGAAGGTCAAATAAGAGGTGCATGCAATCGAATTAGGTGTCAATGGAAAGCTGAATAGCTGCTCTAGCCAGCCATTAGGGTTAAGTAGTGAAAAGCAGCGCGATTGCTGATCTATAAGGGAAAAAGCTTGAGTTTTGACGTTTTTTCGCAAAAATTCATTTTTTATATTTGGATTCGCGACCCTTAGAACATGTTGGATTTCATTAATTCTGGCACCAATGAATTCAGGAGTAACAAAAAAATGGGAAAAAACACCCCCACCCACAATTTTAAAAAAGTGTGAAAAAATGAGCAACCCTATTGTTGATGTTATGTTGTTTTAGAGATCTTATAGACAACTGTGGTTCGTAGTGTGTGTTCTTGGTTAGTATATAGTGCACAGCTTAAGGTTGACTGGTGTGTGTGTGTGTGATATAAACCTGAACTAGTCGTGGACGCAGGCAGGACCCGACCAACGATATTAATTATTTTCTATGCAAACGAGAAGCAGTTGCCTAGTGCCGAATAGTCAATACTTATGATTAATTTATAATTAAATTGGTCCTGTTTGATAATGTGAATATCAAAATTAATTGTACGTAGAAATATGTTCACCTTAACTATCGTTATGTTTAATGGTCGTTATCAACAATATTTCAAAACTTAAATGACATACTGGCGCTTGCAACCTGTGATGTAACCCACCAGACAATTCATTAAGTCTAACCACCTCTTAAGTAACCTAACCTAACCTAACCACTCTAACCACCTCTAACCTAACCTAACCAATCTAACCTAACAAATGTCCCTAATATGATCATAAATAACCTAACTTAACCTTACCTCAAGATCTTAGTTAATGTTAGGTTTGGTTAGGTTAGGTTAGGTTAGGTTTGGTTAGGTTAGGTTAGGTTAGGTTAGGTTTGGTTTGATTTGGTTAGGTTAGGTTAGGTTTGGTTAGGTTTGGTTTGGTTAGGTTAGGTTAGGTTAGGTTAGGTTAGGTTAGGTTAGGTTTGGCTTGTTTGTGTTGCATTTAGTTAAAAGTGATGCGACACGTAACCCATCCCTTACCACACTAACACGCTTTTACTCAGTCTAGCTTCCACCTGTTCCACCCTGATGACTTATAAATGAGAGTTAAAACACTAGCCAAACATTGTACTTACCTTACCTCTCTGTGTCCTATCTCGAGTGAACTAAACAAAGCAGATCACCTCCAAGACTAGCCCCCACTAGCCCCTCACTAGCCCCTCACTAGCTTATTTCACCTGATTGAAACCCTAAGAGTAACCTAACCACACCTAACCTAACCTAACCTAACCTAAGCCCCCAGGTAATGTTAGTGTGTTAATAGTCACCAGGTGAAATAAAGTTTAGTGGCTCTTCTTGAGGTGATCCAATAAAGTTTACTTGTTATCAGTTAAAGGTGTGGAAAAAGTAGAGGAAATGGTAGAGTGACATTGCAGACATTGCAGGCCTAGTAGAAAGCAAAATATGTATTTTAATCTTATAATACAGATTTAATTTTATTGTCTTCACAGTTTTCACTCAGGTAAGTCAAGGCGACTCAGCGTGCCTCAATGTATGCAGAAGGATAAGTGGACATATAGACATAACCTTCCTATAAATAACATGCTAAAATGAACTTTATTGTGTTGGAGCATAAGGGATTTGAGCCATTTTAGTCACATTTAATACCTTTATCCCATAATAAGCATGAAGTCCTATGTTATACAGTGATATTATATTACGTAAGAGTTGTTGTTCCATAAGAGTCGCTATTTAATAAGATTTCTGTAAATGTAATGGGTACACTTGGAAAACTCCATTCACTTGTCAAAAGGCGATGGCTCTCAGTCAGTTGGACAAAACTGGTCCACATTATTATTTTTAATATTTCTAAATAACTCAACAATCCGCTTTCAGTTATAGTTTTTTTCACTTAGGAAAGTTATTCATTTTTTCCTTTTACCTGAAATAATAATCGGATCATATAAATAAAAATATATACTGATTATTTAAATAAGATCATTGGCAACTCACAGAGGGCCAAGCGTTGTTATTGATACCTGATAATTTTGTAACTACTTTATTTCTAAATTACTGTAGATCACACAGAAAACTTAATATTCTTTTGCCGTAAGTATTTTTGCATCCATTATTTAATGCAAAATGATTTGAGATAAGATATTTTAATTTTACTATAGTTTCTTAGGTATTTATGAAAGCTTGACAACCCTTTAGAGAAAGGCCATATCCAACTTGATATTTGATTTGATAACTGATATATGTCGGTGTTTTGTAAGACTCATCAGTGCAACCACGGTACGCCACTGACTGAAACAATAATTGATTATGTACTATACCAAAACTGTGAATGGTAACTTTATTGAGATTATTTAGTAACGAGTGTGGAGGTCAACTGACAATATTATAACAAGTGAGATTTATCAAGTACACAAAATAAGAGTGTATTGCCGTCATCCAAGGCTCTCACACTCACTCCCTTGCTGCCTCACACAGTTATGATCGCCCTCCAGTTACCTGCACATGTTAAAGTCAACACAAAAATGAACAACAATTTCTGCAAACATACACTCAAAGGTTATAAACAAAACACTATCACCTTCATAGTTTCAGCACAAAATATGGATTAGTACGTTTCTTCCCCTGGATCGATGTTGTGTTTCCTAAGTGGTGTAAGATAGAGTCTCGTGATGTTTTGTCTAAGATACGAGAGAAATACAACTCAAAGCTGGTGTCTAAGGTGGAGGGGTCGTGCTGCTGCATATATCCTCGTCTGGTCCTGCCACAGTACGCGATATTTTGTGACAATATTTTCTGTGGACGGAGGAGGCAGTGTAATTGGGTGGCTATTTTGAGAGACAACATTCAGAAAAATAAAAAATGAAAAAAAATAAAAAAAATAAATAAAATAAAATTATGTCACATCAGAATATCCAAAGTTTTTTCCGGAGATATAAACAATCAACAAAGCATTGGAACAAATAAAATGATCAAATATTTATGTTCTGTTATTTTTACAATACAGTTGTTTACACTTTGTACGTCATAGTTGGCTCCTAGTGTACACACTGTTTACAAACTTCTACACGTATCACTAATAAACTGTTTTATGCATTATACAAGTTGTGGTATAATTAATGATACGTTTTATAACATATTTCGTCACTGTAGTATAAATAATGATGATGATATTGATAATCAGCAAAGATGTCATTAAGTTAATCGGTTTGTAACAGAGATGTGACACACACAGGTAAGGAATACAGGTACAGTAGTGGACAAAGAATTCGACAGGAAAGGAGAGAGGAAGGAAGGGAGGGAGGGAGGTGGTGTATGGAAGGGGAAGGGTAGGTGGAGACTTGGCAACTTTGCTTAGAGGTGACGATTAAAACTCAAGTGTAAGTGGGTCCCATAGGCTCAGAGTAAAGAAGGAGAGAATAGCTGTATAGAAGGTTTTGACACTCTTTAGTAAGGCGAAGGAATAAGAGAGCATCAGAATACATCTCAGTCTGGCTAACAAGCTCATTCCCACTATACCATATGATATAATTACTGCGCCTGAACTCTACATCTAAATCTGTCCTTAAAAGTGATACTTGTGAATAAATTTTATCATTCAATTTCTAATTCACTTAAAATGGTAGACATATGTGTCGGAGCCGCTATTGATATATTCTTTATTAGCCACTAAGGTGTACTCAAGCACAGGTGTGGGTGGAAACTAACGTGGTATCAGGAGGTGACCTTTTCACTTCATCAGGTAGCTTTGGTTTGTATGGGAGAGATGGGTTTGGCTATGACCCAACCATATAGCTGATTTTGCTGTTGTTAGGTCTCGTTTTACGTTATCAGACTCATATAGTGGAATGAGAAATATTTTATACTGTCATGTGTTACCAGTATTACCGTATACCACACCACCACAACAACCGTAACACATCATCCTACCACACACCACCACCACCACATAACACCATCACTTCACCACACAACACCACTACCACCACCACATAACACCACCACAACACGTCATCCTACCACACACCACCACCACCACATAACACCATCACTTCACCACACAACACCACTACCACCACCACATAACACCACCACAACACGTCATCCTACAACACACCACCACATAACACCATCACTTCACCACATAACTCTGCTCAATATTATCACTTATCATGAGTATCATATCATACACATATATAACACAAATTTCCACCAGTAACACTATATATTCTACAGGATATCTGCGTTAAGGTGAAAAAGTAAAACGGCAATTATTAATGAAACGAGAACTTACCTTGTGATGTTGACATGTTGAGTGTTGGCAATGCGTTTTTTTTCTGTGTTCTATGTGTCAATCGGTCAAGTAATTCATTTTTTTATTTATATTTTTTTATCACTATTAAACTAATCTTGTCTCTTGTATTGATGAATCCTCTTTCGTCTCAGTTCCACATTACCAATAATCACTAGTTGGCCATGTTTCACTATCACCTGAATACAAATGTAAGGCGGGTGGTTGACCTGGTGTTGACCTGGTCAGGGCAACGATCCACCAAACAATGAATCAGACGTGTGGCCTTGACGTCATGTGCACGGCTGGTCTCATTTTCCAGGACTCTTATATCTAAAGAGTTTAGCGCTAGGTAGCCACCATGTTAGGTTAGACCGTTAGACAGTCACTATACAACGGGTGGCTTTTATATATGGGTCTGTCTTTAAGTAGCCTCAATAGACAGATGGTTGTTATGGGTGATTGTTCTATAGTAATCAGAGACAATTATAAGTGAGAGGTCGTGTTGCCTGGTGTTGTGTGGTGGTCAGAAGAAAAGACATTTAGAAGTTTATTAGAAAATCTATGTGATAATGTAAACATATGGAGTTTTATAACATTTTCTCACGTGTATACATAACTTCAAAGTCATATTCTCCCTAAACACAATTCTCTCAACTTGCATGAAATAAAACAATAAACATTAATAAGTTCATTTATTCATAAAATTACACTAATATTTTTTGGCACACTGTCAGCATTTTAGGGGTCACATCTATAAAGGATCTAATTTGAAAAAAAAAAACAACTCTGATATCAAGGATTTAAACCGTGCGTGCGTACATCAATACACAAAATATATTATATCTTAACATGCGCTATATTATATACTACAACAAAAACAATGATGGTAGGACAAATATTTCAAGGATAGTCATCTTTTACATTAAGCAGCCCTGTAGGTGCGTCTGTCTGTCTGTCTGAGCTCTGGTGGGTCGAAACACACACTTATTACTGAGCCCAAGGTAAAATACTACCTTTACATTGAGATTTATTGACCATTAATACAATAGTTAACATTATCATTTATTTTAGGTTCACACGAAAAGAATTATTATTATTAATGTTGATGAATCGCCTCGATATACCATCATCCTGATTTTAAAATATTGTAATGTCTGAAATAGTGTGTTAGTCATTAGTTTTAAGCAGTCAATCTGTAATGAAAACAAAAACGTATTACCTCATTCTTCTAAAGTTTTTTTTTTCTAGTAATTTATTAACATATTCTTATGTCTGTTAATAAAAAAAAATGAGGGAGATAATTTCGATGTACTGTACGTGGAAAAATCTAAAATGTTGAATGTCAAAAAAAAAAAAAAAAATCAATCCAAAATACTATACCATGTTAACTGTTATTATCATGTTAATTAAAAGACGACTTGATCTTTTAATTATATAAAATTTAACTCTTTTTTTTTTTTGTAATTTATAAAAAAATATATGTGAAAGGAAATTTAATAGCTTTTAAAATGTTACAACTTAATTTTATGTCATTTTCCCAGAATAAAGTTACTGCTTAATGGACATTATAACAGTGAGGTGTGAAGGATAAGTTCAGTGGATGTATCTTAACACACCTTTTCTACCTTAACACACTCTGTCCACCCCTTAACACACCTTTTTCATCTTAATACACTCTACCCTTAACACACCCTTCCCATCTTAACACACCCTTTGTGATAGAGACTGGGGGGGGGGGGGGTGTAACAAGCATTACCCTCCACAACTTGACGTTATTATACTGCTCACGTCTCTGTACTGTACACTCAGGTGGCTATAATGATGTAATTACACCTTATGTCCCCAAACTCCTTCAGGAATTAAACTCGTATCCCAAAACTCTTTATTTTTCTTTCTCTATTTATTTTGTCTTTATTTGGCTACTTTTATTTGTCTTTGCTTCTCTTCTTTCTGTTTATTTCACTTTTTTATCCAATTATTTTTATAATTAATCTAAATCCTCTTAAGTTTTTGTTTTGATTTCTTTTTTTTTTTTAGTTTTTCTCTTCGTTATTTTTCCCTCCTTTCTCTTTCTATCAGTCTCTCTCTCTCTCTCTCTCTCTCTTACCAACACACACACACACACACACACACACACACGGTACTAGTAAACAGGACGTGACCTATAACTTAGAAAAAGGACTTGATACGTATGTTATTATCATCAAATCCGATAACACCACTCACGGACAACATGCAAACACCTCCTTCAGTAGTAGACAGGTGGAACGGGAACACTAAAGGAGCATCAAATTCTACGTAATGCATCACAAAAAGGGTAGTGGTTAGTTCTTCGTTCATTAGATGGCGTTGGAGCTCTGGATAATTTCCTATGGTATATTTAGCTTTGTGTCCACCATTCAGTAGGGAGAGGGCACATGTTGGCTGGGTTAGAGGTTTATTCGAATAATTAACGAGTTGTGAGGTTTTCCTGTGATTTTCCTTCAATAGTAGATGGATTAGTTGATCAAATACAGTTTAAATACACATTTTATAGTAAGGAACTGTTGAATAAAAAATACTGATTACTTTAGGTGTTTGTCAGAAGGTGCGCAAAGAACGAATGAAATATATTGTCTAATCTCTCTACTTTCTCTCGCTCTCTCTCTCTCTCTTTCTCTCTCGCCCAAGGCTTGTACTACCTCTCCACACATTATACTTATCCCACTAACTGAAAATTTGTATTATATCGTATCTATAAAATCTGATTATAAGAATAATAATTTTCTCAATGAATATAACAACCTCGTAATATTAATTCAGTTTTATAAGGCAGGAGTCATCTATACTACGACGTTGTGAGATACGGCGGGAAACTTCTCCGGGAGATATATGGACACATTCGACCTATTGGCAGTATTTCTTTAAAGTCATCACTAAATATGTCGATCCATTCAATAGACTTTTGGTTATATCGTGTGTATGTGTATGTCTGTGTGTGTGTATGTGTATGTGTATGTCTGTCTGTGTGTGTGTGTGTGTGTGTATGTGTATGTCTGTCTGTGTGTGTGTGTATGTGTATGTCTGTCTGTGTGTGTGTGTGTGACCGGGCAGAAAGTAAACTAAGGTCCATCAGGAAGTTTGTTTATATGTTCAGCTTTACTTGTCTGAAAGTGAGTGAAATTTGTTGACGTAAGGAAACTTCGGTAGGGAGTTGTTGAGTAAAAAGAAGAGCTAAGGGAGAGAGAGAGACTTAACTTCTTCCCACCACCAAAAAAATAAACCTTGAACCATGTGTCTCTCTCACACACACACACACACACAAACTGGAGTAGCTAACCCAGAACCTTCCGTCACCCGAGAGTTATGGTAGGAAGGCTTATAGTAAATCCCATAATACACTTGTCACCGAGTTGGCTTCATCTACACATGAATTTTGATGTTGTTGTTGTTGTTGTGAATCAGCGTAAACAATTAACACCATAACGATAACAATAACAATGAACTGTGCTTATAACGATGATGAGGAAGAAGAGGATGAACGTTCACGATTATAAAACACTGGTATAATGACTCTTCCGGGTGATTAGTTTACCTATTAATCTTTATACAGGTAATCATTAAACAACATTACATATTTCGCTTTAACTATCATGGTTACTTTATATAAATACACAAAGAAATAAGTTGTGTTAGATAATTTTCTTTTACCATTTAGTATCAAAAGGTAAAAAAAAAAAAATCAATTAACTCACATTCTTAAATAAGTACTGTACAGGTATTCGGTGTTTAAGCTGTAAAATATATTCTCTCTCTCAATTGCGTCGTAACACGAGATATACAGCTATAAACTGGGA
The DNA here is from genome assembly GCA_958450375.1 of Homarus gammarus. Lineage (NCBI taxonomy): Eukaryota > Metazoa > Arthropoda > Malacostraca > Decapoda > Nephropidae > Homarus > Homarus gammarus. The sequence continues at coordinate 1,369,782 of CAUDMG010003875.1, read as the reverse complement.
TGCGTTTGGTGGTATCCCGGAGTACCATGATGTTATTCAAGGATTAATGAAAATGTTATAGTACACCCTTTTACATTACAGCCTAGTGTAGATTAGTTCCAGGTTGAATGAGCTGTAATATTCAACAAACTCGATGTATGATGATTTTTTTTTTACTGTAAAGAGGATCAAACGAATGAGTTATTATAATGAGATCCTATAATGTACACAGGTAAATTCATGGTTATAATGATGTATATAATTTATTACCTGAAGATGGAAATTGATAAAGATTATCTCAATTACTATCACGTTAAACATTTAATAGAAGCCTTATGTTATTCTTACGTTTTTATGATGTAATATTTCTCCAGCTAATTCATTCTACCTGTGATGTTATATGTAGGAGGAAAATTATTTACACCTATAAACTAAAGGAACCAGGATGTTTACATGACCTGGCGGAAATCAATATTAAAACTGTAGGATTAATACTTAACGTTAATGATTGTATTTGTCGACAAGAGAAATAAGAGACATTATTATTTTGTTGTTCGTTAAGCACCAGAGAGCAAAAACAAACTTAACAAACACAGTTCCTTTATAATAAATGTATTTCTTTACAAACACATAATCGTCTAAACAAAAACAATTACATAAATGAAACCAAATTTAATAAGAAAAATTTGATAAAAAAAAGGTAAAAATATTCCCGACACAGAAAAGTAGGTCACTATACAGATCTCCAGTGCTGGCAAAAGATGACTTAAACCTTCGTCTGGCGTAGCTTCCATAATAGAGTGGGAAGGAATAATAACCTCTACTGATGAACTTCTTAAGGAAACTCTTATTAATTCTGGTGACCTTAGCACCCGTCAGATCCTATAGCAGCAGCTTATTGGTTGTTGAGTGAGTTACGTCATTAATCCCATAGCAACCAACAACCAATCAAATGCTACAAATGTTGATGGTTGCTAAGGACGCCTGCCGTGTTGATTGTTGATGTTAGTACTATGAGATTGATAGCAGACGTGTGTATAATAATGTGTGTGTGTGCGTCAGACATACACATACACACACACACACACACACACACACACACACACACACACTAGGTTAGGTTGATAATGAAATTTAAGACGTCAATAAAAAAATACTAAGCATAAGTATTCCTTCTACAACTCATTTTTTCCACAGTCTTTTCTCTCTATTGTCTTCCCATTTATCATCTTGCGTGTTCCTCTATTTCTTTCCTTCCTTCCTTTAATCTTGTTTACTTCATTCTTATCTTCGTATCTTTCTCCCTTGATGTAATAATTCCTGTTTATTCCTTCTGTTCCTTACGTGTTTCTCACACCTGGGGGATGTTCTTTCCTGTGTGGGATGACTAATTATCATCCACCTTCTTCTTCTCCCTCCTCTTTAGTCTCCTACCTCAACTCCTCTTCACTCATCCCCTCCTCCTCCTCCTCTTCCTCTTTCTCATCTTCCCAAACCCTCAACTTCCCTTCTTCTCCCACCTGTTATTCATCCTCTTCCTCTTCCTCATTCACCAACACCTTCTCCACTCTCTCATCTCATCAATCACTCCTTACTGCTCTCTCTTCCTCTCGTTCTTCCCCTTTAACATTGCCGTCTCTCTCTCTCTCTCTCTCTTCTCTCTTTTCACCCTCTTGTCGGTCGTTTGTCATTTTGTTACCTGTCCATCCACTTCTCTTCCTCCCTACACAGGTATTCATACGTGTGTGTTCATTACCCTACGTGTTAATGAATAAGTTAATGAGTTTATGAATAATTTAGCAGTCATAAATCATCGCCTCTAATGAATCGTTACGTCAATGGTAATTTATAAACGTGAGCTTACAGTCTTCTTTGAGTTATTTTTCATTAGTTTAAATGAAATTATTAGTAATTATTGTGATTTATTTTAGATGGTGATCAAAATTTCACTGAGACTCTCTATGGCAAGAATCACATGTCCTTCTCTCATTCTAAATTATGATAAAAATTCCACAGAAAAAAAGAAGAAATCGATCCTCAAATTTCCATTAATCATTCCAACACATTTTAAGGTTATGAGATACTCGGCATTCCCTCCTTCCCACAGCCCACCCCGCCCAGCGTGGCCACAACTCGGGGGATGAGATAGAAAGTTGATGGGAGAGTTGACTTAGCATTTACTGAAAGCTGTAACGTGGGCGAGTTCTCACACCTGTCATCTGTAAGAGCTTAATTGATTTTTTTTCTGGCTTAAGAAAGTAATGAGTTGTGTGTCAGGTTTTGTTGGATAGATTACTGTCAAATAAGATTTCTTTAATCTTAAATTTTTGTTTGTTTTTCGTCCTTTTTCTCGTTTTCTTCTTCTTTTAATAGTTTTTTAAGTATATATATGTCACGTCAATTTATTTTCTGTTCTGAGATTTACAACTGAGTATAATGTTAATCTCACTTCTATTCCTTATGGTATTACAAAAAAATTATTCTGGGAAAATCAATTGCGTCGAAACACAATACTGTATATAAAAAAATCGAAATTTATTAAAAAAAAAAACTAACCTAACCCACACAAAGACAACGGTGCATAATCTGTACAGTATTTGTATTATTGTATTATCTTGGGCGAAGTTGTATTATTCATCTAAGCAGCCAAAGGTTTCCTCTGTAGATGTCAACTTTAGTCTCTTATTTGACCTCGAACCAATTTGTTCTCCCACCATAGTATCATGGACATTGTACACATCACATGAAAGATCATTACAATTATCGTCAAAAGTAGTTCTTATTCTCGTAAGATTTAAACAGTACAAACATCATGGTATAAATATGCGGATATTGCAACAGAAATCACAACCATAACTACGACCAATCACTGTCTAGCGTGTAAAGGTGACCAGCGGAGGCGAATATCAACAAGCAGGAGGCGGCGGCGGCGACCATGAGTGGGGAGAAGTGGGCGGAGTCGGCGGCGGCTGTGGTGTCTTGCTCCGCCCCCTCACTATGACCATTGTGCAGAGCCGCATGTTTTTCTCCTGCAAAAATAAAGATATTTAACACTAGGAGACGTTATAGTTAGGTTAGGTTAAGTTAGGAGGAACTAATCTTTATTTTAATTCAGATAATGCTCAAGTAAAGAGATAAAATATTGTACCAAAGTGTCGCTGAAATGTTGGTATCGTTTCAGGATATTAAAAATAAATAAATAAATACAAAAATACAAAAATAAATCAGGAAGTCTATTGTGTTTGAGATTCCGGGTGAAAAATACAACGTACTTTCGCTTTGTTGTACTCACTGGTGTTAAGTCATTGTATTAAAGTCGTTGTTATCGTGCTCAAGGAGTTAAATCATCATACTCAAGGGATTAAATCATCATACTCAAGAAATTAAATATTAGTCACTTTAAATACCTCTTCCATTACCTGTACCCACGTCTTTATTAAGCAGGTGATCCTATACATAACTCAGGTAACAAGTGACGCCACCACCTCTACCACAAAGACTTATAAACAACATCTGAACCTGACTGACAAACATATCACTGTGCTCCTATTAACCGCAACTAGAGTAACACTTATCTTTTACCTATTATAAAGGCGTTAAGTGATAAAAATAGTATATAATAGCAATACTCCATATCTCTAGTAATAATAATTTTAATATGATGATAATAATGACAATGATAATAGGAATAATATTTAGAATAATCAAAACAATCTGTTAGAGTCATATTACAATATGGTATAGAGATATTTAACACCTCATAATTATCACACCTGGGGAAAAAAGAATATATAGAGGAAACAGGAAAAAAAACACAAAACACAAAAGAAAATACCTGATAAAGAAGGAATATTGGACAGCATATGCAAAAAAAAAAAAAAACATCTAAGACGGAAAGTTCCCTTAATTTTTACGATGGTAGCAGAATTCTCTCTGGCTCTCTCCTGTGGACTCGGGAGGTGGAGGAAAATCACAAGGAGGGAAATTTCTGCTTCCTGTGTTCAGATTTATGGAATTAGCCTTAACCTTGTACCTGCAGTATTCTTCCTTAACGACACCAAGTATAATGTTACGCTAGAGGGTGTGTGTGTGTGTGTGTGTGGTGGTAGTCCTAGTGAGGGAGAAATGGGAGAGGAGAGAGGGAGGGGAGGAAGGATGAAGAGGGAAGGAAGGAGGAAGAGAAGGAGGAAGGAGGAGAGAACACACAAGTTGCTCTGCCGAATAAAATAAACAAAGTATTAATTAGCTTCATTGTGTTTTACCTGTACGAGTTGTTGCATGGGCAAATTACCAAGACAGGTTGTGTAAAGGTTGATGATTACGGGTTTGGTGAGGTAGTGATGGTGAGGTAGTGATGGTGAGGTAGTGAGGTAGTGGTGATGGTGAGTTTAGTGAGGTAGTGAGGTAGTGGTGATGGTGAGTTTGAGGTTAGAAGCAGTTACAGTATTTAAGGTTAGGTTAGGTTAGGATATGTTAGGTTAAGTTAGGTTTGGTTAGGTTAGGTGAGGTTGACAGTAGTACCTTCAACAACATGCAGCGTGAGGTTGGCGGGTGTTGCCAGGTGAGGTTCACAGCGGTAGGACCCAGCATCCGCCCAGGTGACGTTGGAGATGACGAGAGAACTAGCAAAGTGGTGGTTGACGACCTTCAGGGGCCGTTTGGGTAAATAATTAATCATGGTGTCATTATGAAACCAGAAGATGTAGTCGGGAGGTTCTGTAGCCAACTCTACGGTACAGTGCAGACGTAACTTGACTCCTGTGTGTACGTGAACTTCCGGTCCACCTGCAACTACAGCTCGAGCCTCTGTAGAGAAGAGAAAGAATTAAAAAAAAAAAAACACAAACATCATTCTTCACTCTACCTACCGCAACTTAACTTTAATAGCCTAGCAAACTGCAAGGCGTCACGCAAAGAGTTATAAACATCTACTCATAAAAAAAAAAAAACTGATGCAGGAACTCTAAGCTCACACACGCACCTCAGCTGTACCATCTACAACAGCAACACAAACTACAGGAAAAAAAAAATAGCAACAATCCTACAAAGGCTACATAAATTAAACTAACTACCCCCTCCTCCCAACCCCCCCAACCCCCCCCCCCCCAAAAAAAAAATACTCATACAAATTGTGATAACAAGATAGACAATAGCCACATGAATAACTATATGACAGCTATACAATATACAACAAACACGCAACAAAAAAAAAAAAAATACAACGGATACATGAAATAAACAAATAAATGATACAATACCCAGAAAAATTACACCAAACAACAATAATAACAAAAATAATAACAACAAGAACAACAAAAACGACAACAATAACAATAATAACGACAACCATAACAATAACAACAGCAACAACAACAAATGCAGCAATTATATGAGCTAAACTACCAGCACAGCAACAGCACTATAAGCAACACAGCCAATCGACACTCAAACAGAACAGCTCTCATACCAACCACAGTCAAACACACACACACACAGAAGCCATCAACAACCACACATACGGCACTTTGCTAATAATAACAACCACAGAGACTACAACAGCCACATAGCCTAAAATAGCCAATAACAAGCCACAACCAACGATAACAGTAGCCAATGAGCTCCAGAACAGCCACTAACATTCACACAAACAGCACCAACCATTCGTTTCACTAACCAACCAACCAACCCTCGCCAATTGCTACAGACGCTCGCTACCGTAACAGCCTTTACTAAATGCATGAACTGGGCGTAATATTCTCCATAAACTAGTACACAGAGTCAGCTCATTACTACGAATACAAGACAAGAGACAAAGGGATATCCATTCGCCAGCAAGTGACTAAGTCCAGTGTATTAGCTAGGTGAGGGTTACACAGAGGAGGGCTTGGCTGGCATATGGATTGCGTTTAGGTCGCTTATGTTCCGAGGTTAGTTGATGATGTGGTGCGTAAGTTATGAGAGAGAGAGAGAGAGAGAGAGAGAGAGAGAGAGAGAGAGAGAGAGAGAGAGAGAGAGAGAGAGAGAGTTTTAACCTACGTTGTGGCCAAAACAGTCCATCACACTGTTTATTATAGCACCATGGTCTAAAGATCTCCATTAACAGTGCTTTGTTTTACGCCGATACAACAACAATAGGGACAAAAAAAAAATTGATCTCTTTCGTTCTTTGTCTCGTTATTCATAGGCCTTTTTATTTTTAGAGATCACAATAGAACGTTTGGTAATAGGCGTTGTAATTAACGATCAATATATTACAGAAGTCTTAACACAACATGGCGTCAATAGCCCCCAGTAGAGTTTATGAAATAGTGAATGTTCTCGTGAATTTGGGATAATATGGACGGGAAGGAAGAGTTTTAGTATCAGATATTTCCACAACGAAGTATTTTTTTTATACTTTTGAGGAAAACGTTACCTTGAGAATAGTCTTACCAGGAACTATTACTGTTAGAAGAGTTACTATTATTTGTGAATCTTATGAGGAGAATATTACCGCGAAAATAGTCTTCCCATAAAACAAAATTGTTTCCTATCTTAGTATATGTCCAGCCTTTAAAGTTATTTCAGTTGTAATTTATTTCCGAGTGTTGCTTGGTATTAACCTTATCTGAATTTACAGGTTAGTTCTAATTTAAGGCATGGTTAACTACTCTGCAATACGAGAGGAACAAGGCAATTACATACATCAACCTTCACTACACAACCATTTAACAAGGTAGTTCAGTTCAGTGTATTTAGTATCAGGTAGACAATGACCACTCCACAGTGTTGGAATGGAGGAAAGGTTATTTAAAATTATTTTTCTTATAATGGCGTCCTATGTTTCATAAACATTACCTCTGTATACCTGTAGTGAAATGCACACAATAGTATCCTGCAGTAAAGAACATTTTAACAATATCCCTCTCTTTGTCATCACACACACTGACTCTACATAATGGGGGTGGGGGGGGGGGGGGTGGGGAGGGGAGGGGGGGGAGGGGGGGGAGGGAATATTTCAACAACAATCTTTTTAAAAACAATAACATGATGTGACCTTCAGAGAAATTACACAGCAAAACTAACCTCTGAATGAAAAGGAATATTATATAGTTTTTTTGGCACTGGAACTCAAGGCCATATAACCCAACCTGTCTGAGTTCATACACAGAGCGTCATGAAGTCAACACAACCACCACTATTGACGTCTATTTCACAGTTGTATGGATGTGTTAAAACTTCCACGAACTATTCATCACAGAGTTGAGTTTTGTGATGGCTATAGAGTCTGGCTGCAGTATATTTCCTACCACCAAAAGGGAAGGTGTGTGTGTGTGTGTGTGTGTGTGTGTGTGATGTTTTGAGGCTTTTGTGGTAAGACATCTTTCTGTTTGTTTGTGTGTCTCTATAGGTCTGTGTAGGATATTCTCTTCCTCTCTCTCACTTTCTCACTCTGTTTTATGTTTCTCCCTCCCTCTCCCTTTCTCTTCTCACGCTTTCTTTTGTTCTCTTTACGAATGTCTTCCTTCTCTCTCTCTCTCTCTCTCTCTCTCTCTCTCTCTCTCTCTCTCTCTCTCTTTATGCACCTACCTGATCCCTCCATCCCGCCTCCTCCCTCCCTCCTTCCCTCCCTCTCTTTCCCTCCTCCCTGTCCTTCCCTCCCTCTTTCCCTGTCACTCCACCCGTTACTCACCGACAACTTTTAGAGTGAAGAAAAGCGAGGCTGGAGGATGAGTGGTCAGCTGACACTCATACAGGCCCGCGTCACTCATCCGGACGTCCCTCAGAGATAACTCCCAGAGCTGAGGAAAGATGACACTGGTTACTCAAAATTGACACTAGTTACTCAAAATTGACACTGGTTACTCAAAATGGACACTGGTTACTCAAAATTGACACAAGTTACTCAAAATTGACACTAGTTACTCAAAATTGACACTAGTTACTCAAAATTGACACTGGTTACTCAAAATGGACACTGGTTACTCAAAACGGACACTGGTTACTCAAAATTGACACTAGTTACTCAAAATTGACACTAGTTACTCAAAATTGACACTGGTTACTTACACGTGACACTGGTTACTCATAAGTGACACCGATTAGTAATAAGACGACACTGATACTCCACAAGTGATATACTACCTCCCCCAACACAGCCCACCACCACCTCCCCCAACACAGCCCACCACCACCTTCCCCGACACAACCCACCACCTTCCCCAACGCAGCCCACCACCACCTCCCCCGACACAACCCACCACCTTCCCCAACACAGCCCACCACCACCTCCCCAACACAGCCCACCACCACCTTCCCCCAACACAGCCCACCACCACCTCCCCCAACACAGCCCACCACCACCTTCCCCGACACACAACCCACCACCTCCCCCAACACAGCCCACCACCACCTCCCCCAACACAGCCAACCACCTTCTCCAACACAGTCCACCACCTTCTCCAACACAACCCACCACCTCCCCCATCACACAGCCCACCATCTTCTCCAACACACCCCACCACCTTCTCCAACACAACCCTCCAATCATCTCCAACACAATAGAGTCCAGTCAAGGATTATCTCACCAATCTTTTACAATCATTTTATTTATATTTATTTTTTTCCTAATATTTTTTTTTTTGGTGTGAGGTTAATCATAAATTCTTTCTCTCATTCTTTTGTCAATTTCACCATAATACTTTTGTTAAGGTATCTCGACTCAATGTCTTTTGTAGTTTGAGGCAGACAATATCCTCACTATTATAAAAGAGATGAGAGATTCTTCACTCCTTTCTCTCTCCATTTCTTTTTTTTTTCTCTTTTTCGTATTTTCATTTTCTTCCTTGTATTTTTCTCCCCTTCATTATATTTTTTTCTTCCTCTCTCTCTCTTTGTTTCTCTTTTATGTAAATGGTTTCTATTTTATTTTTTTTCTTCCTCTCTCTCTCTCTGTTTCTCTTTTATGTAAATGGTTTCTATTTTGTTTTTTTTCTTTCTGTAGTTTCCTCGTTTTCGTTTCTTCTTCCACCTCCTTTTCACTTTCTTTCTCTTTCTTATCATCCACCTTCTTCTATTCATCATTTTCTCTTTCTTCCTCCTCTACCTCTTCCTCTTACTCCTGCCTCTACTCCTCACTTTCTTCCTTCTCCTCTTTCGACTTTTCATTTTCTCATTCCTCCTCCTTTTCCTTCCTCTACTCCTCACTTTCTTCTTCCTTATTCTCCTCCTCATTCTCCTTCTTCCCCCTCCTCCTCCTCTTCCTACACCTCCATTCTCAACCCGGCTTCAATAACATTACCTTTTGCTCATTTTCTCACGCGTTATCATCCTCTTACCTTCTGGCTTCTCATTTCCTTCGTTATCTTGATCTATTAACTCCTGTTGTATGATCTTTCTCGTTATCTTCAGCTTGCTCTCTTTCGTTTTATCCTTTTCATGTTTTATGGCACTTTAGCTTAAGTTATTGTCTTTCCTGTTATCATTATCTTAGCTTTTATTGTGCTAGCTTTATGAGAGAGAGAGAGAGAGAGAGAGAGAGAGAGAGAGAGAGAGAGAGAGAGAGAGAGAGAGAGAGTTGTACATAAGAGGTGAAATTGTCCGCACCAAAAAAAAAAAATTCCACAAAAGACATATACATTTCTCTTCCCTCCTGAACTAAACATTTTTCCCGCCACCAAGGTATAATTTCTCTCTGGGAAAACTAATATTTTCGCCACCTCGAATAAACGAACAAACTGGTAACGCAACATTTGTTTGGTCTCGAATAACGTAAAGAATATTGTATGTAGTATTTGTTCTGTCTCGAATAATATAACAAATACAGAACATACAATTTGTTTTATGCAGCATAACAAATAAAACATATAAACCTTCGTCATATGCTGCAGGATAAAACAAAAAACATACACAACATTGTACTTGTTCTTTCAAAGATAACTTAAACAAAGACAGTTGACTAATATTACACTATTTGTTTTGTTAAGTAAAAGTTAATATAACACATAACACACTACAGTTCGTTTCCCACACTTATATCAACTCAGACCACTAAAATATAACCACCAGATTCTGACAATTTCTTACAATTATTTTTCTTTCTTTACTCTACCCACCAGATTATCCCTAACTGATAAAGATTCTATCAACACTCAACCTTCATTACCTTTTAAAGATCTGGTGTAATTTTTAAACCATTCTTGGATGTAATCTTTTTTTTTTTCTTTTGAGAGAGAGAGAGAGAGAGAGAGAGAGAGAGAGAGAGAGAGAGAGAGAGAGAGAGAGAGGTTATTTCATCTGTGAACATATCAACAATTGTATAGGTGATAATAAATGTTTTCTAAATAAATTCACTTCATAATAAATAAACTGAAATATATTGTCTTTATTGTGGATTAAACCATATAATCCAAGAGTATATATTTCACCTGCCTTAAACCAACATCATATTTCGGTACCAGTTTATTCTCTTCAGCTTCCATAACTAATCCAGCCGCTCTCTCTCTCTCTCTCTCTCTCTCTCTCTCTCTCTCTCTCTCTCTCTGCGTATCTGGTGTAAATTCAACGACACAGAATCAGCACTACTAGTTATCCCATACTGGTTTACTCAATAGAATCAGCACTACTAGTTATCCCATACTGGTTTACCCAATAGAATCAGCACTACTAGTTATCCCATACTGGTTTACTCAATAGAATCAGCACTACTAGTTATCCCATACTGGTTTACCCAATAGAATCAGCACTACTAGTTATCCCATACTGGTTTACCCAATAGAATCAGCACTACTAGTTATCCCATACTGGTTTACTCAATAGAATCAGCACTACTAGTTATCCCATACTGGTTTACCCAATAGAATCAGCACTACTAGTTATCCCATACTGGTTTACTCAATAGAATCAGCACTACTAGTTATCCCATACTGGTTTACCCAATAGAATCAGCACTACTAGTTATCCCATACTGGTTTACTCAATCGAATCAGCACTACTAGTTATCCCATACTGGTTTACCCAATAGAATCAGCACTACTAGTTATCCCATACTGGTTTACCCAATAGAATCAGCACTACTAGTTATCCCATACTGGTTTACTCAATAGAATCAGCACTACTAGTTATCCCGTTCTGGTTTACCTAACAGAATCAGCACTACTAGTTATCCCATACTGGTTTACTCAATAGAATCAGCACTACTAGTTATCCCATACTGGTTTACCTAACAGAATCAGCGCCACAATATTTGAACTGTTTTAGATGAACCAACATTTTAGCACACCCCCAATATTTATCCAATCCTGAATAAACCAACATTCCTACGCCACCAGTATTTGTCCTCTACATTCCAACAGCTTCACCGCCCAACTCTAAAATGTATAAAATAATTTATCTTTTTTTTCTATATTTTTATTTTTATTGTTGATTGAAAAAAAAAATCTTATATCGGTTGAGTTTTATCTATGGGGAGGTGTCGTTCTTCTTCTTCTTCTTCTTCCTTTCTCTGTCTCTCTTTTTTCATCATCGTAACTACTTTTAATGATACTTAAACTGTCTTTTTTCTTACTACTACTACTACTACTACTACTACTACTACTACTACTACTTCCTCCTCCACTATGCTACTACTACCACTTTTTTTTTACGTGGCCTTCAGCCTCCCCCAATAGCCACACCTACTACCAAAACAGATACAACTACACCTAGCCTTTGTAGTAACGATGGATACCTATTTAATACAATGTAAGTTGTAGTACAATGCCTATATACAGTATACTGTATAGATAAAGGACTTCTGTCATGCTGTTAGGTATTGCATCTACTAAACTAACTGAAACACATCTGGTCCTGGAACGGTAGGAGTTCTGGGATGGTGGTGGTCATAATGTTCATAGTGTGAGGTCATGGTGGTTATAGTTTGGGGTCATGATGTTTATAGTTTGGGGTCATGATGTTTATAGTTTGGGGTCATGGTGTTTATAGTTTGGGGTCAGGGTGTTTATAGTTTGGGGTCATGATGTTTATAGTTTGGAGTCATGATGTTTATAGTTTAGGGTCATGGTGTTTATAGTTTGGGGTCATGGTGTTTATAGATTGGGGTCATGGTGTTTATAGTTTGGGGTCATGGTGTTCAGGTATAAGATCACGGAGTTACAGGTAGGGAATGAGTGACCTACTACCTTAGAAGGAAGGAAACCTGTGCCAGAGGTTCAAGGTCAAGAAACCAATGTGAGGTTATGAGATAAAGGTCACACGCATCAGGTCAACGAATTTTGGGTCAGATTTGTGAGTTTATCAGTGGGTCGGATTTTTAAGTTTCTGGAGTCAATGGGTCAGATTTTTTGAGCTTCTGGAGTCAGTGGGTCAGATTTGTGAGTTTCTGGAGTCAGTGGGTCAGATTTGTGAGTTTCTGGAGTCAGTGGGTCAGATTTGTGAATTTCTGGAGTCAGTGGGTCAGATTTGAGGTGTCTGTCTGAGAAATTAAGATACATAAGGTTAGAGGGACGACTTACCTTCTGGTGTCTGACGTGGGCGACGGAGTACCTCTTCTCGGACGAGTATACCTCACCCCCCGCCGTCAGTAGCTGGTCCTCGTCACGCTTCATCCACGTGACCTGCAGGAGTGGAGAGTGTCAGTGATGAAGAATGAGAGAGAGAGAGAGAGAGAGAGAGAAGAATAAACAATTAATAAAAATGGAGAGGGTTAAAGTAACAGCTCGTCTAAAGTGTAGGTGGCGACAGAGTGCCAATACAAGAGTTAATGGAAATTGTGTGACCTTTACAACGCACATCCTGGGTAGTGTGTTTATTGTCAGTGACACACCGATCCTCTCCACTGCTGCTCTACACTGTCGCTCCACCGGGAAAAGCAGGGACCATTTTGCCGTCATATCCTGAGTGAGGCGCGCGTAGCTCAGCGCCAAACTACCTCATACCAAGCACTAGCTGGGGCACCAACCAGACTGGAATTCAATACCAACCGAGTAATGTCTGATTCTTCTATTTTGTTATCTTTCATTTCATTACTACTTAATAACTTCTATCCAAGTTCGTCACCCATCACCAAATATCTTACGTGTTCATAGTTTACAAATAATATAGAAACAGTAACTAAATCCTCTATCTATTAAAGATTTCCGATCCGTTCACTATTTATTTACTGGGTCGAGTCATCATGGGGAGGAAGGGAAGGGGGGAGGGATCTATCTCCATTCACTCTTCGACTTCCAGGTACAAAATGTTACCAGTAGAGGTGGGCCACAGTCATTCCTCTGCTGCAGCCTCCAGAAATACCCCAGTCAAGCCCTCCCGATCCATTCTTTCCTGTCTTCTCTCCCCCTCGGCTCTCCTCGCTCTTTTACCTTCACTCACACTGTCAAATCTTTTAGCACAACTCCCTCTAATCCCTCGTTCGTTCTGTATAACCAAACTCACCTGAATAGATTTCATCCTCGTCACCCTCAAGAATTCTCTCCTCCCACTTCCTCTCCCCTTCTACGTATCTTTTAAAATCTTCTTATTTGGCTTCATCTCTCCTGGCAGTTATTGAGATATTACATAGCTTCTGTATGTAAACAATGTTATTATTTTACCACGTTGTCGAGGAACATGAGATTCTCACATTCATATCGAGGAGTTGGAGAGATACCCAGTGTGATATTCTCTAAGTAATTTCACTCTGCGATTATTCTCCTCATTCACTAAGTCTCTCTAGTACACTTTGGATTACTCTACATCTATAATCTTACGTCTTCATTACCATCCTTCTTGATCTGTCTTACAACCTATAACAATTCTTCCTCTTGAAACAAATATTATACTGGACTTTCACATCCAGTCGCCATTTTCTTGCAGGTCACTTCACACAATGTAAAAAAAACAAAAAAAAAAACAAGCATGTCACCACCGCCTCTTTAACTTCCAATTTTATTACCAACACGCAACATGTGGTGGTTTAAGCTCTGTGTCACTCCACTCCGGTGAAGTTATATATATATACCCAATCTCACTCTCGCATCAGGTATTGCCCATCCTGGAATATAGATAACGTGATTTTACCGAAATGATTTTAGTCAGCTATAATGCTTTACCATGTTCATGAAAAACGACTTTTATCATATTTTTTCTCTCCAATCTAAACATGGATTTCAATACAAAAAAAATCCAAAATAAAAGTTTACGGTGACGACCTCTAATTATCTACAGTAACAAGTGGTCCTGAAGTCTGTAGGGTAATTTAATATATGAAATCTATGAAGGAAAGGATATAACACTGGATACCTTAACGGGAAAACATTAGTCTTAATTGAGTGGGTTCCCCTGACTAAGACGGCTGACAACATCGAACTGAACAAGTAACTGCCTCGAAGGGTATAAAAATCTTGTAGAATCTTGTAGGATCTTGTAGGATCTTGAAGACTATTAACGGTTCTGAGGAGGATTACTGGTCAGAGAATCATTTTCCCGTATATCAACATCATCCTTTCGATTACGTTCAGACGAGACTAGATGCAAACACCTAATGAACGCCTTAAGTTAGACACATGAGCCTGACGATCCACTGACTCAAATACGTCGACCAGTTTAATGAAGCAAACACCGCCTGATGAACGGCTCCACTCTGTTAGCGCTAAGGACCCTGGCTGCTGTCCCCACCAACCGGCCAGAGCTGTGTTATACCTGCTAGAAATAGGTACAGGGCCAGCCTAAGACGTTGAAGGGAGGTTGGTGTCTGTGTTAACTGGTATGGAGATGAAATTAAGCGTTAGGTGTTGATGTGATTATGTGACCTAAAGCAGTTGGTGTCAGAGGCAGGAATACCGTAAATGAGACGAACACGTAAAAAGCGAGAAAAAAATAACGAAAGTATACATATCTAAAGAGAAATAATCGCAATGAAGCAAAGGAAATAATGGGAAAGGGAGGGAAAGAGGGAAGAAAAGGGGAGGGGGAGGGAAAGAGGGAAGGAAAGGAGAGGGGGAGGGAAAGAGAGAAGGAAAGGAGGAGGAGGAGGATGGAAAGGGTGAAGAGGAAGGAAACGGGTAGGAAGAGAGGTTAAATATATCATCTAACTAAATAATGAAAATAATAAGTAACGAAAAAAACCCAGAAACAATAAAATTAAACACATTATTACCCAGAGAAGGAAGTCTTTATAAACAAGACCGACACTCATCACCCTAACAGAAGCTAAACTAACTTAACCTCCTCCTCAACATTTCCTTCATAACTCATCATTAACTTCTCATATATCGTCAGAGTTTCGGTCCTGTGGGTGTTGTCTATTGTTGGATTCTCAAGGGTACCATAATTTGCTAATCCCAATATGCAACGTGAGAGGGATTAAGATAATACTCTCTCCCATTGTCTACAGAAGGAAGGATGCATTCTACAATCGTTCTTGGTAGGGATTGGAAGTGAAGTCAACTTTTTTTTATGTTATTGTGTTCTAATGTTTTCGAATATCTTGGGTTCACAGGAGGTTAGAGAACACTTATGGTTTCGACTTTTGGTATTGACTTATCCCAAGACGGTGTTTGACTCAGCCTCGTGAGACACTCTGAGACGACGTGTAACCTAGTGGAATTTCTCTCTCTCTCTCTCTCTCTCTCTCTCTCTCTCTCTCTCTCTCTCTCTCTCTCTCTCTCTCTCTCATATGTATACATGTATAGATATACATGCACACACACACATTCATACAAAAACATACCCTCACACACACACACACACACACACACACACAACGCTTCACCTGAGAAATGGGGAATAAAGCCCATTAGAAACCCTCACCTTCATTTGTCATCTTTACAGACGGTTCAATGGAGGAGCGGGCGCGCTTATTCAATTACGTTAATGACTGGTAGTGGTAGTGGTGGTGGTGGTGGTGGGAGGGAGAAAAAAAAATGTTGTTTCGGGCACTAAGCTACTGCCAACAAAGACGTCGCCTCCTCCCCTTTCTCCTACCTCCTCGTCTTCCCCCCCCCCCCTCCTCCTCCTCCTCCTCTTCCTTCTCCCCCTTCTCCTTCACGGGAACAAAAAATAATTACCAAGAATACAGAACCAAGTTGTGGGAAGGAAACTGAAGCACGGGTGTAAAACTGTTGACTTCTTGGCTGCATTCTGTGGAAACATCAAATTGCACTTAGGTTTGAGTGAATCACATTTCTTCCGATGAGTTAAGGGTATTTCTGGGATTAATACTGAGATTATATGGTGTTATTTTATTTTTACTCGTTCGTGTATGGTTGAGAGAATCACCTTTCATCTAGCGAGTCAAATATACTCCTGGGATTTTTATACGTCTTATGACATGTCCTCTTGTGTACTTTGGAGTTAGTGTACAAGGTGACAATATCAAAGAGATTGTAAATTCATAAAATACTTTGATTCTCCCCTCCTAAGCAGTGATGTCAGCACCATTAAACATAACGACGGCAGATCTGACAGTACAAGAGAGACACGTTCCAGCACACACACACAAACGTAGATATCTTGTTATCATTGTAGAGCGCCCAGGAGCTGACAGTATACAAGTAAAACAATTACTCTAGCTAAGACACACCTACAGACGGGTAGAAATGAGGTGAAGAATTCTTGGCATTGGATAGTAACACCAGACACCACTACCACGTAAAAATGACCCTTATTGATACTGAGTTGAAGGTCGTAGAGGTAGACATTAGAAGGGATTACAGTTTGACTAGTATACATGACCATTATTTTGGATTCAAGTGGAGGGTCACAGAGGCAGATTAATATTTTACTAAACAGACAACATTATCCTGGCCATCAATAAGGTTTAAAGTGCGACAGACAGAGAGAAAGTGAGAGAAGTATTGTAAACTTGTGGTCACCAAACATCAACAATACAAGCAGGATGATGAGCAGCCCCCTGGTGTTGCATGGTCTTAGGCATAGGGAATAGAAAACGATGATAAACAAGACACAGAAGAGATAGTGATCGATGTACTGAAGGAGGAGGAGGAGAAGAAGGAGGAGAAGAAGAAGAAGGAGGAGAAGAAGAAGGAGGAGGAGAAGAAGGAGGAGGAGAAGGAGGAATGTAATGCCCCATCCTTCTTTTTATGCTGATTAACACCGTCAAACACCTTTCTCATTGGCTGGTGTCCTGATCAAGTGAGGTGTTACGATACGTCACCACCCCCCCCCCCCCTAAAGAAAACGCCGTCAGTATAATCATTCACAAATACCTGTACTTTTCTTCTCTATATTATTACTGAAATCTGCAACAAAAGACGATTGATTTGTTTTTAGGTCCTTTTAGACACGAGTATGTGTGTCCTTCATTGCATGCTGGGTGCTTAAAGATACGTAACAGACAGACAGACAGACAGACAGACTCATAGATAGACAGACAGATAGACAGACTCGTAGACAAACAGACAGACAGAAAAATTTAAACTTTCAACAACCTTATATATACGGGAGTTCACCAAAGAGAAACATCACAACAACTACCAATTCTCACCTTGATGAATTGGTACCACGACATATAGAGTTTTCAACGAGTTCAATTTTGTTAGCTGTCAAAAATCGTGCGACCCTTTTCCTTCCTCTCACGCAACACCTATCATTCTAGTGGGGGAATTTTTTTTTTTTCTCGGGAATTTTTCTGTCCACTGTCCAAGGTTGTTGAAAAAGTCTGGTGTGTTTCTGAATCAATCAACACGTGTAATATCAACCACGAGTAAACGTATATAGATGAAGGTGATGTTAGTTAGTGTGAGGGAGAGAGGGAAAGGGGAGGGAGTGGGGGGGGGAAGGAAGGGTTTACTGTGATGGATGGTAGAGAAGGGAGGAGGAAGGAAGGGGTATAATGTGGAGGGGTGAGTGGTTTATTGTGTCGGGGGGAGAGAGAGGGTAGGGGGGGGGTTTAATGTGATGGAAGAGAGGGAGATAAGGTTTACTACTGATGGGTGGGGGGGGAGGGGTTTTCTGTAATGTAGGGAGGGAGGGAGGGGGGGAGTGTGAGGAGGGGTTTATAACTCACAGGGAGAAACGTAATAGCCTAAGCCCTATTGGGGGGGGGGGAGCGTAGTGGTGTCTGTTAGCCAATCAGCTTTCATAGAATTTAGCGAGGAACGTAAGAGCCGAGGAGGAGGAATAGCAACAATCATATCAGAGGTAAAGTTAGTCTCGTTAGTTCGATCATTTGTGGACTTAACTATGTCTTGAAATTCACGTCATGCCCTCTCCAGTATGTGGGTTCTCAAGTCTTCTTTGGACGGGAGAGGATCTTGTCAGTGTGTGTGTGTGTGTAGGAGAAACACATTTGGTACCAACCTAAACCTGACAAACTACAGCACATGATATATATATGGTATTTTTCCCCTTAATACTAACATCTTCCTTCCTCACTGTTACCTAACACATGGTGACTGTAGCTCTCTAATTAATAGCTAATAACCGCAGCAATAAACAGAAAAATATTACGTAATCCACATAAGTAAAAACACATTATCATTACCTTAAATTACTATTATACTAAAAATACCCCACCATGCATCATACACCCAAAATTAACAGGAAAAAAAACACACACGCACACATGCTTCAAAAAAAAGAAAAAGAAAAAAATACTACTTTTAATCCAATAAACTAAAATAAAAATTTAAAATAAAACATAGGTAAATTTTTCCCCAGGTGAGGATAATCATAGACTTGGATATTAAGTCAAAATATAAATTCATGTATGTTTCAAACCTTCCTGACCATTTTCTTTTTTTTTTTTTTTTGCCAGCCAATCATCTACTTTAGGGTGTAAGGGAGATGAACAGAAAAGTTTTTAGGGTGCTGGAGATGTAAACTTTATGGCGGAGAGGACAGGAAACTTCGTCGTGATGGAGATGGGAGACTTGCAGGCTGATGGAAGCGAAGGACTTTGGACTGATGAAAACGAAAGACTTAAAACTAATGGAAACAAAAGACTTAAAACTAATGGAAACAAAAGACTTAAAACTAATGGAAACAAAAGACTTAAAACTAATGGAAACAAAAGACTTAAAACTAATGGAAACAAAAGACTTAAAACTAATGGAAACAAAAGACTTAAAACTGATGGAAACAAAAGACTTAAAACTGATGGAAACAAAAGACATAAAACTAATGGAAACAAAAGACTGTCCGTTTATTACACATGAAGTATTCTTGAAAACCTTATATGTTAACCGAATGTACGTTAAGTGGATGTATGTTAACCGGATATATGTTAAGCGGATGTATGTTAACCGGATATACATTAACAATATATGTATGTTAAGCAAAAGAGCATTAACCTGAAGTACGTTAACCGGATATATGTAAAGCGAATGTGCGTCAATCGGATGAACGTTAAGTCCATGTGCGTTAAATAGACACAAACTGTATTAAAAAAAAATAGAGATTTAAAAACATAAGATAACAAAATCCTATAATGATGAAATATATAAATAAATAACAAGAGAAATGGCCCTAAGATAAAGAAGAGAATTTGTAAGGGGTGAAATACTACTGGCTTGGTCAATGACGTTTTATTCGAAGACACTACCCAACGCCAGCACGGGCAATCAAAAACATCACCCTAGCGTTAACACTTTACTACCCTGTAATGATTAGGTGGTGGAGATGACGCCAGGCGGACGTTCACCAGCCTTCTGCCAGCAATACCGTACACCTATTGTCCCAAGTTGTTTGGTTTGTCCTGTGCCCACCTTAGTTTAATACCTATCTTCAAGTTCTCTGTCTGTCTGTCTGTCTGTCTGTCTGTGAAAAGCGAGACTCATGATGTAACGCATTCAATTAAAACTTCAAATATATTCGTCTGTGGAGTTGGTAAGTAATTCTCTTCTTATCATGTGAAGAGTTGGCCAGCAATTTTTTTTTCTCCCCCCCTCATTTTTTTTTAACCATTTCTCACTTCTAGAGGATAGTTTTAGAGTAAATATTTTTTAACTGTCTGGAAACTTTAGTGAGTGAAATACACCCTGTAAAGTAGTTCTGGGGAAATGTATGTATGAAATGGTGTGTTGCGTTGGCGAGTGATATCATTTGATACCATGTACACAGGTGGGGATTTTTTTTCTTTTAATATTGTATTGACGAGTGAATATATTGATCCATGTGTAGAATAAATGAGTGAAATATATTGATCTGTGTGTAGAGTTAACGAGTGAAATATATTGATCCGTTTGTAGAGTTAACGAGTGAAATATATTGATCCGTGTGTAGAGTTAACGAGTGAAATATATTGATCCGTGTGTAGAGTTAACGAGTGAAATATATTGATCCGTGTGTAGAGTTAACGAGTGAAATATATTGATCCGTGTGTAGAGTTAACGAGTGAAATATATTGATCCGTGTGTAGAGTTAATGAGTGAAATATATTGATCCGTGTATAAAATTGGCGAATGGTTGGGTTAGGGGAGGAAATAGTTCGACATAATAGGATTGTAAAGTTGATAGGTAAAACATTTTTGACTGTCTGGAAAGTTAGTGAAGGGAATGTTTTGACTGTGTGCAAAGTTGTTAAAGTGAAAGCGTTTTTTTTTTAACCGTGTGTATATGTGTGGATGTGTTTAGTAAATATATTTCCGACCATATGAAAAGATTTATAGAAATGTACATATATTTTTTTTCGAGTTTGTAAGTGTTTCTATGTTTATACAATTTAGAGAGATACTTGATGTTGAACAGTATACTTTATGAAGGTCTTGTTACTGTCATACACTTATTGAAGACTATAAGAGGAAATATACCCTGAATATTTAATGATATAAAGAGTAAGTTTATATTTTCAATGGTTCTTTCCTTAAACCAAACATACGAGGTAAAAACTGAGATAATTTTTCCCTGTCTGTACCTGGATATTGTCTCTCAATATCCTTGTCAAGAACCCGACATATAATACTATTTTTATTCCTAGCCAGACACGACTACTTTCATTGTTTGTCCTAATAATCACATTCACACATGATGCAATAAACAAAAAATGCTTCACTTATCACGAACAGAACACCAATTTTATTTCCAAGAGGGAATTCAATTAAGCAGATCTGTATAATGTCCATAATTAGGTAAGCAGATGTGTCTAATATCCAGAATTAGGTATGGCTTTGAAGTGTCTGAAGCTGTCTATATCCTTACAGTATATTAGAGATTGACAAATGAAGGGAGTTGATCATCAAAGTCACTTAGGGAGTTGGTGAATTCGCTGTTCATTTTTCTTTCATTTTTTTCCCCTTTGGTACAGCTTGTTTAAGTAGGTGTAAGATTGTACTGCCT
Organism: Homarus gammarus; assembly: GCA_958450375.1. Lineage (NCBI taxonomy): Eukaryota > Metazoa > Arthropoda > Malacostraca > Decapoda > Nephropidae > Homarus > Homarus gammarus. The sequence continues at coordinate 1,348,548 of CAUDMG010003875.1, read as the reverse complement.
CTTGTGTACCTGGGCTGAACAAAACATACATACATACATAATTTGGTATAGTTTCTTCAGGGTGTGTTGTATGTACGTTTCTAGTATCTGGGTGTGTTTAATACAGCTGAATACAACACACGCACACAAAATACACAGATTCACATAGGTACACACACACACATACACACTCTCTTAACACACACACACACACACACATAAACTAATTATCTCTCAAAAATTGGTTTACGGATCTGTGAAGTGAGACTTAAATTAGAATCTGACAAAGAAAGAAATAATCTAATTAAGGTGTAGTCAGGTAAAATACTCAGGTAACAATTTTAGTTTCGAGCTGAAGGAAGTGAGAATATCAAGCACTAGAATGAAACTTTACAATTTAATGAAGAAGTTTTTTTTTCTTAGGTATAACTTAGCCCCAGATTAACTTAGCCCCAGATTAACTTAGCCCCAGATTAACTTAAACCCATATTAACTAAGTACTTAACTCTCTCATTGTAGTTTTCTTTGGAGATTATCTTATACATTGTTGTAGAATTTGGTATTTCAAACTGCTAGAGATGTATTTAGTCGTAGATGGGCTTTAGGAGGCATAAGAGTATATATACTGTACATATTTTTATGGTGTCTTGTGTGTTAATTCTCCTGGGTTATGTTTTAATCAGTTACTTTTACAAGAGTGTATTGGGGCTTGGTAATACAGAGATATTATGAACGAGGGTGAGGGGTCAAGGGTGAGGGGTCAAGAGTGAGGGGTCAGGGTGAGGGGTCAAGGGTCAGGATCAGGGGTGAGGGTGAGGGATCAATGGTGAGGATGAGAGGTCAGGGTGAGGGTCAGTGGTCAAGATCAGGGTGAGGGGTGAGGGTAAGTGGTCAAACGTCAGGGTCAGCTGTGAGGGTCAGAGTGAGGGTAAGGGGACAAAGGTCAGGGTGAGAGGTCAAGATCAGGGGACATGAGTCAGGAGCAGGGGTCAATGTCAAGGATCAGGCTCAGGGGCTGAGCCTCAAGGCTCAGCGGTCAAGGTCTTCTCGTGAACAAATCATTTCCTGGAGAAAAAAATATTATGTTTGCTACATAGGTCAAAGTTCAAAGTCTCGGGTCACGAGGGGTGGGGGAGGGTAGGGGAGTGGGGGGGAGGGTAGGTCATACTATCGTCTTTAACCCTTGTTGTCTTTATGATTATATAATGCATTTCAGCCTTCAATATTTTTCGTCCCAATGAATTACTGTGATTATGATGAACGCTGAAAAGAAGTGATTGTGTGTGGTGTCTGTAGTGTTGAAAGGATCTGTCGGGAAATTTGTGATTTTGTAATTTTGTCTTGAAAGCTGAAGGAAACTTTTAATTATTTTTTTTTGTAAGGGAAAGAATGTTGTTGTTATGATGATTTTTATTGATATTGTCCATATATTTTTTGTTGTTGTTCTGGGTAATAATAATGTTGTTGTTGTCATTATTGTTATTGTTATTATTGCATTTATTTCGTCTACACCTGGTTAGAGTTCTGCACCACACACACACACACACACACACACACACACACACACACACACACACACACACACACACACACACACATTCAATAAAATACAATAGATATTCAAATATGCACTAAATGCTCAATTAAAAGGTCCATACAGGTTACATAACGGCGAGCTCTGTCAGCCAGATATGTGTATTAAAAAAACCAAATCAGAGTTGTATTGAGGGTAACGGGAGTGTCTGATTCACCATAGAATGTAGCCCCTTACCTCCCCTACCCACCTCACCACCCCTCCCCACCCCCCCTTCCCTCCCCCCCCCCCACCCCCTCCTTGTTTTGTGACCAAGTGGTATATCCCTAATACAATACCCGGACAAAATCCTCTGGACAAAACCCTCTGAATTAAAATGCAAAGTTGGACAAAATCACCCCTTTTTTACATTAATATTTCCCAGGTTAGGTTAGGTTAGGTTTTTATCTAAAGGGATTTTGTCCAACATTCTCCCTGTATACCATATCACACCCTCCTTACAGATCACCTCTGACCTGTGACCCCCCATAACCATAGTGAATTTAAATATAAAAGTCAAAAGTTAAAATAATATCCAATTTATCCATTTATAATACTCCTAGGAATGATCTTTAGCATGAGTCCGTTTGGTTGCTCCAGGGCCGCTTCTGTTGTGACGACCGTCGGCTATTTGACGTACAGACGGATATAGAATGAGGATAGTGACAATGTATCGATGGACAACCGTGATACAAAGTGATACAATAAAAATAAATAAAAACTCGGTAAATATCAAAGAGGTTCTATGGCAATTAATAAAGAAAGTCAGACATGAACACACAAAAAAAAAATTAAATTTATAATCCTCAACATTAGTGAATAGCAAGACAGACCAAGATAAATGAAGGGAGAGAGAGAGAGAGAGAGAGAGAGAGAGAGAGAGAGAGAGAGAGAGAGAGAGAGAGAGGAAAATAATTTTTTCTCTCAGCCTCTCACATGTGTCTCTCTTGCCTATATTATTTGATGGTGGTAGTTGTGGTGGTGGTGGTGTTGATATGGTGTGGTATTGTTCTAGCCGGTTAACTGCTGATTCTGTCTAGGTTAATGAGGCCGGAACATTTATATTATATTGGGTTTTAGTAGCGAAACCCAGTTGTCTGTAATCCATTTATTGAGGAACTATCTAGGATACAGTTCCAATGTGTAAATCACCGTAACTTATCACTGTATGAGTGTTAAGAGGAGGACGGAGGCTATTTAAAATAGACCTTCTATTATTCGTCCGATCTGTGTGAGGCGTTGAGTAACAATCCTAATGAGTAGTGACCCATCGAGGGAGAACGGAATATGTACGTCGTCCTCGAGGGAAGACGGAGCCATCCACTGCGGCTCTCAAATAACGTCTTCCTCTAGTCAAGGATATCAAACTACTGCCCGCTTTAGGTGGCCAGGGAGCCGGCTACTTAATGCCTTAACTCAGCATAATATGACGCAGCTTCCCGTGAGCACACCTTATCAAGTACACTGAACATGTCACTTCATAGCCCCAGTGGAAAGTTACAGAGGGTGATAGAGTATATAAATCAAATGTAACTAACCCATTTATACAATGCTTCTGTTTATGAGACAGGGACTATTACAGTATAGATGGTAATGGTTGCTGTGGTGTATGGGTGGTGTTGGTGGTGGTTGCCGTGTGATGGTGGTAGTTGTTTGTGCTGTGTTAATGGTGGTAGTTGTTTATGGTGAGCTGGTTGTGATTGTGGTAGTAGTAGTAGAAGTTATTGTTGTTTTCTATGGTATTCACTTGAAATTGTTGTTGTTATAGTTATTGAGGTTGTATTTTCTTTAGTATGTCTATTGTTGTTGTCGTTGTTGTTGATTCTTGTTATTGTTGTGTTCTTCTTGGAATTTTTGGAATAACCCACTACAGCCATTGTTGTTGTTGTTGTTGTAGCTCTGGTAACTACACTAACCCACTACAGCAGTTGTTGTAGTTCTGGAAATATTACTGTACCTTTATGGGTCGTCGCAGTGGTGATCATGAAAGCGATAAAAGATTATGTTGTCGTTTTGTTGTTGCTGTTGTGGGTGTTGTTGTTGTTGTTGTTGTTGTCATTATTATTATTTTTGCTGTTGTCGTCATTATTATTATTTTTGTTGTTGTCATTATTATTATTTTTGTTATGGTTGTTGTTATTATTCTTGTTATTCTTGTTGTTATTATTATTTATATTATTGTCGTTGTTGTTGTTGTTGTTGTATCATAGGTGTTACAGGGCACTTTGTTGACGTGTATTTTTAATGTCTCTTCTCTCATAGGTTCACCTTTAATTATTTCCCATGACACAGAAACATAAAATAGTGAACCAGGTTGACTCGTCAATTTATTCGGCTCGAGTGTTGTGAGTGGCGTTACCTTCTGTTCATACCTGTTTCTGTCGCTGTTTTTCTCTATGTAATTGGATGAAGATATAGATGCACACGGGTGGTAAAGACTTTCTAACGTATGTACAGCCGCCCATAAAAGTCCTGTCGCCTCTCTTGCTTTTTTACGAACCCCGAGACTCGCGAACCCGAAGCAGTGGATTCTTATGTATTGTTCTGTCCATTAATGCTTCGGATTCACGAGTAGGCAGTGAAACGTGTAAATGACGGTAAATGACTCAATAATCTCAGGGGTAGGAGAGAGTGTGAGGGGGGGGGGGTGGCAATATGTCTCCAAGGGTAGAACAAAAACTCACTGGGAAAAATCACCTAAGCTAACCAATGCTAACCCTTACCAGTGTGAGTTTTTGTCCGGTTATTGTTATAGTCTCATACCTGTACATTAGAAATATATATATAAAACCAGTCTTGGATATATTATAAATTAATAATATAAATACTTAAAGTCAATCAGTCTCTCTATACCTACACAATGTATTACAAAACATAAACAAACGGAGCAGCCACTGAGCACTCTCCTTTAGGAACGACACCAGTGACTTATAGAGAAAATGGGATAAGGAGAACTACGGAGGCTGCATACAACAATTCTAACAACAACAATGACGGCATACAACAATTCTAACAACAACAATGACGGCATACAACAATTCTAACAACAACAATGACGGCATACAACAATTCTAACAACAACAATGACGGCATACAACAATTCAAACAACAACAATGACGGCATACAACAATTCTAACAACAACAATGACGGCATACAACAATTCTAACAACAACTATGACGGCATACAACAATTCTAACAACAACAACAACAAACAACAACAATCAAATAGAGATATAAACATACCACCAAACAGTACTAAGATATAACGGCAACAAAAACGTCTGCTAATGGTCGATCTTTACGAGCATCGAATATATCAAGAGAGTCGCAGTTGGTCTCCTTGATCAGATTTACACTGACACTCAATAGTCGATGAGCAGGGTTTTATACACTTGGCTAGCTGAAGGGGTTCGGTAAATTAACTTCCGTAAGGGACAACAAGATTTACATACTGGGATAACTCACACGATCTAAATATTGTTTTGTTTTAGTTTGATGTAAAAGATGTTACGAGTTGTGTGTGTGTGTGTGTGTGTGTGTGTGTGTGTGTGTGTGTGTGTGTGTGTGTGTGTGTGTGTGTGTGTGTTTGTGTGTGTGTGTGTGTGTGTGTGTGTGTGTGTGTGTGTGTGTGTGTGTGTGTGTGTGTGTGTGTGTGTGTGTGTACTACTACTACTAATAATAATAAATAATGATAAAAATAATAATAATAATAACAACAACAATACTAATAACAATAACAAGGAGGACGAGGAGGAGGAAGATGAAGAGGAAGAGGAGGAGGAGAAATAGGAAGTGGCGGAAGAGGAGGAGGAGGAGGAGGAGGAGGAGGAGGAGGAGGCAGCTCTAAACGGGTTTATGGTAAGTAGTAAATCAATTTTGTAAACTCAATCAGGCAGCAACATTAGGGAGTCACTGACCAGACGTGTGATGAGCGGAGAAGGGGCCAAAAAATGAAGCGTCTCTCAGTACCCGGAGAAGCGAGGGTGACAATCTAGCCCGAGGAAGATTGATTTAACCATATACGTCTAGTGCTTAAACATCCAATTTTTGTTTTTCTGTTTGTATTTATCATTTGTTTATATCACTGCAGAGTGGTTTTTCACTGTTTTTTTAGGGGGGGGGGGGGGGGGGAATGGCAGTTGAAGGACGGACGTGTTGGAATAAAAGAAACAAAACTGGAATAATTAAGAATAAATGTCACTTTAGATGCTCTAACCAGAAGTACATTAATTAGAAATAAAATAGACTAGAAAATTTGTGAGACTATTGTGTAATTAGTAGAGGAATTAAATCATAAAGTTTAGATTAATATTTAGTGGCCACGTGTAGGTGACATGTAAACTAAACTCCTTAAAGTTGTTCATAAACCAGAATGGACAAATAAATATTTTTGAGCATAGCAAAGACACAGATCGTTAATATTCCTTTAATAAAAGATAATTTGTACAGAAGAAGAAGATCGAGGATCGTAAATGTCAACACCTTCCCCAAGACTTGTTGGAGTCACTGAAATCAAACGATGTTCTGAGGGACGAGAGTGTGGGTGTCTCAAGTGGTTTTTCGCTACACTGGGACGAGACACTTGGTGTGACTCAACCAATCCTGGTCAGCCCACACAGGTTGTCCCGCATCTTGACCTCAGTTCACCAAGATTGTTTTCTTTATTTTCCTCGTCACAGTTAATGAACCACGCAGGTATTAACAAACTAAGGTCCATTGACACACACTAATCGTGTTGATGGTCTATGACTGTCTCTGGCGGGAGACGGGTATTGATATCAGCAAACATTGTACTCTGTCTGTGCCGCTGGCAGGAAGTTCATCACCGATGTAGATTAATTTGATTGCCATGACGGTGCTCCCCCCCCCCCCCACTTCCTCGCCCCCGATCCTTTAATTCCTTGCTGACTTGAGCTTTAATCTTGGAGGTTATCGAGAGATGCTGTTAACTCTGAGGCTCACCTTCATCACGTAATGATGCCAGAGACTTGCTCCTCTTAGCAGACGATAACAAACAAGCGCCGTGTCATGCTTAGGTGCTTCCTGAGACATCAATGACTCTTTTGTGTAGGTCTTGGTGTCTGTGGTGTTATGATGGAGGTTCCTTTGATGGCCTCCAGGAGGATAACTGATGAGATGAGGCCGGGAGGGGTGTTGCTCTCGGTCGTCTGCGGCGGCTGTTTACTGTTGTTCTCCCGGGGGCAGCTCCTGGAGCGCCACCATTGTCCTCACTTGTGGCATTGTCGAAGATCTCCGCCACCACTATTGATATCCCATTCCTTTCCCAATATATTTTATACTGCTTATATATATATATATATATATATATATATATATATATATATATATATATATATATATATATATATATATATATATACAGTATGTATATATATATCTTACCCTTATCCCGCCTTTCCTCTATTCGTCAGCCAGTGTTAACGTAAGACTCCAGAATGACACCTTGTTATAACTTTACGAGATGTTACTTGCAAGTTTTGAGTTTGTATATATTATACAGGTATAAAAAGATGTATTTCATGTTTATTATTTTATATGACTTTTTCAAGAACTTGCATAACACGTGACAGAAGGAATATTTGTATAAATCGAATATTCCTTTACAAAGAATGACAAGTCATCTCTTACCAGTACAGTACAGTACAGTACAGTTCGTTTATTAACCTGAAGGCTTCACCACGAACTCTTAAAATGAAAAGAGAGAAAGGAAGTCGATTTTTGTGAAGTAATTCTCTTGGTAGCATAAAAGGATATGTATATTGCAAATAAGACCTCAACAAAGGGTGGACTCTCCGCTGAGTAATCTATTCAGTGAACACTATAGCAGTGCTCCATACAGTGAATGAGGCCACCCTACACCCCGGCCACCCTACACCCCGGCCACCCTGCACCCCGATCACCCTACACCCTGGCCACCCTACACCCCGGCCACCCTACACCCCGGCCACCCTACACCCTGGCCACCCTACAATCCGGCCACCCTACACCCCGGCCACTCTACACCCCGGCCACCCTACACCCCGGCCACCCTACACCCCGGCCACCCTGCACCCCGGCCACCCTACACCTATAAAAGAAATTACATCAATAGTAAAAAAAGGTCACTCAATAGCCTCCTCCTCTTCATTTCCTCATTTTCTAAGAATTTTACTCCTTTACGTTTTTCTCTGTAGCTGATGTTCGCAATTAAAAATTCTGGCTATGTATATATACAGTACATAAAGATGTTTACATAGAAATATATTTAGTATACATGGTATAATATCTTGTGTGTACGCTCTCGCTTTACGTAACACTATATAAACAGTCACTCCTTCATACAGAACCTAACCTAACCTAACCTAACTTAACGTAACCTAACCTAACATAACGAACTATGACAAATAATTGTCTCTTACAGGGCATCGTAAACAATGTACGAGAGAGAGAGAGAGAGAGAGAGAGAGAGAGACTATTTGAGGAGAAACTATTTCAAGCTGACGAAATTCCTTCATTGTTTGCCTCAGTAAATCGGGTTTAGCTTCTATAAGTACCTCGTGAAACAAAGATGATGCTGAAGTAAGTCATTTATGAGCCCCCAAAAAATTATGCAGTAGCTATTAAGGATCACGTGAAAATTAGGCATCCCAGCTTATATTACCTGAAGATTAAACATCCTAACCTAACCTAACCTAACCTAACCTAACCTAACGGCCATGTTATATAAGTTGAAAAAATATATAACAACACTACTACTACTTTGCTAAGAAACGGTTCCTAACTTTACTGTTGGAGGAGTAAAGGCGTCGAGTACAGTGCCGGTTCCCCCTGAGTACCACTTATTGCCTCCAGTGTGCTGTATCCACGGGCCGTCATGCCTACGGGACCCACTTTCACATGTTAGGTATCGCTCTCACCTATACCATCATTTTTTTGAGATAAAATATTGTGAATTTGAATAAAAATGTTTTATTCAGGAAAATAATCAAATTACCATCAAAATTCAAAACGATTCTTGTTAGGAAACCTTTAAAGTTTGGCTGCTGTTAACGAGAAAAGTTTCCTTAACCTTGTGACTTTATTTACGTGTTTTTTTTTATCAGTACAGCTGTTCGGTTAATAAATATGTTATTTTCCCTCAATATCCCTTTTAAAATTGGTTCAAGTTGTTGTTATGAACGGTGATGCTTCGAACCTCCGACCATCGAATCATCATCACTCAAATGAAACAACAAACCCCTCAAACTAATCCCTTAACACTCTCCCTTTTATAACACACAAACCAACATACAATAAATCCTCCCATTTGATGTTGTTCTGATATACATACATGTACCTCCAACACTTAAACACAAAATATATGGGGAGAAAAATCCCTATTCATAAAACATGTCACTATAATTAATAACACAAACTACATTCACGTTACCTGTTTCAATGGTAAATTTTACTCCCATTGTTCCGTAACAAATTAGTACAAGTGGTTCATTAAGGTTATGTGGTTATTTCCCCGAACTAGCCTCCATTAAAAGGCCTATTATCTAGTGAAGCTATAGCTAGTTAAATTTTCTCGATTTAGTACAATAACAACAACACTAATAACGATAACAAAAGCACAATAATAGCACACGTCCTTATTTTAGAATGACCTCCCCTTCACTGTATGAACCGACGGATACGATAGTAAGTCAGACAGGAACGATAACCTATAAACATTAAAACACCTTCGTATACCTTCACCTGTCACCTGGGCTATTACCGGTACGGGAACGAATGGTATTTCTAAAATGAATAATTGAGAATGTTGACCTGTGAACTGGAAGCGGGAGGAGGGGGGAGTAGGAAGGTAGGAGAAGGGAAGATAGGAGGAGGGCAGGAAGGTAGGAGAAGGGAAGATAGGAGGAGGGCAGGAAGGTAGGAGAAGGGAAGATAGGAGGAGGGCAGGAAGGTAGGTTAGAAATACATATCGTCCTGGTGATGAATTAAATATTGCATGCCTGTGTTTGTCGTCCATTTCTCACTGTGGTATATTTTGGCTTTCAATCCTCTATCGCCTGTTCCCATTATGAAGATTACAAGTTGAGCAAAGATATAATACCTAGATCGTCAAGGTTCGTCGTCTCTCTCTCTCTCTCTCTCTCTCTCTCTCTCTCTCTCTCTCTCTATCTATCTACTCCTCGTCTTGCTGTTCACTCCTCTTTCAGTAGACTAGCCTTAGTGAGGGGTCGATATGCCTTCACCCAGCCTCCCACTGCATCCGGTCTCTCTCTCTCTCTCTCTCTCTCTCTCTCTCTCTCTCTCTCTCTCTTCTTTCCTCCCCTGAATCTTCCTCTCTCTCCCCCCTCCCCTTTACCCACTTCATCTGCCTCTGTCTTCACTTCCTATATTTTCAATCTACCTCTTTCTCCTCCCTCCCCATCCTTTCCCCATCTCCTTTTTCGTTTTCTTCTTTTCTTCCCTCTCCACTCTCTTGCATTTCCTGTCCACACGTCCCAACCCCAGCTCCTCCCCTCCCTCCCTCTTTTCCTTTCTCTCTCTCCCTTCTTCACTTCCTACCTCCGTCCCTTGGCACTCTCATTTCCTCCCCTAACTCTCATCTCTCCATTCTGGCCTTTCTCCCTACCTCCCTCTCCTTCCTCATTGTATCCCCCTTCCTCCTAGCCCCTCTCCCTCCATCCTAGCACCTCACCCTCATTCTCTCCCTCCTTGTTCCTCTCCCTCCCTCCTAGCCCCTCTCCCTCACTCCCTCCTACACTCACCTACCTGGCTGTGTGTACCTGTCGTGGGCCGCTGTGCCATGCCATCCCCGGTGAGGTTCCTCCCGGCTGTTGTAACGCTACGTTGATCCAACTTTATTACTCTGGGAATTGACGCCACACCAACACACACACACACACACACACACACACACACACACAGAGTGAAAGAGGAGAGTTAATACTACCTAAATAAAATGTCTTCTACCCAAACACATCACGAATATATATACTGAGAAACATTTTGACTCCAGTGACAGCAGTTTCCTCTACTTACTTGACTTACTGCTCTGTCCTTGTGGTATTTTCCTCTACTCGTGTCACTTTCTTCTACTCATGTTACTTTCCTCTACTCATTTCACTCCCCTATACTCATGTCACTTCCCTATACCCACGTAACTGTCATTATATGAATAATTAATTACCACATAACACTTCACCGACCCACTTTCAGTTACCTATCAACACTTTACAAGAACGCCTGTATAAGCGAAAGGCTAACGTGGTGAAGGCTTGTCTGAATGTACTGTACTTCCTTCCACGATTATTGCGAGCTTCAGAAGTACGCCAGGCGATGTTTGATTGCTTATACTGACGTTGGTCTAAGGGATCACAGAGAGGTGAACTGTGAGGGCTATAAGTTCTCCTTTGTGTTAGGAAAGTTGATGACACCAAGATTCGAGATATTATTAAGAGTTTGGTGAACAAAAATGTTATGAGGAACAAACAACACTGATGAACAGACACGAACAAACTACGACTTTGACTTTATTGATAGAACTCTACGTATCTTTTAGGTTATATGAAAACTCTGGTATAATGACGAACGAATGAAGTACAGTGTTTAAATGATAAATATATATAATGTTTATTCAAGTCGTCCTCCCGTGTGGCCACCGGCTCAAAAACTAAATAAAAAACAACTTAGTTACATTTGCGAGGAAATATGATGTTGGTGAGGAGAATGAGAGAGAGGCCTCGGTCGCCTTCTTGTCTTTAACAAAACATAAACCAAAAAATATTTATCGTGAATTCTTTCCCCAAGAATAAAAACAATAGGATTTGAACTTGGGGCAGAAAGATCCAAATGGAAATAGAAATTAAATTGACTTTATTATATGAAACAGAAAATACAATATTTCATGATATATCAAATGTTACTGATTTCAGGTCCTGCGGCGATGACTAAAAGGACCCGAGAAGGAGGCAGACCATTCAGCCAATCTAAAAAGACTAGAAAACTTATTCATCTCAACAAAACCTTAATATCAAGAACAATTTTACTCCATAATAAAACAAAGAGATGATATAGAACAAAATAAGAGATAACAAATTCACACACGGAAAGAAAACACGAGCCTTACTGAGCATTATAAAACACGAGCCTTACTGAGCATTATAAAACACGAGCCTTACTGAGCATTATAAAACACGAGCCTTACTGAGCATTATAAAACACACGAGCCTTACTGAGCATTATAAAACACGAGCCTTACTGAGCATTATAAAACACGAGCCTTACTGAGCATTATAAAACACGAGCCTTACTGAGCATTATAAAACACGAGCCTTACTGAGCATTAGAAAACACGAGCTTTACTGAGCATTATAAAAGACAGCTTTAAAAAAAAATATATATATATCCGTCAGTGAACATAACTAACCACTTAATCAATTAATAAACACAAACGAGATTTATTTACCCCGTCAGGAAAACCGAACAGGAAATTTTATAACAGGGAGGAAAAAAAACAAAACAAAGTCCTCATTGTTATAACATAGATGAAACTGTATTAAGAAACAAGAATGAAAATAAAACGTACAGTTGCTTAGAAAATATCTATATAAAAGGAAAGTGTCCGAATGTTTGGTAAAGGGTACTTCAATTATCTCGCTTCAACAGCAAACAATACTAAAAAAAAAAAAAATGAAAAAAATAGTACATAGCAATTAGTCTCATGTCAGTTATAATGTGAGATGTATACTAAAAATTTCATGATCATAATTGAAAAAAAAAATTCTTGCTTACAATCTACCAAAGAGGAAACGAATGATTTAGGTGAGGTTAGGTTAAGTTAGGTTAGGTTAAGTTAGTGAAAGAGTTAATATTCCAAGGGTAGTACATCAAGGTGATACGCCGCTTCCAAAATTGTTTTTTTTTTAACTCTCATCTATACAAAGACTGATTAATTCACCTGGATAAAACAAACATTATGTTGATGGCGATGTAGTATTGTCCAGTCAACAAGAACAATTTACTAACACGACTACAGGAAGTGAATAAAACAATCAAAAGCCAAAAAAAAAAAAAAAAATCAACCAAACCACAACCAGTACTTAACAGGTAGCAACTCGGGTGAAATCAAGAGTTAAAAATGGCTTGAATGGCTTTAGAAATCTTAAGCCAGGTAAAGACGGCAAGAAAGGGGTGGCTTTGTGGCTTTCCCCTTCCATATAGTTGTTTTAAAAGTTTTCTCCTGTAAGAAACCAAGACTCTGGCAACTGAGGAACTGCAACCCCAAATAAAAACAATAGCAACTCGTATATTTAAAAGCGACCTGATACTTTAATTAAAAAGATGAAGAGTTTGTGTCCGGGGCGTGAGTTTAAGAGTCACTGAACTAAAACAAATAATGAAGAAACTCATTACCTGAAGATTAGACATCCTAGCTCATTTTAACCTTATAATTTAAAACCCGAATTCTGCCTAGAGAGATTAGGATAGGTTAGGATTAAGGTTAAATTAGGTTTAGGTTAGGTTAGGTTAAGTTAGGTTAGGTTAGGTTAAGTTAGGTTAGGTTAGCTTAGGTTAGGTTTAGAGTGTTTAATCATCAGGTATAATTAGCTGGGGGCAATTAATCTTTAGGTGATTCAGAAACTCTATCCAACGTTAAAACCTGGACTGTAAAGTGACAGGAACAAGAGAGAGAGAGAGAGAGAGAGAGAGAGAGAGAGAGAGAGAGAGAGAGAGAGAGAGAGGACATGAAAATAGAGTAGAGTAGAGTAGAGTAGAGTAGAGAAGAGTAGATTTAATAAAATGAGTAAAAAAAAATCAATTACTATACTTGGAGACGCTCTGTAGATAGGGAAAATGACATTCAATATATAGGTCGATGCTGCTGCTAAGGTTATAAGCTATATTATATTCGTTGAGAGGTAAATACACTAATAAAAATAATAATATGTTAGATGGACTATATTATATGAGAGAGTCTGTGTTATATTTAGTATAATAAAATCTATTAAGCCTTGTTTCAGGACAATTATTCTTAATGAATGATATTAGACGAGATGCCTTATGTAATGCTCGACGTTACCACTCCTTTCTCCACCCCGTCCCAGCTGCACCACAAACCACACACGACAACCCATCCCCACCACCCACCCACACACACACACATGTTGCCAACAGTCGTCTCTCCTACACATATACACACACAATACCTCTCCCCCCCCCCCCCAAACACACACGCTCCACTGGACACACATACAAACACACACACACACACACACACTCTCCCCATACACACACACACACACACACTCTTCCCCTACACACACACACACACCATACCTCGTGTTCGGGTCACTGGTCCTGAAACAATGAGACTTTTGATAGAGTGTATAAAGAGTAGCTCAGTGCTCACGTAGGGAAGAGAGAATGTAATATCTCTTGTTTGCGTCAATTACACGTAAGGGCCGGTGTTATATGGACACGCACGAGCAACCACGCTTGAGCTGAATTCTAAAAGGACTGGCGAGTAGTAAGTATAAGTCCCGTGTCTTAGAAAACATATAATGCTCCATATCCCGCCAGCCAACCAGCGAGCGAGTATTATACTTTTATGTAACATTTCTGGAGGATATTAAACTTTTATGTTTCAAATAAATGTGATGTGAGGTTTGTAATATAGCAACTAAGATGCATTTGTTTTGTTTTCCAGCGATATTTCCGGGTTATTATAGCATATACAAAGGTCAAGAATATTTTCTATTTATCAATATTTTTCGTATAAATAACAAATCAATGAGAAAAACAAATATTACCACATAATTGAAAATATGAACATGTTTATATGATAGGGATTTAAACTCCTAAATATACAGATTACACAAATAAGAGAAAATGAATATAAATTTACACTCGTCTTGATTAGAAGCTAAATCAGCAGCCGAGTGAGGAGGAGTGTGTGTAACAGGGAGGAGCACAGGTCCTTCCTCTCACACTCCTCTTGGATAAGTTAGTACAAGTGGCTGCTTGAGTCAGTCCTTAAGTCCACCTCGCCAACTCGCCCGCCTGCCTCTGCTTTTTTTTTCTTCACACAGTCAAGGCCACTGCAATCTTCTTAAATGTGGCAGTTAGATATATGCATGTCTGTCTGTGAGTGTGGGTGTAACTTGAACGATCGTAAAAGAGAGCGAAGGATATTACTGTATTATAAACTAGACTTGAGAAGCTCGGATGTCAAAGTATGGAACGGAACAAAGTTGAAGGGCAAGAAGGGTGGTAGGGAGAGGTCTGCTCGGGACAAGTGAGAGGCGTAAAGTCAGAATGTACAAGAATAAGAGTAAAAGAAAAATATTGACTTACAAGATAGAAAATAAAGGAATAACTTCATAATATAAGGGATGGATTACTGTTTACGTACCAGGGAAAGAAAAAAGGTTGGAAAAAAGTGATAGCTGCATGAAAACCTTTAGTGCGAGAGATAAAATGATAAAAGAGACAGCGTATCATACACTAGTGAACGAAAGGGAAGTGGGTGAGAGATGGAGAGATAAGGAACGTTAACATGACTAAAGGATATAAAGTATTGGTCGAGAAAAAACAGATATACGTAAATAAAGATGGAGTGAATAGGGCTACAGATAAGGTTCAAAACAGCAGATCTAAAAAAAAAACGTTCAACTGTGTGTGTGTGATCAGTGCAAGTTATTACACACTCCCACATACTATTTCCCTCACTTACCTCACCTGCCCCTCCTCCCCTGTGTGCAACAAGAGAGTCTGATACTATATTTAATCATTACCCCCCTCAAACTACCTCGCCATTACCTGCTGAGTTTTACCGTAAATGATCCTCAAAAATTCTATCCTCAATTATTGTCTAAAATTAACCTTACCAATACAAAGGCTTCTGTTTTACCCCCCTAGAAAATTTTTAAATATATCTTGTTAATTATTCCGTTGAATTTTAATGTTAATAATGTGTGTTTATGTGTTATTATTATTTACCAACTCTCTCTATAGTACCTCCACCTGGTGCTGTTCTTGGGTCACTATACTGATCGTCTTGGCCAACAGTTTCAGTACAGTATCGCAACTCTATCTTTGACTTCATCCCCTCGTAACTGTTCACCCCATTATATTCTCAAGTCACCAACTGTTTATAACCCACGGTTTAAACTTTAAGGCTCCATTTCTGTACTTCTCATATCAAACTCCCCTTCTCGCCCTTAGTTGAAGTTTCCATGCAAGAAGTTTGTGGCACCCAAAGTAGAGTAAGGTACAGTTCAACCCGAGTCCAAAAATCAGGTCATAGATCATTTTACAAAATCCATTTACGTTGTAACCAAAAATCAAGGTAACGCTAGGAAATATTAGAACAACTTATACGACAAACTAATTAGATATTTCTATAGTTCTAGTCCTTTATACTCTATTGTTTTCCCATAAGTTCTCCAGCTGTTAAGAGTCGTAATCCTGTGTTAAAGAAATGAATAACTTTCGTTGATTTTATGTTTGTGAATTTTTTTTTTAAATAAATCTTTTAACCAGACTTTCATCTTATTTCTTGTCCATATTTAACCATCTTCCCTAAATACCATATCCACAGTGTTCCTCGCCTCTCCATCATGTCCACAGTGTTTCTTGCCTCTCCATCATGTCCACAGTGTTCCTTGCCTCTCCATCATGTCCACAGTGTTCCTTGCCTCTCCATCATGTCCACAGTGTTCCTAGCCTCTCCATCATGTCCACAGTGTTCCTCGCCTCTCCATCATGTCCACAGTGTTCCTCGCCTCTACATCATGTCCACAGTGTTCCTTCCCTCTCCATCATGTCCACAGTGTTCCTTGCCTCTCCATCATGTCCACAGTGTTCCTCGCCTCTCCATCATGTCCACAGTGTTCCTCGCCTCTCCATCATGTCCACAGTGTTTCTTGCCTCTCCATCATGTCCACAGTGTTCCTTGCCTCTCCATCATGTCCACAGTGTTCCTTCCCTCTCCATCATGTCCACAGTGTTCCTTGCCTCTCCATCATGTCCACAGTGTTCCTTGCCTCTCCATCATGTCCACAGTGTTTCTTGCCTCTCCATCATGTCCACAGTGTTCCTTGCCTCTCCATCATGTCCACAGTGTTCCTTGCCTCTCCATCATGTCCACAGTGTTCCTCGCCTCTCCATCATGTCCACAGTGTTCCTCGCCTCTCCATCATGTCCACAGTGTTCCTCGCCTCTTCATCATGTCCACAGTGTTTCTTGCCTCTCCATCATGTCCACAGTGTTCCTTGCCTCTACATCATGTCCACAGTGTTCCTTCCCTCTCCATCATGTCCACAGTGTTCCTTCCCTCTCCATCATGTCCACAGTGTTTCTTCCCTCTCCATCATGTCCACAGTGTTTCTTGCCTCTCCATCATGTCCACAGTGTTCCTTGCCTCTCCATCATGTCCACAGTGTTCCTCGCCTCTCCATCATGTCCACAGTGTTTCTTGCCTCTCCATCATGTCCACAGTGTTCCTTCCCTCTCCATCATGTCCACAGTGTTTCTTGCCTCTCCATCATGTCCACAGTGTTCCTTGCCTCTCCATCATGTCCACAGTGTTTCTTGCCTCTCCATCATGTCCACAGTGTTCCTTCCCTCTCCATCATGTCCACAGTGTTCCTTCCCTCTCCATCATGTCCACAGTGTTCCTTGCCTCTCCACCATGTCCACAGTGTTTCTTGCCTCTCCATCATGTCCACAGTGTTCCTCGCCTCTCCATCATGTCCACAGTGTTTCTTGCCTCTCCATCATGTCCACAGTGTTCCTCGTCTCTTCTTCACCTACTTCCCAACAAAGTTTCAGACCGTGATGTTGTTCCCCTCCCTTCCTCTGAGGGAATGTGCCCCAGAATTAGCTTCAATCTTTAGCAAACTTTCCAAACTTCCGCTGTCCACCATAACTTTTCTCAACTCCTGGAAACTTGACAATGTACAGCCCATCTCTGAGAAAGGCGAACGTAGCATTACTTTCAGAATAACATCCTCGCTCTAATCAACTCTGAAAGTCAGTGAAATCATCATAAACAACATTTTTTCCCTTGATTAATCATATATAAAATATTTCTTAAGCAACAACAAAAAAAAAGAACCCAGGTTTCTCTAACGAGGTTCCATTGTAGTTTGACTCCCTCTCTTCACTCATAACTTAGAATTTTCTGTCAATAACTTGGACGAATCATTTCACGTTGAGGCAATATCTCAAAAGCTCTAGCTAGACAAGAGTTGGGAATAACGCTCCTCTTCCTAAACTTTCTTCATATTACATTCTTATCAATAACACCATCGTCTTCTGTATCGCCCTCAGCTCTCCTCTATGTTATTTGTGTTGTGTAAAGGCAATATATACCAACCTCTTGTGTCCCCTCGATTGAAATGCTCGTGGGCTCCATCTGTCTACAACTCCTGATATATTTTCCCATATCAATAAAGGGATAATAATTAGCTTGATGTTAATGGTGTGATGTTAGTAATACGCTTCAACTACTAAGGTATTCTTTAATGATGTAATTGGTTTATTAATTATGCTAGTCATCAAAAAGTCTCTAATAATTAGTATCTTATTCCCAGTCTCTCATTCCTGGTCATTCTCTCACTCTTAGTCAGTCTCTCACCCAGATTCTCTCACTCCCCTTGTCTCATACTCAGTCTCTCACCCCCCCCCCCCCGTCTCTCACCCCTAGTCTCTCACTCCCCGTCTCTCACCCCCATCTCTCAGTCTTATCTCTCTATCAACATGCAATCTTATCTTCCTATCTATCGTTGACTTCAAAAGATAAATATTCGAGATATATATTCCTTTTAGCGCATAATAATTAACGAGCCGTGTATTTATTAACCTAGCCTAGTCTAACCTAACCTAACCAAACCTAACCTAACCTAACATCAACAACACGTGCAGCATTTTACAGCAATCTGAATGTCTGTAGATGCTGTGTGCCGGCTGCTGCAATGGTTATCATCAGTAACAGCTTCAGCCTGCATGCCTCTCGTAACTACAACCAACCTAACTCTTCCTATCTCTGTCCTGAACTTTTTATCAGTTATCTTCCCTTCCTTCCTTCCTTCTTCCTTCCTTCTTCCTTCCTTCCTTCCTTCTTTCTTTTTTACTCCTTCCTTAATTTTTTCTTTCTTTCCTTCCTTCTTTCTTATTCCTCCTTCCTTCCTTCCTTCCTTCTGTACTTCACCTATATTAATCCTGCTTTAACATTTTTGTTTTATTTATTTACAATTTTAATTTTAATGACAGTAAATTTTAAAACATGAAATCAAACAAAAACATTTACAAAAACAAACATAAAACTAAATAATGCTATGTTTATGTCGTTTGGTAATCGCTTTTTCGTTTATATTTTTCATAATTTTTTTTTAGAATATTTTGCATTGAAAATTTTCATGTTTTTGAGCTATCAGGATATTTTTTTCGGAGGATGAGATGGGTCGGGGAAACGGGATCGGAGCGTGTGGGGGTTAGGGGTGGAAGCAGGGGGAAGGGGAAGGGGAGGGGGAACGGGAACGGGATTGGGAGGATGGAGGAATTAGGAAGGGAAGGTGTAAGGGGGAATTTCGAGCGTTTTAGACTAACTTTGATCGATGTTGGAGTGTGAGAGAGTGATTTGTCTGGCTTGATATTCTTGTGTCTTTAGAATACAGCAAATACACGATCTAACCTAACCTAACTAAACCTAACTTAACCCAACCTAACCACGAAACCACGCCTGCATCTTACCTCACTCAACACACACTGACAGTAAACATGGATAATTTCATATACTGCCAGAGGATTCGCTTACCATTTGTATTTGCTCATCAGTAAAGTTCTTCAGCGGTTGGATGGTGTGCGAGTGTTGGTTCATTGCTTCAGTTGATGAGACCGAGATATTGAATCATTATCTTGGTCTACAGAGCCAGGAATTTGACTTAGTAATGCAGGTGTTCTCGTGAGTTTGTAAAGAATATCGAACCATCAGACAATTCAGTTCCCATTCTAATAAAACCACTTAAAAAAACACACATCTAATAAATGAATATAATTATAAAATATAAATGAATTATATAAAAATACTTCATTAATTATACATAAAAAGATAAACGAAAAAAAAAGGTGAATGTTGAACAGCTAAATAATACAGTATTTACATAAGAGAGATTTAATTTGCTACCGAGGCTTGATTTTAGATGTACATTTTCTCTCTACTGCGGAAAAATAAATATACTGTATATATTAGTAAGAAGAATAAAATATTTACAATAGCAGGGATACATAATTATTTAATACTACTCTTTCATAATGCGAGTCTTTCATAATACATTATCAAAGGGTTAAACCATAATCCTCAATGGGTTAAGCCATCGTCCTCGAAGGGTTAAGCCATCATCCTCAAGGGGTTAAACCATCGTCCTCAAAGGGTTAAACTATCGTCCTCCAAGGGTTAAACCATCGTCCTCAAAGGGTTAAACCATCGTCCTCAAAAGGTTAAACTCATACTGACGTCGTGGCCACTATGAGGTGATATGAAGGCCAACATGATACAAGGGATCGTGCCTATAAACACAGCGCCAGTACGAGCAGTCAGCATCGCCTAACGCTCTCTTTACACCCCACGATGATAGGTTTATGGAAGCCACGCCAGACCATGGTTGTTCCCTGCTGCCTCGCTGTAGCGGCACTCTGTTGTGGTGCCTCGCTGTAGTGGCACTCTGTTGTGGTGCCTCGCTGTAGTGGCACTCTGTTGTGGTGTCTCGCTGTAGTGGCACTCTGTTGTGGTGCCTCGCTGTAGTGGCACTCTGTTGTGGTGCCTCGCTGTAGTGGCACTCTGTTGTGGTGCCTCCCTGTAGTGGCACTCTGTTGTGGTGCCTCCCTGTAGTGGCACTCTGTTGTGGTGCCATTGTAGGATCTAGCGTGGTACTGTCTACTGATAAAACTGTCAGCCATTGCAACTTTGTCGGTCCACCAAGACATTGTCAGTCACTAAGACACTGTCAGCCACTATGACACTATCAGCCACCAAGACACTATCAGCCACCAAGACACTGTCAGCCACTAAGACACTGTCAACCAGACACTGTCAGCCACCAAGACACTGTCAGCCATTATGACACTGTCAGCCACCAAGACACTGCCAGCCACTAAGACACTGTCAGCCACCAGGATACTGCCAGCCACTAAGACACTGTCAGCCATCACGACACTGTCAGCCACTATGGCACTGTCAGCCAGCGTGAGAATGTTTAACGCCACTACACTATGCACCAACATAATAAGGCGTCACATCCCGACAATATTTACTGCCATAGCTTTGTGTATTAAATTGATGGCTTATAGGACCATAACAGCACACCATCATGCGAGCCACCATGTAAAAGGTGAGCTACCATGATGGAAGTAAACACTCATGACTTGTGAGTTACCATGATTGGATGAGCTGCCATGAACGGATGACCTACAATGAAGGGATGTGCTACCGTGATTGGATGAGGTACCATGAATGGATTACCATGATTGGATGAGATACCATGATGGGATAAGCCATAATTAGAAAATTAATTTACCATGATATTCTGTAGTAACATAACAAGGTAACTTAAGAACTCCTACCATAACTTTGTGAATTAAAGTAAAATACTGTATCACTATGGTAGCGTCCCACCATGATTAGTGTAAGTCAGCTTCCTAGGAGTTACCATGTTAAGTACCATGATAATATTAAATACCATGAAAAAACATATGTTGATTCCTACCAGGCGTTACTTCCTACCATAGATTCGTGTGTGTGTGATAGGCATGAGGTAACTATCTCCAACTACCATTATAGTACGGGAGTGATTTACTTCGTACCATAATTCCATGTTTAAGATTAATGGTCTAATCACATCATGACACTAGAGCCGCATCTTGTCACAGTGAGCTACCACCACCATGATGAGGCAGGGGGGGGGGGGGTACGGGTGGGAGGTTGGCGGGGCCCAGCTGGTGTGGCCAATGGGGTAGGGGGGGGGGGGTAGGAGGGGGGGGGCTGGGGGGGGTTTAGCGGCAGCTGGCCACACAAGCTGAGGATGCCAGTTTTGCCTCTGTGCTCATTATTCAACACTGATATATGACCAAACTTTGAGTCAATAATTCCACCTCACTCTATCCAATTACTCATAATCTAATACAATTTTACTCGTAGTTATTTCGTTGTGTTTTTTGTTCTGTTTACTTGGTGGGGGAGAGGGTAAGGAAGGAAGGAAGGAAGGAAGGAAGGAAGGAAAGGTAATTGGGAGGGGGTGAGGGAACGAGAAAAGAGAAAAGAAGGAAGGGGGGGGGAGAAGAGGGAGGCGGTGGGAGTAGAAAGAGGAAAGACGGAGAGGGAAAGGGAGAGATAAGCGTGGGAGGAGGGTGTAGAGGAGGGTGAAGGAGGAGGGGGAAGGGTGAAGGGGGAGGGGGAAGGGGAGGAGGGAGGGTTTAAGGGGGGGTGGTATCCAGAAATTACTATTAATCTACTCTGGTGAATTTTTTTTTCACCTTTTTTTTCCAATTAACTTTAATTTTCAACTTTACAAAATTAAAATGATACCTGGTGATCAAATTTACCTCGTCGTCAGTTAATGAAGTGGTAAGAAATGGCTGACGGATGAGAGATGTGGCTGACGGATGAAGAGACATGGCTGACGAGACTAACGAATGAAAGGAGATATGGTTGACGGATGAAGAAAGATATTGCTGACGGGTGAGTGATATGGAAGATGGATGATATATAAATGGATTACTGCTGAGAAATATGGCTGACTACAATAGTAATAGTAGTAGTAGTAGATCTCTGCCCTAAGTGCTATTTTTCTCTATAATATTATATCAAAAATGAGTGAACACAATATTTCGTTGCATACACCCAAAAAGTGAATGCCTGCGCCATCTCTTGAGTAAATACTGCACTGACTAGAATATTAGCCAATCAAAGAACAATGAGGGAATAATTAGCCAATGATAGAGGGTATGAGGGTATATGACGTCACCAAGGGGCAGGGACAATAAAGGAGCAGTTGGTAGTAGTTGTGCTTGTTTCATTATTGTATAGTATGTTGATTGACCAAAGCGCCAAGTTTTACGTGTGTGTGTGTGTGTGTGTGTCATTTAAATAATTTGGGAATATTTCATTTTCTCTTCCGATATGTTATTATTAGAACGAATTTACACCCGTAGTTGTGAAAGAGGTTATTGTTGTCGTTGTTTTGGTGTTGTTGTGGTTGTTGTTGCTTGTTATTATGTTGTTATTGGTGGTGGTGGTGGTGGTTGTTTTTTGTTGGTTATTGTTGTTATTTTGGTGCTATTGTTGTTACTTCTTATTATTGTTATTGTTGTTGTTTTGTTGTAAGTTGTTATTCTATACTAGTGTAAAGAGAAGACATAGACACAACACTAATATATAACATGTATAAATTACTTTCCAGCGACACTTACTCTTGCTAAAGCGACTTATGTACCACCCTGTATATCGAAGGTCTATATAAATACCATCCCGACACACAGGTGGACAGGTTGCAAGACGTATACTTCTCGATTGACAATGTTGCAATATCAAATGATTAAGTCTTCATCACGTATAAGAAGAGACTTTATTGTTTTTTTTTAATATACGTGCAACTAACCTAACCTAACCTAACCTAACCTATTTATAAAACGTAGCGAATTCTTGTTCGTTGCGTGTGACGTATTCTATTGTGTTGGCTACGACTTTAAATACAGTATATTAGGAATTTACATACAGTACATACATACAGACAGACAGACATACATACATACATACATACAGTTCATATTGCACGTATATAAGGGCCTTTTTTTATAGTTTGATAACTATGAAAAAACTGGATAAAATTATTCATGTAGAAGATTTAACAAACCAGAAGTGTATTGGCGTTAAATAAAGGTAATTACCATGAAGAGTTGTGGAATAGAATAGTATTTTGTTGAACTCTCATCCATCAGCCTGTGTGTCATCCATCATCCATACCGCTTGTATGTTATCCACTAGCCATATAACGCCATCTTTCAATTTCTCTATTCACCCACCTATCTGTTTCTTTGTTCATCCGTCTGTTAATTTCTCAATCCATTCACTCATCTATTTCTCTATCCATCCATCAATCTATTTCGCTATTCATCCATCCATCCATCCATTCATCCTTCCATGTATTTTTTCTATCCCTCCATTTATCCACCCATTTATCCATCCATTCATCCATGTATTTCTCTATCCATCCATCCATTCATCCATCCACTCATTCATCCTTCCATGTATTTTTTCTATCCCTCCATTTATCCACCCATTTATCCATCCATTCATCCATGTATTTCTCTATCCATCCATCCATTCATCCATCTATCCATTTACTTATTTCTAACATTATTATAAAGTATTGGTCCACAGTAATAAGGTCAAAAAGTGGAAGCCCGCGCCATCTATTGACAAAATATCAAACTGACCAGAAATTTGACCAATAGGACAACAACGTGGGAATTTCTAACCAATGAAAGGACAGTACACACACACACACACACACCTTCAGTGGACGGAGCTTACGGATAAGAGTAGTCAGGTAGTTATTGCTTGTTTCCTAATGCCATCAGTGTTGTTGACTAAGGCAGCAACATGCTCTGGTGACTCGGTGTTTTCATTGGATAAAAGATTTCCTCGTTGTTCTTATTGGCTGAACCAACAGGTGACACAGACTACTAACAACCTATTAGACACAATGTTGTTATGCCGGTTTGTGCGTCCTTCCAGCTCATATTCACAGCAACTTTTTACAATATTTGCAATGTGTGATGATAAACTTAGATAATACCAAATAACAAGGATTAATTATTATTTTTTTTACGCTTAGAATTACATTTTATCGTTATGAGAGTTGGGAAAATATTGGCAAGATAAATTAATGCATGTCAGTATTCTATTGTCGTTTAAAACAAAAATATATATATATATATAAAAATCATTAACATAAAGAAGATAAAGTGGTATAAAATATTCCTGATTTTTAGTAAATATTTTAGGTAAAAGTTTTTTGGGGTTGTCAGCCCTATGTCTCGACTGTCAACTTTATCAGCCATGTCTATCGTCTGTCAGCCACAAGTCTCATCTATTAGCCACAAATCATGTCTGTCAGTCATGTCTGTCATCACCTCAACCAGATCTTTTAATCACAAGTCTGTTTAATTTCCTGCGCTCTTTCCATCCTGTGTGTGTGTGTGTGTGTGTGTTTGTTTGTTTTGAAGTGGAAATCATAAATTATTCCCCCTAATTAGTGCGAACACCAGGTAATCGACACCAGGTAACCATTTACTCCACATACAATACAAAGTTTTAAAGGTAATAAAATGAATAAATAAAATTGTAAATTAAAAAAAAAATTATATTCAATCCACAACATTTTATTTAACATTGCGTGATAAACAAATCAGTGTACTATACCATATCACGAGGTAATTAATTAGATAAATGGTATATAATTATCACAGTGCTATGTTACAGGTTGATAAAGTAACATTACCATGTGAGTTACCTTTCTATTACACAGTTAATTACTTTTTAACTTAGTGATATATATTTTTTTTTCATAATATATAATTCTCACCTGGTAGTTTCACAAGGATCTACTTAAAATGGTATCAAAGGTCATTACTATCGCTTGTTAATGTCATGGTCATGTGAGGTCAAGGAGGTAATTAACTCTGATGACTTCAGGTGTGGTGTTGCTCCTTGACATTATGTAACCTGAGTTTTAACCTTTTACCGATTGATTATTTTTTTTCCTGTATAGAACTGGATTAATGTGTCTGGTCTGGAGACTAAGCAGATTTATATGTCCTGTTAGAATAAACTTTCCTTATATTACTTATTTAACTTAACACAATTACTGAATTAATGTTGGATGTACTGCCTGGTCGTCTCTAGTCACGTGGCAGTGTCATATGTGTCATGTGGTGATGTGTCAAGTGATGTGTCAGGTGTTGTGTCAAACTGTCTGTCTGTCTGTCTGTCTGTCTATCTGTCTGTTCTTATAAGATGTAATTATTAAAAAATCTCAAGTTCTATGTATCCGCCGAAAAAATATATTTTGTGATGATAAATTTAATCCAGTTTTTGGTGTGCTAGCTGGCTTGGTATTGTGAATCTACATAACGAAACCTTTCATCAAGCACAAACGTACAATTTACCTGTTCAAAGTTTCCGTTGCATACTAATGACTGGCGACGCTGTGGATGATACAAAAGTTTGTTCTAAATGAAACCTCTTGTAAGTTGTAGGTAAAACACACATACACACACACATACACATACACAAAACACTGTATCCCACAAAAACTCGCAACTGATGCTCATTCATTTAGCCATTTGACGAATGAGAACAGCGTAAACAGACCACATCCAATGAGAACAGCGAGTCATAGGAGAAAGGTTGGTGGTCACATGTCAAACAACCACAACTACCCAAACTGTTGTCCATAAACTCCACCCATGATGACGTCAACTTCCAAGATAAGTCAACAAACCTCTTTTTATTGGTTGTATATTCCCGCGCTCTTGTCTAATTGGTTACCTTCCTGACCAGTTTTCAATTTGGTCAACAGATGGCGCGTAAGCTTGCACATTTGGTAAGACAACTGTATATTTAATTTTTTTTTTTTGCATCAGACTAAACGATTTGGTACTCTTAAGTATGTGCCCTGAGTCCCCCTGACATAATTACATGTACTCAACCAAGTCTAGACTAGTACACCGAGGAATTAACGAATACATCATTATTATTTAATCACAAGACCCTGATCCTACACCGTTCAGATGTGGTAAAATTAATCATTTATCTCCCTATGGTTTAGTTATGTATGAACCAGCTGTGTTTTACGTCAACGCCTCTGTAAATATTTCACAACTTTCCACAAGTATTATTATAACCTTAATAATACAGTATATCAAAACATAAATATTGAAATCGTCTATTTGTTTTAATCCCTTATCCATGACGCTTTGAAAGGATTTTATAAAATACGTATATTAAATTTTTTCTCTCGTATATATAAGTTATCATATCAATATTAATTTCTGTTGTATTATGTTGCAATAAGCTCTCGGTCATCCAGATTGCAACAGAGCTGACGAGTTTTCTTTTTTAATGCAAATTCTTCACTCAATTAATTTTTAGCTTCAACGGTGTGGTTAATTTTGTTGATTAGGGAATTTAGGGAACTTAAAAGCACAGTATTTATTTCCACAGGTGATGACGCATCATTAATTGACAGGTGTAAAAATTAAGGAAATATTACGATTACGCCGTTTAGTCAAGAATTTTTATTTACATCTTTATTTCCTGTGTTATCTAATTCTTTTTATTCTTATTATTATCCTTTACTTTCCGTCTTTCGTGTTATTTTGTTGTATATTTCTTCGTCTGTATCTCTTTCCTCCCCCCCCCCCCCCCCAGAATCATTTTGGTGATCGGTAAAAAAGTCGCAGGAAAAAAAAAAAAAGATCACAATTTTGGCTTCGTTAGATTAAGGCAGGCGAGTTTTTCTGACTTTTTTTCTTGGACTTCTTTTATGTGACTTTTTGTTGTGACTTTTTTTTTTTTTTTTACTTTTTTCATTGACTTTTTTCTGTGACTTTTTTGTGACTTTTTCCTGTGACTTTTTTTTCTCCTAGATTCAGGTAATTTCATCAAACCAATACACCGGGTGATTTAAAAAAAAGGTGACCCCTTCGTGATTTAAAACATGAAAAAAAAGCTACAGTGAAAATCGAAATACTGTAAAAAAAAAAAAAAAATTCCAAGGTATAAAAGTTCAATATAAGCTCCTTTAGTATGTCTCTCACCCGTCAGCTAAGTGTCTTATTAGTCAGCCGTGTCTGGTGTCAACGGGTGTCACTGGTGTCAGCTGCGTCTCAGCGTCAGCCGTACAGCACCTCTCGTATTACCCATCACTGGTACTATTATTGTAGGAAACATGGACTACAAGTGTATACATTTAGTACACAAACGACCCTTCCAAACTATACATGGATCACGTAAAGATTAGACACCCTAACTTATATCCCTTAAGATTAACCAACCAAATGTTAACCTAACCTAACCTAACCTAACCTAACCTAACCTATCCTAGCCAAACCTAACCTATGACCCCAGGCATAGCATTAGGGTGTTTAATCATCAGGTGAATTAAACTTGAAGGGGAGGGCTAATCTTCAGGTGATCCTCAACCCTCCTAGATCAATTAAGCATATTATTACGTCAAGCGATAACACCCTGTACACCTGGGGTACTCCCTTGACCTCACCTGACCGTGACCTGAACAAGTGATAGCGATATAACCTTTAATTAAGAGGATCGGTTATACTATTATTATGTCGCTTGTGAAATTTCCAGGTAAGAATTATTATTTTATATATATACTGAAGATCAGTTTCTATAATGTTACTTTACCTTTCTGTGTAATGTCTGTCTGTCTGTCTGTCTGTCTGTCTGTCTGTCTGCCTGTCTTAATTATTACCTTTAAGTCCCTGTGACAATATACCGCGTGCAAATTAATTAATAAAAAGATGGATGGACAGATGGATGAATGAATGGATAAAATTAATGGAAGGATAAATAAACAGACAGATGGATGGATTGATATTCAGTAAAATATTCATATACATTCACATTGACTGAACCCGTTAGGTACCACGACAAAGCAGGTATACAAACAATGGTAAACAGGAAATCGACAAAGGAACAATGACTTAAAAGGCATATATATCCAGTAGGGTCCTTGGCTGAGGCTGGGGAAATAATGAGTAACACTGACTCTACCACACACACACACACACACACACACACGCGCGCGCGCGCGCGCGACAGCAACTGGAAATTTACCTAACAGCAGATAACATACACAAGATCATTTGCATTTTAGTTTCTTAAAATTCGTTCGTGATTCTTATCGTTTCACTGGACATCACCATATATTTCCTTCTACCGGAATCGTGAAAAAAAATTTAATTAAATGTTGAACTAGCATATTTTTTTTTCTACACTGGTGATTCTTCTTGAGTAGTTGTGTAAATTTACATAAAGACATTTTTTGTCCAAACACAGATGATAGAATTTACTCACTTAAAGCTTCAGATGTATTGTCAACACGACGAAGGATCCAAAATTTGTCTGGGATCAACTCATTTTGTATCGTAATATTATGCACAACCACACACACACACACACACACACACACACACACATCTCTTTGGTAACTATGTCAGTGCGTGGTCATTGTCATTCATTATTCATCAGTGTTGCAGCTGGTACCGAGGCTGCCCTGCCAGCTGGCCCTGTAACAGCACCCTCCACACACACACACACACACACAAACACACACACACACACACCGTCCAACATTTCATCAGATTAAAATTGTATATTTCGAGTCCCTGAAGCACATGTTGCAATGGTTGAATGTTACTATTGTGCGCCGCCTCTGTGTGTGCTGCCTATGTTCCTCTGTCATAGTCCGAGTCAAGAGTTACTCATATTGGATTTCTATCAACAGGAATTATATATACCTGTACGTAGATCTATTTACACACACACACACACACACAGACACACACACACACACACACACAGACACACACACAGACACACACATAAATAAACAAACTTTGATAGTACTGAAACACATTGGGATACAAATCATGATACAAAATAACCAGTTGATGATAAAGAAACATTACAAAAACATTCAACTTAAGGTAATCGTCCCAAAACTTGTATCACTTTCCAATTATAACTCACTGTAGTTTAAAACAAGTTGTCAACATCGACCTCACAAAGCAATGTTTCAATCGTTTCTCTCTATCAAATTTCAGCCTCTCTCTCTCTCTCTCTCTCTCTCTCTCTCTCTCTCTCTCTCTCTCTCTCTGGCCACAGTGTTTCAAGTGGGTCAGTTTGATGTCTTTCGAAACAAGTTTATTTCAATGTAAAGATGGAAAATAAATACTACCTCTGTGTGTGTGTGTGTGTGTGTGTTGAAGTGTGTGTGTGTGTGTGTGTGTGTGTGTGTGTGTGTGTGAAGTGTGTGTGTGTGTGTGTGTGTGTGTGCGTGTGTGTGCGCGCGTGTGTGTGTGTGTGTGTGTGTTGAAGTGTGTGTGTGTGTGTGTGTGTGTGTGTGTGTGTGTGTTGAAGTGTGTGTGTGTGTGTGTGTGTGTGTGTGTGTGTGTGTGTGTGTGTGTTGAAGTGTGTGTGTGTGTGTGTGTGTGTGTGTGTGTTGAAGTGTGTGTGTGTGTGTGTGTGTGTGTGTGTGTTGAAGTGTGTGTGTGTGTGTGTGTGTGTTTGTAAGGCTTTTGGGTGTTTTCATCAAATTTTTCCCCCATTTTCGTGTTGGTTAGTTTAGGTTAGGTAAGGTTAGGTTAGGTTAGGTTAGAGGTACATGGTTTAGTTGAAGTATATTTTAGAATAGCGTTCAAAGTAAATCTATTATACCATATTGTTTAAACTTAATAAAACAAAGAAACAAACAAACAAAGACCCCTAGTATTATGATCTAGTATACTGTTGAAACACCTGTCTCTCATCATACCTGAGCTTAGTGAGAAACATAGGAATTCTTGTTAGGAAAGAGACATAATGGTGAGAGAGAGAGAGAGAGAGAGAGAGAGAGAGAGAGAGAGAGAGAGAGAGAGAGACATATACTGTCTCTCTATTTTTGTCTCTCTCTCCCTCGCATATACACCCTCTCTCTTTTCTAACATACATGGAAACTGCTTTACATACACACACACACACACACACACACACACAACAAAATATGGTGTACACTACAAGTCACATGTGAACCAAAGAGTGCTGAGTCATGTCCACCTGCAGACCCTCACACCGTCACCATTCCCTCCCTCACTCCACCACAACCTTCTCCCTCACTCCAACACCACCACCACCCTACCTCACTCCACCACACTCAATCTTCCACTACCTTCCTTACTTCACCACTATCTCCCTCATTCCCTCCCTTACTCCACCACTATCTCCCTCACTCCCTCCCTTACTCCAACACTATCTCCCTCACTCCTCCACCCCACTCCCACACCTTCCTATCTCCACTACGTCACAGGCAAACCTATATATTTCCCCTCTCAATTTCCTCCCGAACAATCACAAAGCATCAGTCTGTACCTGGGTAATACATATCAGAGATGAGGCAGTCAACTTGTACCTGCAGGGAGAGTATAACGCCCCTGTGTGTTAGTCCAGCCTATGTTTGTTGTTTCATGGAGGGGAACAGCACCAGCAGGAGGAAGGGTGAGGCAGGAAGGACAAAATCACACGGAAAACAAAAGAAGGTTTTTCAGGTGGGGGAATATTTTCATGATCGTGAAATAAATGAGTTGAGTGTTGCGCTGTGTAGTTGAGTGTTGAGCTGTGTAGTTGAGTTGAGTGTTGCGCTTTGTAGTTGAGTTGAGTGTTGTGCTGTGTAGTTGAGTTGAGTGTTGTGCTGTGTAGTTGAGTTGAGTGTTGCGCTGTGTAATTAAGTGTTGCGCTGTGTAGTTGAGTTAAGTGTTGTGCTGTGTAGTTGAGTTGAGTGTTGAGCTGTGTAGTTGAGTTGAGTGTTGCGCTGTGTAGTTGAGTGTTGCGCTGCGTAGTTTATTCTATGAGTGTTTCCAAAGAGAACTGGAATTATTGTGTACTGCATGTATAGAGTGATAAAATATTGAATGTATATATATATATACATATATATATATATATATATATATATATATATATATATATATATATAAATGAATGTATAGATAGGTGAACTAGTTGAATATGCATGTGTGTGTGTGTGTGTGTGTGTAAAGTGAGAGATATGGTGGTGGTGGTGTGAGTGAGGGTGGTGTAAATATATGAAAAAATAAACTTTCATTAAAATTATTCTAAATAAAAAATAATCCTACATTAAACTAGAAAATAAAACACATTATGAAAATTAATCCTCACGTAAAAAAAAAGCAAAACGTACCGTATGTTATGTGAAACAACAAGTTGATTTAAACAAGAGGAGCTAACTAATCGATCAAAACTGCATTAGTGTGGTAGTGGTAGTGGTGGTGGTGGTCACGCGTCCAGCAGAGTAGAGCACACGAGTGAAACGAAAAAAAAAAACTCCCTCGGGCAAAAAAAACACTACCAGTCAGTCAGGTGTGTTATTGGGTTGAGTACTGCGACCATAAACTGATATAGAATAAAAAAAAAAAAAGAATCAATATTTGAAAAGTCTCCCTCAAGCTGAAAAAAAGTTAAGTTTATCAATCAATCAAATAAAGCTGACATTGAGCTGACGAACGCATGTCAATAAATACTAAACATGTCTCTCTATGCAAGTATACCAAGTACACTTACACTTTTCTATATCAGGTACATATTAAACATTCTTGTACGTACCAGTCAACATTATAACATTTCTTTCAACATCTTAGGATTATAAACATTTGGATAAGTCTTTTGGTAATGTTTGTTAAATGTTTGATCTGTAGCAAAGACCACCTAAGCCTCTCAATAGCAAAGACCACCTAAGCCTCTCCATAGCAAAGACCGCCCGCTTCCGCCTCTCAATAGCAAAGACCGCCCGCCTCCGCCTCTCAATAGCAAAGACCGCCCGCCTCCTCCTCTCAATAGCAAAGACCGCCCGCCTCCGCCTCTCAATAGCAAAGACCGCCTGCCTCCGCCTCTCAATAGCAAAGACCGCCTCCGTTTCTCAGTTACAAAGCCCACCTTCCCCTTTCTCAGTTAGCCATTCTCGACCTTTACCCACTAGCTGACCACCGCCACCACCACCACGCCCCCCCCCCCCCCCTGCCACCACCCGTTCACTCACATCGATAACTTCAGGAAGTGACCTTTTCTTCATATCACTGCAGGTGTTCATAATATCAGAGGTGCAATACGTAATAAAAAAATAAAATTCCGTTGCTAACCAAAGGGAGGTGGAACGCACACTGATTCATTTCTTAGTCGTAAACACAGAGATAAAGTTGTTCTTGGTTTATATGTAAATACTCTTATTTCTTCTAAAAAAAATGTAACTAGAGGGATTCGTTTCTTTGATAAGAAGTTTAAAGTTGTCATTAACGCATGCATCCGTCCTTACATGCGTATGTCCGTCCGTCCGTGCGTCCGTTCACGCGATACTGTTCCATCAATGAAACTTACTCGTTGCGTGATATAGTGAACCGATATTTTCATCATTTCTACACTCATGCCAAGGCTTGACAACCTGACGGCTCCCCTGACAGAATCAATCACATCCTCTCGTCTGCGTCTTACACTGAAATTGCCTATTATTTTTTTGACTCTCCAAGTGTCCTCCCACTCGCCCGTGTCTCTCCCTCACTCGTTCTCGGATGGTAAGAGAGACAAGAGACAAGAGACCTTCTCCATCAACAGCAACTTCTAGTTTCTCCCTCAACCTCACCATGTCCTTTGTGTTTATCTTACGACACCGGACAGTGACTAACAGCCTCCAGCTCACACGTAAAAAACTGATCATAAATGTATACAATGACATTATCCATTCATGTATCGCATTATATATCTGCACCAGTGTCAACGGATTACATTCTAGTAAATAAAAAAAAGATGATATTTTTCGGTTTACGATAAGGAAGTTACCTTATAACCAGCTTCTATTTACAGTTCAGTAATTCCTTTTCCGAAGCTCGTGTCTCCCGTGGGAGTTGACAGGACGTAAGGATGTCATTTTTTTTTCTTCTGTGATAACTTGTAGAAAGTCTCCTCTACTTGCCACTCAAGACGGACGTTACCCCGGCTTATCCTTGGACAAAAAACTTTGTTGGGTGTCGAGTCAGCCTTTAATGAAATAAAGTCGCACTGCAGTGAAAGTTTGTTGGTCTCAAGTGAGGGAGCGTGTCGACGAGGATGATACGATGATGTGACCTGTCTCTCTCACGTCCAGGTGTCGGGGCTGACTGACCAGATACGGGACATAGCTGGATCTCTCTCTCTCTCTCTCTCTCTCTCTCTATAAATATATATATATATATATATATATATATATATATATATATATATATATATATATATATATATATTTATATATATACTAGACACTCCTTCAAGGACACAGCACTTAGAATGATGACGTATAAGAATGAGTTGAGTTGTGTTGTGTTGTGTTGTGTTGTGTTCTCTGGCGTGTGTTGGAGCTGCAAGTGAACAACGTTGCTGTAGGATATTTCCCCGAGTGTATTAAACAACTCTTCCATCTTTCCATCCTTCCTCTGCTCCTGAATATTCTTGACAACAGATGCAGTATTCTTCAGGTCACTGTACAAGCTCGAGTCAATTGTCTTTGGTTGATTTTCTTGTCCTGTAAAATCTTACGTTGGGGTTTGAAGATAATATATAAATCATATGTTAAAATATTACACAACGTTCATTTTCGTATATTCTATTGAGTTTATATAAGATGCTACTGTATAAACCTCATAAATACTTACAATATAAACTCACTCGTGATAATTATAAGCTATTTATTATCTTACTGGAACTATTTGGCAATATACTAGCAAAAACACACACACACACACACACAGTAAGAATTTTTTTTAGTCTTTTTTTAATTCATTTTAATACAACTATCTCATCCCTAATATCCCACCTTCCTTCTTCTCCTACTCCTCTTCCTCCTCCTCCTCCTCCTTCTCCTCTTCGTCCTCGTCCTCTTACTCACCATCCTTTTCTTCTTCTTCATCCTCTTTTCTCTTTCCTAACATCCCACCTCCTTCTTCTCCTGGTCATTCCTCTCCTTTTCTTCAACCTCTTTCTCCTCCTGCACTTCCTTCTCCTACACTTCCTCCTCCTCCCCCCTTCTCCCCCTAGTCATCCCTCTCCTCTTCTTCACCCTCTTACCACCTTCTCTTCCTCCTCCCTCATTCCATCACTACTGGTACATTTTCTTGCCTCTACAATTGCTAAAAAAATTACAACTCTTGACCCAAACAATCATCTTTATCTACAACCACAATCCCACCAGTTCCTCCTACTGCGCGCGCTCTCCTATATATTGTAGGCACGCAATATTTTCCCTCTGTGGTTTTGGCGCACTTAAGTCCAAATATAACCTGGACTACAAACCTCAACCCATGATTCAGTTCTCACCACTCTCTCTCTTCTTTTCCTTCCTCCTCTCTCCTGTTCCTTCCTTCCTCCTTTCTCCCCTTCCTTCCTTCCTTCCTCCTCTCTCCTCTTCCTTTCTCTTCCTCTCACCATGCACCCCATCACTTTATACCTCAACCAGAGACCTCTCTCTCTCTCTCTCTCTCTCCCTCCCCCTCTCTCCCTCTCTTTCTCTCGTTGCTGCCATAGTTAATGCACTGATAAAATTCCCACCAACATCCCACTGCTATTTCAGCCTGGTTCCCTTTGCCCGGCTCTTCACTATACTTATCACCAATACACTGTTGAAACGCTATACATATGAAGAGAAACCCTCCTCCCCATCTTTTATTCCTGTCACCTCCTGGCTGTGTAACTCGCCTCCCTGCCAGCGCCTGTTCTTCCATATATAACTTGTATCTTTTCAACTGTATGTGATAGAGGCACCTCATAAAATCCTTAAATCAATAGTCGTCTCCATAAAGCGGGAAGCAAACTGTGGTGTTGGTGGAGAGTTTGTATACAGTGTTAGCCTGTAGTCTCGTGTTCTTCCTGTTCCCTGTGTGTGTGTGTGTGTGTGGGTGTGTGTGTGTGTGGGCAACTGCTTTTTTTTTTTTGCTTTAATTTCTCTTTAATATCGACCATCACATTTAAGTTACTCCCGAAGGACATGCTATAAATTCACTCTTGCTCGTCTGGATTTTTAACTTAAGGTTTTATAATTAATATGAAAATTATTATTACTTCCGTCTTTATAGCGTTAATTCTAAGTCAATATTCTTGGTCTTTTATTTTTTGCCACTGATCTGTTAACAACTTTTTGTAATGCCTTCTTCGTTATCTACGGTGAAAACAATATCATCTGCTTATCGAATATTAGGTATTATTTTACTATTAACTATTATTTATTTATCAGCGCTTACAACTTCTCTCATTAAAGATTCTAAATAGATGCTGTATAATGTTGGGGACAGCACACACCCTTGTCTAACTCCACTTCTCACTAAACCAACCAATGTCTTCATGACTCACTAACACTTCACCTTCCCGAGTACAACAAACACAAGTTAAATCTCATATTTCCACCATTAACGTCATTTTTTAACACTTTCTGGGTAGATTATAAAAATAATTTATTCTCTGTTAGTAATGATTAAAACACACAGGTAATTTCCACTCTATACACCTGTACTGTACTTAAAAATACATTAAATAAATATACTCAGCATTGCACTACCTCTGTTGTTGCACATCACTACATTATTTCCCAGCACAGCTCCTCTTGGCCCCATTTCTTTCGCTACTCAGGAGATAATGGTCTTTTACCACTCTTAGCGCCTTTACTGTCCCGGGCCACCATCACCACTACCCCCCCCCCCCCCCCCCCACACACACACACACCTCTATAATAGGTGTATAAGAACACTTTACATCGACCATTACGGCGAAATAATCAAGAAAAATGCGCCACTTGACTCACTTGAGGTTTGTAAACACATCAGCGCCGGACGATGGAAGCTGCAATTACTGGAACTACAACGGTGATCCCGAATGATGGATGGTATTCCGGATAATCGGTCACGAGTGAAAGGCTATGATTTTTTTTTATCCTTGTGAGTGACGAGTTGTTTTGATTCTCAGGTAAAACAAGTTCTACTGAATTCTGCTAAATATTCTAAAGTAAATGCATTCTAAGGCATCTAATTTTAAAAGTAACCCTTCAAATATATACTTTGAAAGTTTGAAGTGTATTAAATAGACATAAATAGTTTAGTCAATCATTATATTTTAATTGTTTGTTTATGAAATTATTTTGGTATATGATTAGCTCCACAAATCTTACCATCCCATCCACATCTTCTGTGGTGTCTTAACTGTAGGATACTGTTGGAACAATAAATCGACACTAATCGTCTTCTCGTTATTAAAGGCAACAAATCTATTTTAGACCATTTGTGGTTCTTCTTCTGGTTCGTCTTTCACTCTTTCTAACTTTACATTAAAATCGTCTACAATTACTAAATATTCAATGGGTTTTATTGCTCCTTTGACATTAAATTTTCAAAAGGCTTTCCTAAAATCTAACCTAACCTAACAAAACCTAGCCTATCCTAACCTAACCTAACCTAACCAAACCTAACCTAACCAAACCTAACCTAACCAAACCTAACCTAACCAAACCTAACCAAACCTAACCTAATCAAACCTAACCTAACCTAACCTAACCAAACCTAACCTAACCAAAACTAACCTAACCTAACCTAACCAAACCTAACCTAGCCTAACCTAACCTAACCAGACCTAACCTAACCAAACCTAACCTAACCTAACCAAAACTAACCTAACCTAACTTAACTTAACCTAACTCATCCTCTCAGTAACATTTGTTGGTATATGAATCCTTAGTTGTTACCACGAATTTCATATCAAATTTACCTAACACAATTGACGCACTCACACAACTCCTAAATTACAAAACTATTAATATTACTATCACACTTAACCACCTGATAAAATAAAGCGACATTTTTTCCCTATTAATACTATGTCAACTTTATCTTTAGTTAACTTCAAACCTTTTTAAACTTTTAAGTGTCTTCCAGCTCGATTTTAACCATATTGAATTGTTTTTATAATAGCCAAGGCACTGTTCTACCCAGGCAGTATAGTTGGTGGCACTTGTTGATACTGTGACCTGTAAATACTGAAGACAATACCAGTTGAAGTTTAGGTGACACTGATCCAACAGGAATTCCAGTGGAGTGTTTGTGGATCAGGAATTCCAGTGGGTCGTTTGTTGTGGCTGTTGAGTGTTATTGATCTGGTGTAGGAAGTGAGACTCAGTGAGGAAGATTTACCATTTATTTTTGTTTTTTCTCTACAAGATGAGGAGAGGATGTAGAAAAAGAGATTGGAATGAGGTGTAAAA
The DNA here is from genome assembly GCA_958450375.1 of Homarus gammarus. Classification (NCBI taxonomy): domain Eukaryota; kingdom Metazoa; phylum Arthropoda; class Malacostraca; order Decapoda; family Nephropidae; genus Homarus; species Homarus gammarus. The sequence continues at coordinate 1,310,874 of CAUDMG010003875.1, read as the reverse complement.
GGTGGATGTTGTTGTGTGTGTGTGTGTGTGTGTGTGTGTGCCTCTCACGATAGCTTCACGTAACCCTGCTACACCGCACCACAACCTCCATACTTACCTCCACTATACACTATGACCACCAACACTACATCAACCATCACACACCCCCACCACATACCACCACCATCATCACCACTCACCACCACCACTCACCACCAAACACCACCACATACCACCACCATCATCACCACTCACCACCACCACTCACCACCAAACACCACCACATACCACCACCACCACCACCACCACCACTCACCACCAAACACCACCACATACCACCACCACCATCATCACCATCATCATCATCACCACCATCACCACTCACTCATCAGACAACTGACTATGTGCTAACTCGTGTGAAGGAACTTTTCTCTCCTTCACCACCCCTGAGCTCCTCTAATTACTGCCGGGTCTCTCACTGTCTCGGGTTCCCAAGTTCTTGATTAAACATTCCTTTTCCTTCCTCATGACGTCATGCTGTTAAGTGCCTCTTCGTTTGACATAAGATACAGCGAACACTTGAGGAAGAGTCAACTTGGAGGGGGGGGGGGTGTTGATCAGGATGTGGTGGTGGGGGGGTGTTGATCAGGTTGTGGTGGGGGGTGTTGATCAGGATGTGGTGGTGGGGGTGTTGATCAGGATGTGGTGGTGGGGGGGGGTGTTGATCAGGATGTGGTGGTGGGGGGGGTGTTGATCAGGATGTGGTGGTGGGGGGGTGTTGATCAGGATGTGGTGGTGGGGGGGTGAGGGAGACGAGTTCACGCAGGATAAGAGGAAGTTTAGGGATGATGATATTAACTTATAAAGGATCTGATCAAGTTGAAAGTAAAGATGAAATAGTATTAGATTGTGTTAAAAGTCAGTGTTAACTTAGAAGAAATTTGATCAAATTCCTGTTAACTAATAAGAAGTTTGATCAAAGAATTAAATTAAATTGGCGATAATAGTTTGATCAGGCTTAGAATATGAAAAAAAAAACGTAACCTGAATGACATGTAATCAAGCTAACAGCAAAAAACTGTATAAGTTGATTTGACCGAGTAATGTGACCTTGTTTTTAGGTCAACACCTGAAGAGAAGAAGAAGAAGAAGAAGAAGAAGAAGAAGAAGAAGAAGACTGAAACCTGTATCAGATGTGATCGGATTAGCAGGAAGGGGAACACGCGCATAGAGAAGTGTAATTATGTTTGGAAATAAGTGGGAACTAACTCTCTGCTGGATGTGATCAAGTCTGGGAAATGGAGGAAAATTTTCGGAGAGATTTGATCAAGTTAGTAGTAGTAGGAAGGGGGAGGTGGGTGGGGGGGGGGGTTAAAGGGGGGGGGTTAAAGGGGGGGGAAGGGAGTTGGTTAATTTATGGAAGGGATGGGAAGTGGAAGGAATGGGTAAGTCGGGGGTAATTTAAGAGGTAAATGAGAGAATGAGGCACAGAAAGTCGGTTTGGATAAGTTAGGATTAAGTTGAGAGGTGAAGGAAGGAAAGAAAGTCGGTTTGGATAAGTTAGGATTAAGTTGAGAGGTGAAGGAAGGAAAGAAAGTCGGTTTGGATAAGTTAGGGGTTAAGTTGAGAGGTGAAGGAAGGAAAGAAAGTCGGTTTGGATAAGTTAGGGGTTAAGTTGAGAGGTGAAGGAAGGAAAGAAAGTCGGTTTGGATAAGTTAGGGGTTAAGTTGAGAGGTGAAGGAAGGAAAGAAAGTCGGTTTGGATAAGTTAGGGGTTAAGTTGAGAGGTGAAGGAGAAGAAGGTAAAGAGAGAGAGAGAGAGAGAGAGAGAGATAGAGAGAGAGGAAGAACTTGCGTGGACAGTATTGGGTGAGTCTTAAAGATAATTTAAAAAAGAAAAGAAATTAAAATAAACCTACAACTTCCTTTTTAAGACAAGTTAGTAATAATTAACCAGCAAAGTTAAATGGGTGAAGTTTGCATAAGGATCCAACGTTTTTAATTAGGTTTTAAGTAGAAGCTGCAAGAATTAAGAGAGAGAGAGAGGGAGGTGGTAAACTTTGTAGGAGTAAATAATTATTCTGGGAAAGGATGGATAAATAACCTAGGAGGAGAAGGATTGGTGTTAAGTTGGATTACAGGGCTAAATGAGTTAAGAGAGAGAGAGAGAGAGAGAGAGAGAGAGAGAGAGAGAGAGAGAGAGAGAGAGAGGAGTAGTGGCTGGCGTGATGGAGTGGAGGAGGTAAGTTAGGAAGGGGGGAGGAGGAGGAACAGTGGAAAGTTAAGAGAAGATGAGTGAGTAATGAAGGAGGAGGAGGAGGAGGAAGGAGAGGAGGGAGGAGAATGAGGAGGAGGAGGAGGGGGAAGAAGAAGATGAAGAGGAGAAAGAGTTAATAAGAGGAAGAATAGTAGGAGGAGGAGGAGGATGAAACTTAGGATGAGGTGAAGTTAGGATAGAGAGAAAGAAAGGGTCAAGTTAGGCTAAGAAAAGGATAATTAAGAACATAGAACTAAGCTGATAAAAGATAAGCTGAAAAAATATGTGAACCGTAACTTAGGGCGGTAAAACCTAAGTTCAGATGTTTAGAAGTTAAGCTGGTAGGGGTTAAAGTTAAGCTTGTAGGGGTTAAAGTTAAGCTTGTAGGGGTTAAAGTTTAGCTTGTTGGGGTTAAAGTTAAGCTTGTAGGGGTTAAAGTTAAGCGTGTTGGGGTTAAAGTTAAGCTTGTAGGGGTTAAAGTTAAGCTTGTAGGGGTTAAAGTTAAGCTTGTAGGGGTTAAAGTTAAGCTTGTAGGGGTTAAAGTTAAGCTTGTAGGGGTTAAAGTTAAGCTTATCGGGTGGTTATACACTGAGTTAGAAGATACACATTAAGTTAAGTTTGAAGAGGAAAAAAGTAAGTTAGGGTAGAAAAGTTACAGACTGAAATTGAGAATAGTTACTGTAAGTTGGGAGAATGAAGGAAATAAGCTGGGAGAATGAAGGAAATAAGCTGGGAGAATGAAGGAAATAAGCTGGGTGAAGGGAGAAAATAAATTGGCAAATAGATAAACTAAGCTGGGGGAGTGAAGGAAATATATTGGGAAAGTGAATAAACTAAGCTGAGGGAGTGATGGAAGAATTAAGAACTGTTAAAGGGGAGAGGGGAATGGATTAAAGGGGAAAGAGAGGTAAAATTAACTCAGGGGAAGGAGACGAGGTGAGCCGACCGCCAGAACAGCTAAATCAAGGGGGTCTTGTTGGAGAGGGCCGGTGCTTACAACACCACTCGCCACCCCTCACCTACGTCCTTACTCGGTGCTGGAGGCTTTACCACGACTTGTTTCATCCATACGGGAGAGGCACAGAGAGGGATGTGCTACAGGGAGGGATGGGAGAGGCACAGAGAGGGATGTGCTACAGGGAGGGATGGGAGAGGCACAGAGAGGGATGTGCTACAGGGAGGGATGGGAGAGGCACAGAATACGCGGACAGGTATTAGATAATTGGTGTTCCATGCCTAACCCTTTGAGGACGAGAGGGTAAAATTATTATCCTCAAAGGGTTAAGGTAATTCTATATACAATTTTATATATAATGTGAAGTACACTGCAGGAAGACTCTCTATGAATACTGAATATACTTAACTATTATAAAACCGGAAAAAAAATGAATATAATTTGTACTCAAGTCAGCATTGTGAAAAAATAAAAACGTTTTGTGGATCGTGATTGAAAAAAAAAAACAAGAATAAATATGACAGACAAAATTGTTTGAAAATGTTAGAGCACCACAAAATCGCCAGAGGATTTTTTTTTGTTATATATGAACTCGTGAAATTTTTGTCAAAAGGTTAAAATAAAGATATGAGGTAAAATATATCAGAATAAAGATTACACTACCTTATAATTATATATTTATGGTCGCAGTCTTTCCCTTCAGCTCCTCATAAACCTTACCACAGAGAGGTCGTGTGTTGATGCGTTTATGCCTAATAAACTGTTCTTTAACCTCAGCATTTTCAGAATTTTTTCAAATTTCTCGTTTTAGTTTTATGCAATCAACAGAAACACAAGCGTCCATTATACATACGCAAATATTATGTATACTGTATATGTAAATAACCCAAAACAACCTTGTAATACACATAATTATACTGTACAGACAAAATTTACAATTGAATTTAAGAATCTGGATCAAAAGAGGACATTCTGTAGGTAACATCCACGTATCGACGACGCCTGACTTTTCTCGACCATGTTTCTTGATATCAACATAAATCTGAAGGTCGAGACATCAGCCAGTGGGAGACAGAGAGAGAGAGAGAGAGAGAGACTCACAGGGATGACAAGAGCTGACCAAATCTCCCAGTTGAGTTTCGCAGCTCCCGGGGCCACGCTGAGCCGCGCATCACCCCACGGCTTGACACGCACCAATAACTTTCACGAAATCTTTGGAAATGTGATTTTTATTCGGCATCTGTGTCGTCTTCTTTTCACATTTTTCTTTCCCTTCTCTGTCTTTCTTCATCATCAAGTTCTTGGTATTTCTTTTCTCATTCCTTCTTGTTTCTTATCATCATTTATGACTCTTATAACATATTTTCTCATTCTCTTTCTGCTTCTCTTCCTCGTCATTATTTACAATTCCTTCAATGACTTTTTTTTTTTTATCCTGGATTATTTTCGTCTCTTGCATTTTTGTCGTTTCTTTCCGTGTTTCTTGTTCATCATCATCATCATGTTGTCACTTTCCATTATATCTATTCGGAATTTCTGTCTATTTCTTTTCGTTCTTCCATATTTTCTTTTTGTCCTTTACGTTTCTTTAAGTTGGGTTATCCATTTTTTTTTTTGTCTCTTCTTTCGTTCTCCCTCATTCATCCTTTCATTCTTCTGTATTTCTCATCTTCATTTGAATTTCTTTGTTATTATTGTATTTCGACATCATGAGAGAGTTATGACTCAGACACAACCTTGAGTACCACTGAGGCTATTTCGTCGTAGCCTCTCTCTCTCTCTCTCTCTCTCTCTCTCTCTATCACACACGTCACTTTCCCAGCTTTACTTTCTCTCACAGGGAAATAATAACAGAACAAGAAGAGTTACGCCAGAGTGAAGTGTACCCAGGAATTTTTTTTTTTCCTTTTTTTTTGTCAGAAATATGACCTCAGTTCTCAGTCGGATATCGAAATTCACGAACCATCAGAAATAACATTTTTTTTTTTTTTTGCATACACGACAGAAAGAAAGAGAAAAAAAAAGCAAATTTAGTTCTTTTTTTTTTTTTTTGTGCATTTGGTCTTGATAGATTTACTGAGACGGAGCTCCAGTTTTCTCTAATACATACATACATACATACATACATATACATACATACATAGAGGATGACCAATTCCATATTGATCTCTCTCTCTCTCTCTCTCTCATGTAGACACAGAAACAAACAAATATGCAAACACTCATACACACGCACACATATACACACATACACACAAATATAAACATTCAGACACTTTCACACACACAGAAACACATACACACAGACACAGACAGACACACATACACACACACAAGCGGAGTAGATCGTAAAAACTTTATTAAGAAATAATTGCAGAAAGATTTTGAGAATATCTGAATTGGAATAACATATTAAAACTTTTCTGCCTTTTTCTGCTTGGGAAGGAAGGGGGAGGAGGCATGGAGGGAGGGGAGGAAGGAAGGGGGAGGAGGAGAGGAGGTATGGGGGGAGAGGAGGTATGGGGGGAGGGGAGGAAGGAAGGGGGAGGAGGCATGGAGGGAGGGGAGGAAGGAAGGGGGAGGAGGAGAGGAGGTATGGGGGGAGAGGAGGTAGGGGGAGGGGAGGAAGGAAGGGGGAGGAGGAGAGGAGGTATGGGGGGAGAGGAGGTATGGGGGGAGGGGAGGAAGGAAGGGGGAGGAGGAGAGGAGGTATGGGGGGAGAGGAGGTATGGGGGGAGGGGAGGAAGGAAGGGGGAGGAGGAGAGGAGGTATGGGGGGAGGGGAGGAAGGAAGGGGGAGGAGGAGAGGAGGCATGGGGGGAGGGGAGGAAGGAAGGGGGAGGAGGAGAGGAGGCATGGGGGAGGGGAGGAAGGAAGGGGGGTGGGGCATGGAGGGAGGGGAGGAAGGAAGGGGGAGGAGGAGACATGAAAAGGGAGAGAGGGGATAGGAAGAGGAGGGAGCAAGGAAGGGAAGAAAGAGAGAGGAGGGGGAGATGAAGGATGAAAGAAGAGGGAGAGGGTAGAAATGAAAGAAAGAAAGAAAAGTGAGAGAACGGGGAAGGACAGGGAAGAGGTGTAAGTGGAGAGGAAGGAAGAATGAAGGAAGGGGAAGGAAAATTTAAAGAAGAGGGATGAAGAATGGAGGAAGAGGGAGATAGTGAAGAAAGAATGAAGGAAGAGTGAGATAGGAAAGCGTGGTTGAGAGAGAGAGAGAGAGAGAGAGAGAGAGAGAGAGAGAGAGAGAGAGAGAGAGAGAGAGAGAGAGAGAGAATGGACAGTAACATATTAATTAAATGAAATCTGATAAAATTTTTCACTACTCAAAAAAATTATAAAAAAAAAAAAAAAAAAAAAAAAAAAAAAAAAAAAAAAAAAAAATATCCCAAAATTCCCCTAAACTTTTATCCCTTCTCCCGCAAAAAATCCCGTAAATATATTTTTTTTTAAACTGAACGAAAAATAAAGATAAATGAACATAACATTTTGTTTCGTGTGTCTCTTGTAACAGTTCCTTGTCCCTGAGTGTTTCATTAATCTTCGTACACTTGTCTTTACTCGTCATTCTTCCCTTATTTATTTTCCCCCTTTCTTCTTTGAGGTTTATGATTCCTTTGTTCCCACACTGCACAACAGAAGGGGAGGAATAATGACAGTGGATGGATAAAAAGATAGATTAATTGGTAGATATATAGATAAATGTATGTATGTATATATGGATTGTGTATGTAATTATGTATGTTCCCTTGTACGTTGTATCTCTCTCTCTCTCTCTCTCTCTCTCTCTTTCTCCTTCTCGGTGTTACCCTTCTTCCTCATTTCACCACTCTTTTTTCTTTTCTCTCTCTCTTATTTCTCTATCTCCCTCATTTTCTTCCGCCTTTATCACTATCTAGGCCATTCTTACCCCTATCTTTCCTTCTCTTTCATCCAATTTCTCTCTCTCTCACTGTTACAAATGAGAGCATTAATGTGAAATACCGCCCATAATGATCATTTACTTCCTGGAGGAAATGAAAGGAACCTGATGGAGTACTAATGACCTAAAATATTCCCCTTAAATAATAATAATAATAATAATAATAATAACGACAATAACAACAATAACAAAAACGACAATAACAACAATAACAACAACGACAATAACAACAACAGCAACAATAATAATAACAACAACAATACCATAACTACCCTACGTCGTAACACACAATTCGTCTTGTTAACTAAAAACTCAAATGATTGAATAACTACCCCCACCCCCCCCCCCCCCCCGAGACACACACTCTTAATGTTGGTACAAGAATAACCTTAGCTGGATTAACATTTTACCTGAGGGGGTGGTAGTGGTACAATACCTACTCAGTGATGTAATAATTAAGGCGATCATACCTGGTTACCGGGCACTGCAGCAAGTAGATAGATAGATAGATAGATAGATAGATAGATGGATAGATGGATAGATAAATAGATGCCTTGTTTATGCATAGATGATCCCAAATAATATTGATTGTAATGGTGAAAGAAATTATGATTCACTGTTAATGGAATGCATATATTGTCATCATTGGACACTATACAGGAACATCTACCTACCTACCTACCTACCTACGTACCTACCTACCTACCTACCTAGTAACTAAAGAGAAACACCAAATACTACAAAAAAAAAAAAAAAAAAAAAAAAAACACTTACCATCTCGTCGCCCAGGAAGTATGTGTAGCATTTGATGGTGGCAGTACCTCCTAACTGAGCCACCACCTCTGTGTTGTTCTGTTCCTCTGGGGTGATGTACTCAGGTGTCGCTTCTCTGGGACCTACTACCAGTTCCCTCTTCTGGTAGTTGTTCTGTGTTACTACCCCATCTTCCTTTTCTTCATCTTCCTCGCTCCATCCAGAAACACCTTCAAAAAAAAGAAGAAAAAAACACACAATAAGGTAAATAATGATGAATGTTGATAAAGAGAGAGAGAGAGAGAGAGAGAGAGAGAGAGAGAGAGAGAGAGAGAGAGAGAGAGAGAGAGGATATCTACACAGTGTACGAGTAAATTGATGGAAAATGGTGTGTCATGTCCGTAGATTTCACCATGCAGTTTTTAACACTGACCTAGTGAAATTTTTAACTTTCCCAAAAACCCTGTTCAATTATTTTTATCTTTGGGGATAGATTTAGTCAGCCCTGATGCCTGAATTTCACGATTCGACGTATGGATGTTTTTTTTTTTATTTTTTCCTTTTTTTTTCTTCATATATTTCAAGGATGACTTAATGCAATCCTATGACCTTCAATTCCTTCTTTATTCCCTAATCACTGTGGACTTCCTGCCAGAGTTACATCCTCAAAAGGGTTCAGCCACCAAATCTGACCAACATATACCGACCTGTCATTACCTTGTCCTACCAAGTTAAAAACCAAACCAAACGTCATCTGTCTCATTATTATCATCAGTAATACCTCTCGAGTCTACCAAGTTACACCACCCATCTTTTCATCAAGCATTGGGACGTCAAAACTAAACACGGGTTACAAAATGGTTATCCGTTTCTTAGGTGCTCTGGTCTCTAATATTCCCTTGTTATATTATCATGGTTGGTGTTATAATGGTGTGGGGGGGGGGGGGAAGATAGTGGTAACTGTAGTTGATGGTCAAGAGAGGTGATAACAGAGGTGAGTAAAGCGGTATTGTGGACATTATGTTCCTGTGCTGTGTTTTTAATTAACTATAAGATCTTGAAGTGAATACAGAGCTATACAACAGTTTAACTCATTTTATGATTTTATTCATAGCTACGGATCTAAAGAGACGATATAGAGTAAAACCTCCATCTAACGAACTATATATAGAGGAAAATCCGCTATATCGAGAGTCCGTTAGATGTGAAACCTCCATCTAACGAACTATATACAAATGAAAGTCCGCTATATAGAAGTTTCACTGTATAACAAAACATAACCCTAAAAAAGTATATATATATATATATTATTATATTTCACTTCCAAAGAAATCAAATTCAAAATGCAAATGAAAATCGAACGAGATTTTCATTTGGCTAATAAAAATGTAGTCAGTCGTACTCTAGTGACGTGATCGCCAACCAGGCAAAAAGAGGACTGGACTCACATAAAATGGTTTTAACCCTTTGAGTAGAAATAATTAAGCTCCTCGTGTACTCAACCGGTTAACCATCTGTACTCTAGGGGTTAACTATTTGTACTCAAGTGGTTAATCATTTGTACTCAAGCAGTTAACCATTCGTACTCAAGCTGTTAACCATTTGTACTCAAGATGTCAATCATTTGTACTCAAGTGGTTAACCAATTGTTCTCATGGGGTTAGGCTCATCGTACTCAAGGGATCAGGTCCTCGTACTCAAGTCCTCGTACTCTAGGGGTTATAGCCATTAGCTAAAGAGATGTGACTGACAGGTAAAATGGACGATAATCTGGAGCTTAATTACCAATTGCCTTTATAATTAAAAGACACCGATAATGACAGCATATTGGGCTTTGTAAACACCAGGTGTAATCAACCAGGTGTAATCAACCAGGTGTAATTAACCATGTGTAATTAGCCTAATAGACAAGTATAATGAGTTGCACTATCAGTCTTATAAACAAAGGTATAATAATCAAGCGTAATTAGCCAAATGAACAGGTATAATCGACTGTACTGTATTGCCAACCTTTTGCAGACAGGTGTGACCGATAGCAATACCGATATTCACAGAAGAATTATCGGTAGAGGAATTATCGGCAGAGTAAAAAAAAATAAGAGAAATTATCGGTAGCGTAAAAATAAGAAGAATTATCGGCACCGTAAAAAATAAGAGAAATTATCGGTAGCGTAAAAATAAGAGGAATTATCGGTAGCGGTGAATGTAGTCGGCTAGAAATAAGCTGTAAATAAGACAGTGCCATTGCCTCCTTAAGACAGTGTCAGTGCCACCATAAGACAGTGTCAGTGTCACCATAAGACAGTGCCAGTGCCACCATAAGACAGTGCCAGTGCCACCATAAGACAGTGCCAGTGCCACCATAAGACAGTGCCAGTGCCACCATAAGACAGTGCCAGTGGTGGGAGAAGAAAGGCGAATATTTATCTGTCTGTTTACGTACAGCTTCCCGAACTCATATTTTCCTGCACTTAACCTCAAACTTTTTTATCATTCAATAGATTCACAAACTTATTTCTTCATTCAAAATAACTTTTTCATCCAACCAAACTTCAATTTCCCTCTCAATATATTTCAAATACCTTTTTTTTTTGCCTTTCCACTAAACGAACCTCAAGAGTGTATTATTAACAACGGCGTGTTATTGTACGTGTTTCCTCTCAACTACCCCTTACGAGTACTCTTAACCACGACCAACATACAGCTTCTACATCATACTACGTCCATATCTCTTCCCTGATCAAGTGTTCCATGTTGGAGAGCTTTCAGGAGTTTGGCCCCCGAGCCTCTTGTCAGTGAGAGAGAGAGAGAGAGAGAGAGAAACATGAAATTGTACCCCGTGTGTGTGTGTGTGTGTGTGTGTCATAAGTTTCTCCTATATAATCATTACGAGTGTCATCTAGTGTACAGTATCACCACACACACACACACACACACACACAAGTACAGCCAGTCAGACTCCCTCCCTCTCCTTATCATCAGAGTGTGTAAATTTGCAAAGGTTAAATACAAAGAC